>JAJSOF020000001.1:10750805-11125805 GCA_025594305.2 Periplaneta americana | reverse complement strand
GTAATTTTGTATTGTCTGTGATCATTAACACTTAATCTGAGGACTTTGTAAAACTCTATGTCAACGTTACTTAGCTATTTCAACGTTATTTAGACAACAAAAATCGTTTATGTAGACTAAGAATCGAACTCGCTCTCTTCTACACAACATGCAGAAGTCTTAGCGTCAGAGCTATTGAAACGACACTAAAGCTTTCCTTTCTGTGTGGAGTGTCGATCTAGTCATGAAGGTCCATTGTCGATTTAACTACACGATTTATGTATATATTTATCTTTTATTTACGTAATATTATCATATTTTTTGCAGTTTTTGAAGTGAATTTCGGAACGATGCTAGTAACAAACCAAATAGCCTGAATTTAAGTAACTCAATATTCGTTATCTTGTGTATCAGTGCTCTGGTCTCCGATCATGCGCAGTGTCTTACATCTGAGACTTAGGAATATTCAGTCGTCTCATTCTTTTCCAGGGAAACTGTACATCTATTATCAGGCAGTACATCTCACTTGACGATATGTGTCAGAGGAAGAACAATTGTTTGTACAGAAATCGTAACGGACATTTTTCCCGACTAGGTGTCACTACTTAACGGTCGACGTTAGATGCACAATTCCTTAGCTAGCTTGTACACGTCATAAACAACTGTTCCCAGTAATGGTTTAAGTTAACGATGATGAGATTCTAAATGCGACGGTACTAAGGACACTAATCGACGAATACAAGTGACTTTGGCAAGCAGGAAATCCCTTGTTATAGGACGGATCATCTAACTTTACATCATTATGACAAGAACGCAATTCTTACACGTTATGCGACGTGGCATGATTACTATTTTTTGTGTTTGTATTTGTAACGGCTTTGTTTAGGTCTATGTTATTTTTTTTAAAGTAATTTGTATAAGTACAAGTCTTAGAGTTTTAGTGAGAACAAATTTTTTATTGTGAGTAGTAATACGATTTTCGCAGATTTTTGTCGTACGTACGCAGTGGCTGGTATTTCAGTAATGTTATTTTTTAAATTAACTTCGTTTCAATGTATTTGAGACCTGGTCACATGTAACAGATTGATCGGCCTAATGCACTTCAATTAATCAATTTCACTACTTCTATTTCAAATTCTGCGCACCTCAATCACAATTACCTGCCTCTCGTCTTGTGTATTTATGTTCCAATCATAACCAAAATACTCGATCTCAGATCACCGGTACATGGAGTGTAGGTCTAGCTCACCATAACACTTCATTACTCACCTTTTCAATTTCTCGTCATTGCAACTCCCTACCTCATACCTTAAGGGTATGTCAGACATTTACTAATTTCAAATAGACTGCTTAGACTGTGAGCTATTTAAAATATAATTTTTCTAATATATGATTTTTATTTCTAATATATAAATTTTCTCTATTATTTTAACAATTACTTCGATTTTCATTGCTATAATTGTTTGATTCTTAGAATAACATGTAACTAAACTTGTCTTCATTTTGCTATTATTACTATTATTATTATTATTATTATTATTATTATTATTATTATTATTATTATTATTATTATTATTATTTGCGGATCGAGGAGACGGCCTCCAGATATGGAGGGTAGATGTGAATATATTGAATAAGCAGTCGTGACAGCCGATGAGGGGTGATCCTCCAGCTTGGGGGTTGGACGAAGGGCTAACAACCCATCACCATAAAAACAGCTTGTTACGAATCCTTCAAATAATTGAGATGGGCAGGACATGTAGCACGTATGGACGAATCCAGAAATGCATATAAAGTGTTAGTTGGGAGGCCGGAAGGAAAAAGACCTTTAGGGAGGCTGAGACATAGATGGGAAGATAATATTAAAATTGATTTGAGGGAGGTGGGATATGACTATAGTGAATGGATTAATCTTGCTCAGGATAGGTACCAATGGTGGGCTTATGTGAGGGCGGCAATGAACCTCCGGGTTCCTTAAAAGCCAGTAAGTAAGTATTATTATTATTATTATTATTAGTAGTAGTGGTAGTGGTAGTGGTAGTGGTAGTGGTATTAGTGGTAGTGGTGGTGGTGGTGGTGGTGGTGGTGGTGGTGGTGGTGGTGGTGGTGGTGGTGGTGGTGGTGGTGGTATATTTTCCTGTATTTCTGCCATTATTATATTTGCTATTGTTCTAATACTGGTTGAGTGAAAGAGAAAGCTTTATGGCCTTAATTCTGCCAGTAGAAATAAATCTACTAAATAAATAAATTTACAATTTGTGAATTACAATAAACATTTCTACTCTCTCTATATATGAATACCAACTGCTAGTATGTTCAACTGATGATGTACCAGACTTGTGTCTCAAATTATTCTTCACAAGCTAATATCTGTACGTCATAAAAAGTGAAATATTACATACAGTTTTATTCATCTTTACACGACAGATGTTTGGACGTATCTGAAGAAAAACAGTGGTGCCATATCGTGTCCTCTGTAACTCAAGCAGCTATCGGTAGAATAATTTTATTACCTTTTCAATAAGATACTCCTAAATAAATAACTTTATTTAGCTGGCATAGCACTCAGCTATTTACTGCATTCTTTTATTTAATATGCATTTTAAACTACTTAGAGACAAGACATTACAGTTAAACACCGGAGAAATATTTGAATAAAAATTGAAAGTAAAAAAGAGACTCTTTAGTACCCACTTCGACTACAAAAGTCACTGGAGATAAGCCCCCTAACTGCCTTATGAAAGACAACATGGGCAATGCCTCTCGCTGGCATTCTGGAATATCTTATCCCTCTTATTGTTTAGAAGGATCACCGCGTTGGCCAGGGTATAAATTGTACTGACGGTAACTTATTGTGAACGAAGTATGTAATTTATTTTTGACTTGTTTCACCCTCCGGTCTTTTGTTTGGTATGTGTTTCGTGTTTTTATGACTTACTTGAAAAAGTTCTGGTTTTAACTTGAGCGCTTGAACTCCGAGGTATCGAACAGTGTTTTCTAGTGTGTTTTGTGGTGGTTCGGGTGCGGACTCTCTGTGAGATGTAACAGCGGAGTAAAAGTCGAACTGCTGCGCTGCGGTCTCGCAATGGAGCGCTGGCGGAGTTCTCGCTTCATGCCCCACTTTTGCTTTCTGAGAGCAAGATCAGTGCTTATAGGGGAACTGGAAATAAGCCTTAACACCCAGAAATCAATGGGAAATAATTTTTATAAAAATTCAACGTGTAGAAAGTTGTCACTACGGTCATCTTGAGGCGAACGTGAGGTGGCTGTCCAACTCGTTGAAGTGGACGAATCTGCGAGAGTGACAGGCGGCGAGGATCTGTAAGGACTGGCAGACTGTGTAGCTGATGAAACAATACTGTGAGTGGAGTTGAGAGAAAGATTTGAAGAGTCCACTGCAAGAATGATGGATGTCACTTTCTTCTCGAAAATGAATCAAGACTGTCAAAGCATAGCTTAAGACATATAGAATGTACATAGAGAGATATATCACAGTCTACTATATACAGTCGCGAAGCTCAATATGTACTAAAAATGCAAACATGGGTAGTTGCCCACCACTAGGATCGCTACTATCGCCTCATCATCGCAGATCTCTCTCCTAGTAGACGACAAAATATGTTACACTTTCGTTGTCGTGTTCTTTTGGAAAAATTAACACCTTCCTTCCATTATTGAAATATTAAATGCATAAAGTTAATTTATTATTTTAATGAAGTATATTAAATTCCACCATAAACTCGAAGATACCTGCAAGAAATAGGTTAATATTATTTTTGTTTGTGCAAAACGAACTGAAATTTACTATAATCGCTTCACTCATTCAAGATTATAGCGATAATTAACTATGAAATCAATAAATATTAATTTCCATTTCCCTTTACAGCAATAATAATGGAAATATGAATTAATGGAGTAACTTACATGTACCGGTACTTGTAGTGTAGGCTTACGTAGTTAACAAAGTGGGATGAGGTTAAGCAATAATAATCACACCAGAATTGGAAATAAAAACGTGATCAATAAATTTTATTGTAACAGACTTTTTCTACGTCTCTAGTAAAGTAACAAATAAAAATAACAACAAAATTAACAGCTATAATTAAAAACATATCCTTTGAAATAAAAGTAGGCCTAAGCAATAATAATCCCACCAGAATTGAAAATAAAACGTGATCAATAAATTTCGTTAAAACAAACTTAATTTTTCTACGTCTCTAGTAAAATATTATTATTCCAATTATTGTATTTTGGACATTAACATTTTCATTACAACCAATAACGAACATTTCACAAGCATCAATGTGAAATACGCAACAAGCTAGCACTCGATGGAAATACGACACAGTCCAAATTCGACCATGGACAGTCTATTGTTTCTAGTTCCTAATCGCTTGGAGCGCTTTATCACGAGATTTGCAAAAAATCACCTCAAGCTTCGCGACTGTATATAGTAGACTGTGGTTATATGGCATTAACACTGATAGGTCCACATCTGTGGAGTAACGGTCAGCGCGTCTGGCCGCGAAACCAGGTGGCCCGGGTTCGAATCCCGGTCGGGGCAAGTTACCTGGTTGAGGTTTTTTCCGGGGTTTTCCCTCAACCCAATACGAGCAAATGCTGGGTAACTTTCGGTGCTGGACTGCGGATTCATTTCACCGGCATTATCACCTTCATTTCATTCAGACGCTAAATAACCTAGATGTTGATACAGCGTCGTAAAATAACCCAATAAAAAAACTCTGATAGTCATTGTCCAGTAATGATCGGAAAATCACAGTTAAGCTTTGAGCGCTAAGCATTTCAAACTTTCAATTGCTTCTCCTGCAAAATGTATTCCAAATGACATCCATCATTCTTGCAGTGGACTCTTCAATTGTCATCACCCCATTAGCATAAGTCTTTAACAATTTAACTGTCGTTTATAAAAATTGAATGCAGTGGCAAAATCTACCAATAAGCAGACAACGTCTGAGCAGGGATGCTCAACGGGGTGAAGGAGGGGGCGGACTCCAAGTTTGCAGAGCAGTTAATGGGGGAGAAGAAAATAATAATAATAATAATAATAATAATAATAATAATAATAATAATAAACTGTTCTGTGAAAATTTAAACACATTATTATTTTGCATTAAATAAAGACAATTTTTTTTTTACTTACGAATAGGTACAGAATTTCGTATTAATCTGTTCTACATTCTGTTCCAGCACCTCAGAAAACCGCTGCCTTTTGCGGGGCCGAAGCAATTAAGGGATGAACTAGATGAAATTTCTGTTTTATACATTTTTAAGCTAGAGAGAGACTTGTTTTTCTTTATTATACAGCAACCTCTTTTTTTCTTAGTTGGTTATTTAATGTCTCTGTATCAACTACTAGATTATTTAGCGTCGATGAAACTGGTGATAGCGAGATGGGGCTCAGGATTCGCCATACATTACCTGACATTCGCTTTACGGTTGGGGAAAACCTCGGAAAAAATTCAAACACGTAAAGAATTCTAGTCCAGTTCCAAATTTACATACGAGTATATTTAAATGTAAGCCTTCTCATTTTAAACGTAACATGTGTGAATACTCTTTATTATTATTATTATTATTATTATTATTATTATTATTATTATTATTATTGTTATTGTTATTGTTATTGATTCTAACTGTAAACTTAATTTCATCACGTTCTCTGATTTTTTATCACCTTGCTGGAATTTGTTTGCTGTCCTCGCAAGCGAAGGGGCGAATGTGTAGCCTAGTGTGCATGTAATTACCGTTCAATTAAGGAAAGACCCATAAAATGCAGTAAAATTTAAAAAACTATACAACAGTTGCATGAACACGTATGTCTGTTGAGCTTCTTTAATTAAACACACGTGTTCATACAACTGTAATATTGTTTTTCAAATTTTGTTTCATTTTATGCATTTTAATGAACACTGTTGAAAATTGACCAAATTGTGTATTTTATTGTTAAGGAAAGACTCGTTTCAACATTTGCTTTTCCTTGTGACAAAGAAAGATGAGAAAAGTCGATTCCTGCTGTACATCATGCAGACTTTGAACCCGGTAAATATGCTTATGCCTGCATTTTATAAACCGTCGCGAAATGGAAGTCGAAGAAGTGGAAATTGATTTATATGACAAATGTACTAGACTATAGTGGTATAGAGTTAATAACTGTTGTTAGAATAGTCTGCCATACTATGGGAAAAATTTTGTGAAATAATTGTTAAAAAAAATAATTAAGAACAACACTGTGTACTGAAACGAGCTCAAGATAACGGCATGTAAGGCACAATGATTCTCTCACAGCCGCCAAAAAGCCAGGTGTGTGGGCCCAATTCATTTGAGTTATTATATTTGAAGTATATAATATTACTAGTGGCTTGTGCAGCAAATGCTGCTGCAAACTAAGTTCGTTAGACGTTCAAATAAAAATTTTTCAGATTTATTTTCAGTGAAGATTACTTGTCTTTTTGATAGTTATTTGCTTCCATAATAATGAAACATACTCCCTCCCTACTTTTTCTTGAACCTATCCAATTTCAGTTTTTGAGTTTCAACGCGAAAACGCAAGTATCAATGTCAAGACGATAGCAGTAGCTATTTCAGGTCATTGTGGATTGTAGGCAAAAGTTAAAAAAATGTCAGGTTTGCTAAGCTTTCGAACAATAGCATTTTCGTATAGCTGCTGCATGTAGAACTTGAAATGTAGAGCGTAAAATCATTTTATCCTACTAAGAGATCTTGCTGAAATGATCTGGAGACTACAACATTTTCTAGCCTCTTATTTTATCAGTAAGTAATACCCTTTTATCTTTCCTTAGGAACTGTAATTTTTGCGCTCTCTCGAGCCAATACTGAAGACAATGACACATATCAATATCTACACTACGCCGCCATTAAGTATATGAAAAAGACCCAACCCCACTGGGTTAATAAGTATAAAAATATTTGATTTTTAATAACAATATTATTATCTTACTAAAGGTTTGTAGTTATATATAGCAGTCACTCAGTAAATTATAGAAATAAAGATCTAAATTAATATATTCTCTACATTTACTTACATAACCTTAAAACATTTCATTTTCATGTCATCAATATAGCATCAATATTATGTACAATTAATGAAAAATAGACGCATCATGATATTAACTATAATAATATTTAATTTATAATGGTAATAATGTCATCAAACCACCTCAGGTTTCGTAGATTTGTATATCCAATAAACAGCTGTACTAAGAAAATTATGCACTGCAGAATCAGTTTTTAATAACAAATTGAATTGAGCTCTAAATATGTCGGAAATCTTGCAGGTCATGGTCTGCGTGTAATAGCCTATTGTTTATTGTAGTGTGTGTTTTGTTCTGAAATTCAATCAAGTCGGCCGTGATTCAATAACATTAGTTCTCAAAATTGACAACAGATGGATTTTGGAAAATAGGAAAATTATGTAGGAAAATTGACATTTCACTGAAAACTATTACTTTTCCGAAAAACTTTGGGTTCCAAGCTTCAAAATGAGGGGCCATTTATTAAAATCCGTTCAGCCGTTTTCCCGTAATTTCCATTACCAGTTCAAATTTTATATATATATAGATGTTGTATCCAAATTAGTTTTGAAAGTGTTTACTTAAAATTTCGGTAACTAGAGCTCTTCTGTTTCATTTTTGCCATATTATTCAAAAGAAACAATCGTTTCGGTCTAGGGATTAATCTACCCGAGTATAAGGTATAGCACGTCTGTTGTGACGTCACGGGTGCTGGTGTAAGGCCTGTATGACTTAACGATGGCCGCGATCCAATACAGTAAGGTTACCTGTTATTATCTCATGCCTTCATACTGATACAATAATAAATTTGCACTCATTAGAATCATACAGCCAGCTGCTGAAGCCTTATCCCTATGAACTAGAAGTTTATTTATTTCCCCTCTCAAAAATTTAAGTTTCGCTGCAGAAGTAAGACAATTTTTTAAGCTTTTTATATTAAGTTATGGCTGAGACACCAGTGTATAGGTAATTAAGTATGGACACTTCGCGTCGGTACCTTTGATGTAGCCGGACTGATTTCAATGACCTTCAAGCCAGCTAGAGCGTGAGATTCTGCTTTCTCCCTAGAGTTGGCGCTGACATCACACCAGCTAGCAGTCGACACAGCGGAAATATAACACATATAATTAATACATCTAGGTACATTATGTACTCAAAATAAATTGGATGCATAAAACAATAAATCCGTCATTAACTGTAATGTCTAGACTCCAGAGTTCCTTTACAATGAGAGTTGAGACGTTGACCCCAACAACAATTAAAATATGTAATGATTTGATAGCGCTGAAAATGGAAAAACAAAACTCTTATGAGAAGTAAAACCATATACTTAGTATATTATATACAAATATTAAACGAATTTGATACTTAATTTTATAATGTATTATATTATTTTATAACATAATTTATTATATCTGAAATATAAAATATTATTATTAGAACTAGTTCGTCACTGAGAAATAAGGAAAAGCTGTTAACTTGAATTTATTTGAAGCAAAGCGTTACTGGATTATGCAATAAGGTAGGCGATGTTTGGATCCTGTGTTTCAACTCTATACTCAATTATTATCTTAGAGTATGCTCGATTACACTAACCTCTAGCGCTTGAAAGTGAAACTAAACGCCGAAATGCCGGCGCACAGAGAAACAAGACACAGGAAAATTAGCTCAGTGTCCATTCTTTATAATCCCTATTCGCTGGCATACCTGAGGTGCATTAAATAAAGGAACGAGGCGGACCGCGACGAAAACCAGGACACACGATATTCAGCTTACATTTCTGTTTCCACGAGTGACTTCAGATTAAAGTTTTCATTTCTTTCGTGCGTAAATAGTTTGATAACTGGACAACTGACGCATATCCATGCTCCGGGCAGAATTCGAACCTCTGACCGCTGTATCGCCCAGTATTAGTGTACGTTGCCTGCATAACGGTCTGCTATCTGATCAGAATGTGAGTTCCTTGGAGCCAAGCCGAAGTTGTGGCTTACATTAATATTTATTATCGTGGAGGAATTACCCCCAGCAATGTTCAATCCTGGACTGTTGAGACTCGGCTAAGGAGCGAAGTAGCAGTCGGGAGTGGTGGGGATAGAAAGGTTCCTTTTTTTCGATGCTTTCAGCTTTACCATTATTTTCTTCTAGTCTCTGTGACGTCAGAGAAGCGGAGGGTTGTGACGTCATACAATCCGCGAGGGAATCGATTCCCGGAGTTTGGAGAAGAGCTCTCGTCTCGCACACAGACAGAAGCTGCACGCACTGCGAAACGCCGCCGCAATACTGTTTATTAACAAGTGTGGCTTGTTGGCAGGCGGCAGCGGCTGAGCGTGCCTACATGAACTGAACACTTTTCCTTTGAAAAGGCGTGGCCACGTGTTATTATGTAGTTAAGAGATGATCCATCATTCGCTTTTTACATAAGCATTGTGGTCACTTATACACCGTTTCCATGGTGACTAGTGGTAGATGACGATTACAATTTTTACTAGTGGCTTGTGCAGCAAATGCTGCTGCAAACTAAGTTCGTTAGACGTTCAAATAAAAATTTTTCAGATTTATTTTCAGTGAAGAGTACTTGTCTTTTTGATAGTTATTTGCTTCCATAATAATGAAACATACTCCCTCTGAATGGATTTTTTTAGGCCAAATACTTTTTCTTGAATCTATCCAATATCAGTTTTTGAGTTTCAACGCGAAAACACAAGTATCAATGTCAGGATGATAGCAGTAGCTATTTCAGGTCATTTGGATTGTAGGCAAAAGTTAAAAATGTCAGGTTTGCTAAGCTTTCGAACAATAGCATTTTCGTATAGCTGCTGCATGTAGAACTTGAAATGTAGAGCGTAAAATCATTTTATCCTACTAAGAGATCTTGCTGAAATGATCTGGAGACTACACAATTTTGTAGGCCTCTTATTTTATCAGTAAGTAATACCTTTTTATCTTTCCTTAGGAACTGTAATTTTTGCGCTCTCTCGAGCCAATACTGAAGACAATGACACATATCAATATCTACACTACACCGCCATTAAGTTTATGAAAAGACCCAACCCCACTTGTGATTAATAAGTATAAAAATATTTGATTTCTTAATAACAATATTATTATCTTAAGTTTTGTAGTTATATATAGCAGTCACTCAGTAAATTATAGAAATGAAGATCTAAATTAAGATATTCTCTACATTTACTTACTTAACCTCAAAACGTTTCACTTTCATGTCATCACTATAGCATCAATATTATGTAGAATTAAAATTGACGCATCATGATATTAACTATAATAATATTTAATTTCTGATGGTAATAATGTAATCAAACCACCTCAAGTTTCGTAGATTTGAATATCCAATACACAGCTGTACTCATAAAATTATACACTGCAGAATCAGTTTTTAATAACAAATTGAATTGAGCTCTAAATATGTCGGCAATCCTGCAGGTCATGGCCTTCGTGTAATAGTCTACTGTATTTGTCTCCAGATTTCTTCTTTAAGTTTCGTGTTGTTATTGTTTTCATCCCGTGTATCATATAAATATTCCTACGGGTAACATCGTACAAGTTCGATAAGTTTCTGAATCCAATTATCAGCCATCTTTCCTCATTTTCAAATAAAAACAATACAATTCATCGCCACCTGTGATATCTTTTTCTACATTCAATCGTCATAAAGAGTATAAATGTGAAACATCTTTGATAAATGTGTCAAGAAAATTCGCTGAGCTACCGATCCTAGCGAGAAACTCGCGCGAGGTTTTTGCCTCGAACGAGAATCTCTTCCAGTGTGTGGACGTCCATTTGAATCCATGTTATCAATTTTTTAATTTTCTCGCAACACATTTCTCGCTGGCGAAAACTCTGCAAATGTGTTACGGCCTTAGTGATACCATCTGGCTGAGATAATAGTCCAAGAAGAAGAAGAAGAAGCGGGTAGTGAAGTTGTAGCGCGCTTACATGAACATTTGAAAAAGTTTAAAACACTCTTTCGTGAGTGGTATGACACGAGACGCCATCTTGCTGAAACTGAAGTCACTAAGCTTTGCAACAGGTTATCCGTCTCTTCGGAGTTTTGAACCGAGATGATCCTGTCGTCTCGTAACAAAGCTGGGCTGTAACAAGACAAACATTAACGTAAAAATTGCTTTATCATTACTTGAAAATTTGAGCGGAATTGCTATGGTTACACTTTATTAAGCAGTATAAAATGTTCATTATGCTAGAAGACAAGTTTTGCCCTATCGTATACAACTCTTCCATTAAACCACCTGAAGAACGTCAGCTCTCCTTTTAATCTGTCAGAGCGCGGCAAATGCGGGCGATCCTTCTAGCGTCTCTCACAACGTCTTCATTTGATGACAGCACAAGCTAACCGAAATTTCGGCTTTGACTACAATGCAGTTCTTTTAAAGTTTTCATAAATTTCTTCAATTCTTAAATGTGTAACCTCTTTTTTTAAAGATTTTTTTACTGCTTTCAGAGTTTTGTGCCATTTTCTCTTTGTTATATTTTAATTTCATACTAGAAAAAAGAAATATACAATTAATCTACTCTATTGCAAAATACATGAAACCTTTAAAAAATGGAATGTAGAATTATTATACAGTACGTGGGAGGTTAAAAAATTGAAAGGTGTTTAAAAATGTAGACATCAATTTTCGTTGAAATATAGTGACATGTATAAGCAGTGTTAGTGATATATTTATCATATATATTTATGTATTCGTTAATTTTTTGTATTTCGTTAATTCTTTTGTTCATTCGTTCGTCTTTCGTTCATACCTTTGTTATTTATTTATTTAATTATTTATTTATTTATTTACTTATTTATTTATTTATTCATTAATTCATTTAGCTATTTATTTATTCATTTATTTATTCATTCATTTAGTTATTTATTTATTCATTCATTCATTTAGTTATTTATTTATTCATTCATTCTTTCGTTCATTCATTCATTTAGTTATTTATTTATTCATTCATTCATTTAGTTATTTATTTATTCATTCATTTAGTTATTTATTTATTCATTCATTCATTTAATTATTTATTTATTCATTCATTTAGTTATTTATTCATTCATTCATTCAGTTATTTATTCATTCGTTCGTTTAGTTAATTATTCATTTATTTATTCATTCATTTAGTTATTTATTTATTTATTCATTCATTTAGTTATTTATTTATTCATTCATTTAGTTATTTATTTATTTATTCATTCATTCATTAAGTTATTTAGTTATTTATTCATTCATTTAGTTATTTATTTATTTATTCATTCATTTATTTTTATTTATTTTCATTCATTTAGTTATTTATTTATTCATTCATTTAGTTATTCATTCATTCATTTAGTTATTTATTTATTTATTTATTCATTCATTTATTCATTTAGTTATTTATTTATTCATTCATTTAGTTATTTATTTATTCATTCATTCATTTAGTTATTTATTTATTTATTCATTCATTTAGTTATTTATTTATTTATTCATTCATTTAGTTATTTATTCATTCATTCATTTAGTTTTATTTATTCATTCATTTAGTTATTTATTTATTCATTCATTCATTCATTTAGTTATTTATTTATTCATTCATTTAGTTATTTATTTATTTATTCATTCATTCATTTAGTTATTTATTCATTCATTTAGTTATTTATTCATTCATTCATTTAGTTATTTATTTATTCATTCATTCATTTAGTTATTTATTTATTTATTCATTCATTTAGTTATTTATTTATTTATTCATTCATTTAATTATTTATTTATTCATTCATTTAGTTTTTTATTCATTCATTTAGTTATTTATTCATTCATTCATTTAGTTATTTATTTATTCATTTATTTATTCATTCATTCATTCATTTAGTTATTTATTTATTCATTCATTTAGTTATTTATTTATTTATTCATTCATTTAGTTATTTATTTATTCATTCATTTAGTTATTTATTTATTTATTCATTCATTTAGTTATTTATTTATTCATTCATTCATTTATTTTATTTATTCATTCATTTAGTTATTTATTTATTCATTTATTTATTTATTTATTCATTCATTCATGTAGTTATTTATTTATTCATTCATTTAGTTATTTATTTATTCATTCATTCATTTAGTTTTATTTATTCATTCATTTAGTTATTTATTTATTCATCCATTTAGTTATTTATTTACTCATCCATTTAGTTATTTATTTATTCATTCATTCATTCATTCATTCATTCATTCATTCATTCAGATGGAGTTATTTAGACCTTCTCTTTCACATCATCAGAAATACAAATTTATTTTTATTTATTTAAATTTAAATATACAAATAAAGAATACAATTACAAACAAACAAGAGAAATAGAAATAAAATAATACAATCAATATAAAAAGGAGATACAGTAGTATTAACAAAATTTGAGACCGAATGAGCAGCGCTCGTTTTCGGTCGCAGTTCAGATATAATATTAATAGGCCTATAAGAGAATATAAAATAAAATAGGACTTATGCAAGTAAAATACTAAAAAAAAAAAAAAATAAAAATATTATTAAATGCTAATGATAGAATTTAACAGTCACACAATCTACAAAAGCAGTAAAGGCAGTTTCAACAGAACTGTTACGTTTACATACTAGCAAATTAGAGATAACAAGAGAGTTAATAATACACAATTAAATTATTATGAAAATTGCAGTGCTAAACATCATATCTGGTAACTCATTTAAACTCCAGCTCATGTAAAAGAACACCCCTTTCTAATTTAATTTTAAATTGTGATAATGTCCGGCAGTCCCTGATGTTACTAGGTAAAAATTCCAGAAGCGAGATAATGTTGTTGTGAACGAAGATGAGTAGAAAGGAGTTCTGTGAGGAGGAATAGAAAGAAGGGATTGCTGTTGATTGAGGAACTGTAGTGATTGAAAAGTGAACAGTAATTCGAAATTTTCGAGAAGAATTGCGAGGTCCTGAACATGAATCATGAAAGACTCTTTCAGGACGGGTGTTGAGATGTATAGCGAAGTAACAGCCGCCAACAGTTGGATTGCAAACAAGAAAGGACTTTCGACTAGTGAATGGATATCTAGCCTGAAAATGACAGCAAATTTAGCAGCTGTTCGTTCCTTTCCCAGCAGATCTCTCGACGGTACCCGGTGCAGACATGGCTGCCCGGAGATTGAAATTTTAGCACACGTCTTGGGATTCTGTGAACAGGGATTGCTCTTGAGGAACTCTAGACATCATCTTGTAAGATCCAAAATTACTGCCGCATTAAGAACTAAGGGCTGGATAGTAGAAGAAGAAATCTCCTGTCTAGCTGAAAATGGGTCAACGAGACGAGTAGATATTTTAGCGTACAATGCTGACACTAAACAGGGCATCATTGTGGACCCCACGATACGTTTTGAAGTAGATTATCATCAGTCAGCCGAGGTCCACCGTGAGAAGGAGTCGATCTATGAGTCTACAGTCAACTATTTCAAGCTGAAATATGCCTTAATTCACGTTGAGGTATTCGGCTTGCTCGTAGGTGCTCGAGGGACTATACCAGCTTTTTTCAAAGAATTTCGACGGCAGTTTGCTCTGCCAACATCTCTGAGGGATGACATTGTGATAATTGTGTTAAAAAATCCTGCCAAATCCTAATTAATCACATGGTGCCACATTAATAGCAATTGTAATTTTTCACGCCCTTTTCTTTGTTTCCCTTCTTTAAAATTTAATATCTATATTTACATATGTATAATAATTTTTTTGAGGATATACTGAGTCTGTAAGGGCTACCCTCAATGGGGGCAGTTTATTATTATTATTATTATTATTATTATTATTATTATTATTATTATTATTATTATTATTCTGAAGATATGTACTTCTTTTATTAGCGCTGTTCTCTCTTTTTTTTATTCATAAATTTTAGCTATTAGTAATTTTGTGAACTCATATAGGCTGGCGTGAGGACGGAACAATGATTGTTATGTTTCGTGCAGTGGAGGTATTATGAGCTGTACCCTGTTGGAAGTCCAAGAGATTTGCAATTGAAACATTTATACAGAGAATCACATAATTGTTAATGAAGTTAATAAAAGCAATAAACGTCTATTGCTGGGACATGTAAGAATGCCAGAAGGGAAGTTCAGGAGAAGATAAGCAGAAATGCAGACCTAGGATTTAAGATGGGAGGTAGGACTTGAGGAAGTGGGCGAAAAGAGAGTTATAGCCTACCGTTCTGAACACTTGAGGGGGTATGGTATTGTATTGTATTTATTAACATTCCATGGTATTCATACATTGCTTACAGCTAGGATATGGAACAAGTCAAAAAACTTAATACTATTATAAAGTCTTAATTTATAGTCACAGTCTAGATCAAATATATACAGACGAGGTTTACAATATAGTCTACTAGTACAACACAAAGTTTTAGTATCAATTTCATGAAGTGTTATTTAGTGTCATGAATTCACCTACAGAATAGAAGGCGTGAGAAATTAGGTACTTCTTTAATTTGGCCCTAAATAATTTTATGTTTTGAATTTCATTTTTATATCGATAGGGAGGCTATTAAAAATTTTACTGCCATATAACGCACTCCTTTTGATAGCACGGTAGACTTGCCGATGGAGTATGAAAGTCATTTTTTGATTTTTTATTATGAACTGTTGAATTAGTTGCAAAGTTTTCACGATTACATACGAGGAAGATTATTAATGAAAATATATACTGACAAGCCAATTATTTGTAGTTTTTTTAAAATAGTCCTACACGATTCCCTAGATTTGGCACCTACTATTATTCTAATTATTCTTTTTGTAATAGAAATATATTGTTACTATCTGTGGAATTTCCCCAGAATATTATTCCAAAACTCATTACCGAGTGGAAGTATGCAAAGTATATTGTTTTTAAGGTACTGATATTTACTATCTTTTGCATAGATCTAATAGCAAAAAAGCTGAATTTAGTTTGGGGTAATTTCTTTAATATGATTTTTCCAATTTAACACATTATCGATTTTTAAGCTAAGAAATTTGGTTGTTGTTGTTTCTAATAGGGATCTATTATTAATTATTGCGCTAGAAATTTGCGAGGTTGAATTTGCAGAGGGTTTAAATTGACATTATGTTAGTTTTGTTACAGTTTAATACTAATTTATTGTTTGAGAACCAGTCACATATTTTGAAGAGAATTTTCCTCTGTTGAAGATTGGAATGTGTTAGAGTTTTTGGCTGTAGTTACTATACTTGTGTCATCTGCATATAATATAGGATGACCTACATCTTTTATTAGGGGGACAAGATCATTTATAAACACTAGAAAAAGTAGGGGACCTAATATTGATCCTTGAGGAATTCCATTATTAATAGTTCCCCATGTCGATGCAGATTTCATAGTTGTATTGATTTCAACTTTCTGTTTCCTATATATGAGATGAGTGAAATCATTGGTGTGCAGCACCTTTAATTCCATAATAATCTAATTTATCTAGCAGCATTTTATGATTTATACATTCAAATGCTTTGGATAAATCACAGAAAATCCCTCCAACTTGTAATTTTTTATTAACTGCCTCCTGTGGTACATCACTATGCACAAGTAACCCATGGATTAGAAAAACCCCAATCAAGTAGTGGTAGCCCTGGCGGTGATAATTGTGGTGTTATGGTAATGATAGATCATGATGGTAGCGACAGTGGAGATCAATGTTGCTGATGTAATGATTTTGTCCCCTGGAATTTTCTTGAGATTATGATCTCTTGTAAGGAAAGAATTTGATGCAAATCTGTGTGGTCTTTTGTAAAATGTTCCTGTATTGGTCAGGATGCAGATCCGACTAAAACGTCTGAATGTGTAGTCTACATCTAGGCGTAATAATTTTACTTGCATCGGTGTATTTCCTGCGCTATTGAACGACTGAAGGTGGTAACTTTCCTTCAACACGATCAGCACCCGGGGAGGGAGTCTGCTCGTGTATTTTAATGAGTTGCTTTCATTGTTAGAAGTTCACTTCTTTCATTTAATTAACTCTTTGAATGTAAACAGATTTGAATTGTTAAGTCTGTGAACTGGAAGTAATTTAAAAACAAGTTTACTTTTCTCGGAATCGGGCAATGAAGATGAAATTGTCACAAACTTCAGCAAAATATAGTGGTACGTGAGTAGATTGTGAATAAAATAAATATTTGTTCCTGCAGTAGTTGAAACATTTCGCTCACATTTTCCACATCCACAATCCACTTTCCTTCCGGGTATAATGCATAACACGCTTAATAAATAGGTTCAGTTTAATAAATCAGAAGGAATTTTCATGAAAATTAAATATTTTTATATAGGGTTAGTTAAAAGTCCCACACCACCTAAATAACTTTTGAAGCATACGGTTCAGTGACATGAAACTTCGTTTGTGAGGATAACCATATACTAAGAACTCAATAATGGTATTACCGAGTTTTTTTCTACTTCTGGTTTAACCGGAAGTAACTCCAACTCTCTTATTTTAAATTTTTACAAATTTAGTGTTGCTAAGTCAAGAAAACAGAAAAGTGTATCGAATATTAAAATAATAAAAGCACCACCTAAATAACTTTTGAAGCATACGGTTCAGTGATATGAAACTTTGTATGTGAGGATAACCATATGCTAAGAACTGAGTAATGGTATTACCGAGTTTTTTTTACTTCCGGTTTAAGCGGACGTAACTGCAACTCTCTTATTTTAAATAGAACACCCAATATGTATATTTTTATTTTTGAATAGTGCTCATTAAGAGCTTTTCAAAAGCAGCCACACTTGATACTTCTGTACAAATTCAGTGTTGCTAAGTCAAGAAAAGAGAAAAGTGCATCGAATATTAAAATAATAAAATACTCCTTCCTTAACAAAAACAAAACAAAGCTAACTCACCTTCTAAGTTATGTGTTCAAATTGGTAGCCCTCAGCTGCTTTACAATGTGTCACTCGATCATAGAAACCATTTAAGGAATGATTTAACCATGCTTTAGGAATATCTTGCACCACTTCCATTTTTATTTAGCAACACTGAATTTGTACAGAAGTATCAAGTGTGGGTACTTTTTGAAAAGCTCTTAATGGGCTTTATTCAAAAATAAAAAATATATATTGGATGTTCCATTTAAAATAAGAGAGTTCAAGTTACTTCCGGTTAAACCGAAAGTAGAAAAAACTCTGTAATACCATTATTGAGTTTTTAGTATATGGTTATCCTCACATACCAAGTTTCATGTCACTGAACCACATGCTTCAAAAGTTATTTAGGTGGTGCGGGACTTTTAACTAACCCTGTATATTCCAATCAATTTAAATTTCCACGAAATAAACCCTATGATGTCCTGAGTGATCGCAAGTTATGCTGGCTGATACCAACTGCCAGGCTGACCGCAAGAGGTTTTCGTCAGAAGTTCAAAATATATGGTTGATTATGTGATGTGTAAGGTTATGGCCAAGTGCAGGCCGCCTCTGAATCAGGTCCCGATTTCGAAAGCCGGCACGAGGATAAGTTGACCACACAACGGACTGTGCGCACGGGGGTCAGAGTCAGATCCTTGGACGGAATAAATTTTCCATTCCAGTTTGCATTTGAGTTGAAATCGGCTGCACTTGGTGTTGCTTTTCTTTTTCACTATTTTTGTTGTTGTTCTTGAAACCCGCTGTTTGTACATTTTAGAAGGACGTATAAAGAGGGACTCTTCACGGAAGTGTGAAACGAGAGGGCCAGGGTTCAAATTCTGGCTGGGACAAGTTACGTGGCTGAATTTTTTTTCGAGGTTTTTCCTGTACCCATTAGGAGTAAATGCTGGGTAACTTTCGGCGCTGGACCTTGGACTCATTTCGCCGGCTTTATAATAATAATAATAATGATAATAATAATAATAATAATAATAATAATAATAATAATAATAATAATAATAATAATGATTTATTTAACCTGGCAGAGTTAAGGCCGTACTGCCTTCTCTAACACTCAACCAGGAGTAAAACTGCGTTACAAAAACACTACAAATTTACAAAGTACACTACAATTTTACAAAGTACACTACAATTTCACACACAAAACTGAATAAGATAATAATAATAATAATAATAATAATAATAATAATAATAATAATAATAAAATGTAAACAACAAGTAAGTAGAAATCAGACATAATATATAACATACAGAAAGAAAGGAAAAAGTTCATAATAAAATGTGAACAGCAGGTCAAAATAAATGAGACATACAAAGCATAAAAAATAAGACAATTATTGATAATAATAATAATAATAATAATGATAAAAAAATAAGAATAGTAATAATAATAATGATAATAATAATAGGCCTAATAGTAATAATAATATTAATAGTAGTAACAAAATAGTGCAGTACAAAGCATACAATGAATACAATAATAGAATTAAAAACATGGTAATGAAACTGAATTGCAGAGGAAAAAGCATTAACTTAGCTTAATTGATAACGTACGTCTTATAATAATGGCACCGATGCTTTTCTAGAATAATTCTGTGACTCCAAGACAAATTGTATTATGCCTCTGTCATTTCTTACAGTTTTTCGGAAGCGAGCATTTGAATTGTGAAACACCGTATAAAACCATAGCAATCATGTTTCTTAACAACGGGTTAGAAAGAAAATAAAAGAGATACGAATGTCACCTTCTGCCACAGAAAAGATACAGTACCATCAGGGCGCACAGCATATCGCAAAATCTCATTTTCGCCAAAAATTGACATATCACCTTTTGACTTGGAACCACAGAATTGATCAACTTCTAAGAGATGCAGTCCATCACGTTCACACAGTTCCTGTCGTGAGATGGATTTGCTCGCGTTCAGATGTTCTTCCTGACGATCTTTCGTACTCAGCAAAAATTAGCTTACCGCTTTTTTCCAAGCTGGCATGTGCTAAAAACCTGAATTTGTAAGGTAGCCGTCGTTCTCTAGTAGCATTTCGATTTTTTTACAAACTGCTAATTCGTTGCCATAGTAACAGTTTAGATATATCAATATGAATAACTAGGACTGTTATGTGAGTTATAAAAGCGTATATTTTATAGTTTAATGAAGGAGGAATTTTATAGTACAAACAACACTTGGACCACCTCGGGGACTCCGTGCCGTGCTTGCGAGGTGAAAGAACTGCACAGTCCCGTCCTCGGGGTGCCTGAAGCACAGAGCATAATGGAAAGGGCTGCAGGGATATGTCGGCTTTATCCCTCGGCTTTTTATACAGTGTAACACTCTCCTCTTTTTCACACTCCGTAACTCAGTATTTTATGTAGTAGTAGGAGAAAACGTAAATAATACAGCGCTCAGTGATATTTCTATAAGAGCTGTATAAACTGCAGAGAACAGATTCAAAACCAAATACAAAAATCTTACATCATTCGTCAATTGCTGTCATTAAAAACACAATAACTTTTGTTCTGCGAAAGAATTTTCAATTTTACATTTATTCAGTTCAAATTTCTGCACATTTAAAAAGAACAAAACTAAAATTCTTTCAATCATTTATCATAATACTCTGCTCTCGTCCACACCTGTGGAGTAACGGTCAGCGCGTCTGGCCGCGAAACCAGGTGGCCCGGGTTCGAATCCCGGTCGGGGCAAGTTACCTGGTTGAGGTTTTTTCCGGGTTTTCCTCAACCCATTACGAGAAAATCTGGGTAACTTTCGGTGCTGGACCACGGACTCATTTCACCGGTATTATCACCTTTATTTCATTCAGACGATAAATAACGTAGATGTTAATACAGCGTCATAAAAATAACACAATAAAATAAAAAAATACTCTGCACTCTTAAATTGACTCAGCATAATGGGAATTCAGTCAGTGGATTTCCCAAAACACACTATGAAATATTTCATTTAAAACAATTCTTGTCTCAAAAAGGAAGCCAGAACAACAAAATTGTATTTTTGTTTGCAGTATCTCAAAGAATGACCCACTGAAATGAATTACTTACTGTTCACCATCTATACATAGATCATAATTTGTACTGTAGGCCTATAGTAAACCGACAAATGTGTAGCATATATGTTCAAGTAGGCCACCGGTGTGGCTCAGTCGGTTAAGGCGCTTGCCTGCCGGTCTGAAGTTGCGTTCGGGCGCGAGTTCGATCCCCGCTTGGGCTGATTACCTGGTTGGGTTTTTTCCGAGGTTTTCTCAACCGTAATGTAAATGCAAGGTAATCTATGGCGAATCCTCAGCCTCATCTCGCCAAATATCATCTCGCTATCACCAATCTCATCGAAGCTAAATAACCTCGTAGTTGATAAAGCGTCGTTAAATAACCAATTAAAATAAAAAAAAATGTTCAAGTAAAGTGCCCTGTATTATAATCATATGGTTGAGCTAAAAGTATCATTAGATTTTTACGATAGAATTTCATTAAAGTGTGTTTATGTATTTGGTCAATGCTAAAAGCATTAATTTCGAAATAGATCAAATTTGTTACATAATGCAGTCGTCTTTTCGCACATTTTTATTACCTATACGTTTTTGTAACAAATTAAAGGAACATGAGCAGTTTCTGTAATGCTCTCCAGATTCAACTACAGCCATATAAACCAGACTAAAACCAAGTAAGCAGGTAATGGCGAAGATTTAAAAAGTTATAAATTTTATTGCGGATTCTGTTAGAGTGAAAGGTGATAGGCCGATGTCTATCCCATTTCAAGTGCCGATCAACAATAATTTCAGATTTATCACATCTACAGATTCATTTATAAAATAAACTTGGAAATCCAACCTTTATCCGTTAATTTTACTACAGAAAAAGGTATTAAAAATTTGTTTAAAAAAGCAGAAAGATTACCCAACTGATTGTTGTTTAAATATTTCAAAGTTTTCAACATTAAACAAATGTATTATTTTATTTTATTAAAATATTTTCAAGGTCCAACAAAAATCTACTTTTATAAATTAATAATACAACCTATACAGTAAAAATAAACTATAATTGAAAAATTTAATCAACAATCATCATCATCATCATCATCCTTCACGAATTAGGCCTCTATAGACCTGTTTCGGCCCCATCTAGCAGTCTTCTTAAAGGTCTTCCTGGTCGACGATGTCCTCTAGGTTTATACTGCATCATAATTTTTGGGATTCTTGAATTTTCCATTGTTCTTACATGATCTAGCCAATTGAATTTGTATCTGCTGATTTTTCTTCAACTGACTCTACTTCTAATTGTTCTAAAATTTCTTCATTCCTTTTTCGGTCTAAAAGAGTATATCCTGCTGTCCTCCTGAAAAATTTCATTTCCGTTGCTGTGATTCTGTTTAATAAACAATATATACAAAAACGATCAATTAATTTTAATACAAAAATAAAATGAAACCAGAAAAATAATTTATATAATACATCAGATTATACCGAACTGCTAGAAATTTTAATAACTTTGAAAGGTATATAAAATATAAAACTAAAAACATGGATTTTCTGCGTTTATCTGAACCAAAATGTAAAACCAATGCAGCTTTTTTATCATAGCATGAATCAGGTATTTTATTTATTATTAGGTATTTTATTTATGTTTTATTATTATTGTGTTAAATTGTATTGTGTATTCTTATTGTATTGTGTATAAAATTTTATATGTGTTGTAAAATTGTATTGTGTATTGCAAATTTTATTGTGTATTGCTTATCATTTTATTGTGTATTGTTTATATTATGTATACCACTGCCACTGGGTGCTTGCACACTTGCAGTGTAAATAATACGTACATACAAGGTCCCAGATTATTAAACAAATTTTATTCCAATAATATTTCGACCACGAATCCTCTCCAAATTAATAAAATAAATATAAAAATTTGTATTGGATTATAGTTTGGGTTTAAACATATTAAGGGGACACACTACCGAGTTTTCGTCAATTTTCGTCAATTTTAAAAGTTTATTTTTTTTTTTTACTGATGAACTGTATTGACTAGAACAAACCCATGCACCATTTCATTGTAGGTAGTCTTAGCATCATTTTAAAAGTTTAAGAAACAAATTATCTTTATATGAGACCAGATATTTGTTTACTAAAATTATAAACACTTTTTTATATTTTATTTTTTCCGAGTACATTTTTCAACAGTAATCTCATAGACGTTTTGATTTATCTAGAGAAAATCAAAACTCGAGTGGGATTTAATTGACTATTACACGATTAGAAGAAAGTATATAAAGATTAGAAGTAACGAAGTACTCCAATACAATAAAATATTAATTGACTTACGAAAATACAACTGTCTTCAAATGTATTATTGTACCATCTCAACATTACAAATATTACGCTAGATGCATGCTAGATGGCAGTAGTGTCTTTTTACAGACACTGTAATGATTACTATTCAATAAATCTTAATATTAAACAATCTCTGATACGTGACTATCCATAATATCATATAGCAGAAGTTCTTTTTATCCTCTCAGAGCAGAAGATATAACATAACCTAACTAATATACACAAGTGTTAGAAAAGTTTTAATTAACGACGATGACACAAAAATAAACATGAATAATTTTAAAAGGAATAATTATTGAATGTACAATTTTCAAATTTGAATGTGGTTGGTGGTTCAATAGATGTTATATTGGACGTGTGCGTAATAGAAGTGGAACTCGTTGATTTAGGCCTACATGGTGTATTCAACTTATTCAGAATTTCGGAATGAATAATTTTAAAAGGAATAAATTGAATGTACAATTTTCAAATTTGAATGTGGTTGGTGGTTCAATTGATGTTATATTGGACGTGTGCGTAATAGAAGTGGAACTCGTTGATTTAGGCCTACATGGTGTATTCAACTTATTCAGGATTTCCGAATGGTGCTCTTCATTTATTTGTAAAGATGCATAGGTATGATCAGTGATTTTTATTAATTCTTGTTCTAGAATGCCAATGCGAGTCATATTTGAAACTGCTGTGCATCGACTGGAGTGGTTTGTAATTTTATATATATTTTTGACGTCCAGGCCAGTGGAGTTTCAAATGTTGGCAAACAAAGAAACAAATGCTAGGGACGCGATAAAATTAAACAAATGCTAGGACGCGATAAAATTAAACAAATGCTATGGACGCGATAAAATTGTGCGATAAGCAGCCAAGATTGGTTGAAATACGTCCTTTCGTACCGTTTTATTGGTCAAAAGTAGTATGACGTAGTAAGAGTGTAATAGTCAACATAAAATTTTGAAAATAATTGTGCACATGTAACTCATCAACATCTATTCGATTTTAAAATTTCAAAACTTACAATCAAAATTGTGGAGATTAGAAATCTCAGTAGCGTGTCCCCTATTTAATCTGTATTCACTTTCAATTTTAATTTTGTCTGTATTGGAATCCCTCCTGAGCACGAGTCTTACTCATTCAGGAGTGGTCTAGTTTATCTTTCATTGTATTTATTAACTTGTATTCATCTCAAACTTAGTAGCAATAATAATAAATAAATAATAAATTTAGGCAAGGGCATTTACAGATCTTAGGTTATCTACGTTGCTGAACTTGTGTTGTTTCCAATCCGCGATAATTATGAAATTAGCAAATCTGCCACTGATGAATCTCGTAAGTTAGTCTGCAAGATGTAGAATCAGGAGGAAGTAGGATGCAACAAACCAGAAGCAAAGCACCACAAAATAGAAAAATAATGTTGCATTCTTCGTTTTCCTGCCACAGCAATTTTCATTATAATGAATGTTACTTGTCAGTGAACATTGCCTTCCGTTTGTTGTTCATATTGGAATCTGCGAGATGAGGAAGAATACCTCGAGTTATCGGTATTCAGCAAGAGGGCGGGGCATGTTTATACAAAGTTGGAGCATGGGCAATCTGAAATCCGACTTGTAGAAACATGCTATTGGAAATCAATGCGTCTGCTAACAGATTTTCAAATTTCTTTACTGCGGTTATTCCTTAATATTTATAATGCTTGAATTATGACGTAAAAAGTGCATAATAATAATAATAAAAATAATAATAATAATAATAATAATAATAATAAAGGTTAGGTTAGGTTAGGTTAGGAGAAAATCCACAAACGATTAGAGAAAATTTTAAAATTTTACTTGAAGCAAGTAAAGAGACAGGTTTGAAGTAAATTCAAACTAGACGAAGTATATGTAAAAATTGGATGTCCACACCTGTGGAGTAACGGTCTGTCCGCGAAACCAGGTGGCCCGGGTTCGAATCCCGGTCGGGGCAAGTTACCTGGTTGAGGTTTTTTCCGGGGTTTTTCCTCAATCCAATATGAGCAAATGCTCTGTAACTTTCATTGTTGGAACCCGGACTCATTTCACCGGCATTATCACCTTCATATCATTCAGATGCTAAATAACCTGAGATGTTGATGCAGCGTCGTAAAATAACCCAATTAAAAAAATTGGATGAAAAGGTGGAGAAGTTCAAATACCTTGGAGCAACAGTAACAAATATAAATGATACTCGGGAGGAAATTAAACACAGAATAAATATGGGAAATGCCTGTTATTATTCGGTTGAGAAGTTTTATCTTCCCGTCTGTTGTCAAAAATCTAAAAGTTAGAATTTATAAAACAGTTATATTACCGGTTGTTCTGTATGGTTGTGAAACTTGAACTCTCACTCTGAGAGAGGAACATAGGTTAAGGGTGTTTGAGAATAAGGTTTTTAGGAAAATATTTGGGACTAAGAGGGATGAAGTTACAGGAGAATGGAGAAAGTTACACAACACAGAACTGCACGCATTATACTCTTCATCTGACCTAATTAGGAACATTAAATGCACACGTTTGAGATGGGAAGGGCATGTAGCATGTATGGGCAAATCCAGAAATGCATATAGAGTGTTAGTTGGGAGGCCGGAGGGAAAAAGACCTTTAGGGAGGCCGAGACGCAGATGGGAGGATAATATTGAAATGGATTTGAGGGAGGTGGAATATGATGATAGAGACTGGATTAATCTTGCTCAGGATAGGGACCAATGACGGGCTTATGTGAGGACAGCAATGAACCTCCGGTTCCTTTAAAGCCAGTAAGTAAGTAAGTAAGTAATAATAATAATAATAATAATAATAATAATAACAATAATGATAATAATGATAATAAAGTCAACGCAATTCTGTCCAGAATTTCTTTACACAATATAGTTCTGAAGCAGATCAACAGTTCTTAATTTCTAGCATGCAAACTGTGTAACATTTAAGATGGGCGTATGGATATAAGAAGAAAATAAACATAAAGGTCAACTGTATGATTGGAACCATACTTACTTACTTACAAATGGCTTTTAAGGAACCCGAATGTTCATTGCCGCCCTCACATAAGCCCGCCATCGGTCCCTATCCTGTGCAAGATTAATCCAGTCTCCATCATCATATCCCACCTCCCTCAAATCCATTTTAATATTATCCTCCCATCTACGTCTCGGCCTCCCAAAGGTCTTTTTTCCTCCGGTCTCCCAACTAACACTCTATATACATTTCTGGATTCGCCCATACGTGCTACATGCCCTGCCCATCTCAAACGTCTGGATTTAATGTTCCTAATTATGTCAGGTGAAAGAATACAATGCGTGCAGTTCTGCGTTGTGCAACTTTTCCATTCTCCTGTAACTTCATCCCTCTTAGCCCCAAATATTTTGCTAAGCACCTTATTCTCAAACACCCTTAACTTATGTTCCTCTCTCAAAGTGAGAGTCCAAGTTTCACAACCATAAAGAAGAATCGGTAATGTAACTGTTTTATAAATTCTAAATTTCAGATTTTTTGACAGCAGATAACCGTATTGGCTTCACTATTCCATTATCTCCTGGCTTAGTTGCCATATGAGTGATTCCTTATTGGTGTCACTTATGAGGTTCAAACTTGTTTTCGGACAGCTGACTAAAAATACGAAATAACTTTCAGGATTTTGAAATATTGTAAATATTAATTTTGACAGATAAATGTTGTTGGAATGTAGACGTTTCAAGTTAAAAAAGTATGAAGAAATATCTTAACTCTTCTTCTTAATGATATAACTTATTTTACGTCACATGTTTTCTGGGTCTTTCTGAACACAATATTTACATACGGAAATGAAATAACAATTACAATCATTATACATTATATGTTACAAAATATCTGGATTCAAACAGAGAACTAGACAGTGTATGACAGTAAGGGCCATATTCATAGACATTCTTAGCGCTAGCTTTGGTGGATGATCAAAGAACTAACGTTTTTCGTATTCATAAACCAGTGTTAGCGATATGTTATGATATGAATCCTGTACAAGTAATCAGTCGATAGCCGAGGTTAGTTTAACACGCTCGTAGCGCGGGGTAGTCTTGTCTATGAATAGCACCTAAGAATTTTACAGTTAGCCTATATCACATTGCACAAAGACATTTTTTAAGTATTTGATTATGCTCTATGTGGAAGAACATTTGCATCATTGAGTCCTGTAGATATATCGTTCGATATATTGTACTTTTCCTTGACGTCTTTTATCCTGCATTCTATGATGACGTGTTTGACGGTGAGGAAGCAGTGACAGGTTTCGCAAGTTGCTGGTTCATCTCTTGAATGTTAATGTTATGTTTTATTTAACGACGCTCGCAACTGCAGAGGTTATATCAGCGTCGCCGGATGTGCCGGAATTTTGTCCCGCAGGAGTTCTTTTACATGCCAGTAAATCTACTGACATGAACCTGTCGCATTTAAGCACACTAAAATGCCATCGACCTGGCCTGGATCGAATCCGCAACCTTGGGCATAGAAGGCCAGCGCTATACCAACTCGTCAACCAGTTCGACTCATCTCTTGAAGTGAAGTAAGAATGGATTTATTGATAATAAAATGTGATCTTTCCTAAGAAGCTTATGGATGGGTACATTAATAGAGCATTTTCACTTGACCTCAAAAAGTTTGTTGGAGTCATTGAGACTCCAAAGTGTAATCCACGATTCTGTACATTTACTGTCTATGAGAGAAATAGTGTCTCGGTGTGGTGTGAGTTATCCTCAAGGGCAGTTGAATCTTCAGTGCTTTGTTTGCCCTTCTTTATTGGCTGCATTGTTGTGTAATGCCACAATGAGAGGATATCAGATGAAGATAAGTTATTTATTTTTCTTTTGATCTAAGGTTGAAGATCTGAAGGCCTTGTGTTAATTTATCAGTTTTATACATCTTGATTACACAACTTTTAACACTGTATCACTTCGGAATATGTATGATAAGAACTTCCTTGTGTTAAATATTAACGTACCTTGTTAACATGTTTCGACCTATTTTCGGTCATCTTCAGAACTGGTCGTTGTTGGTCTTGTCGCCTCTTGTTTCCTGTGTGGGTGTGTTCGTAGTGTAGAGTCAAAGAGTGTATGTGTTTTGAAATTGAGTTGTGTGTTGAGAATATCATTGGGTTGTGTTTTCGTGTGTCTGTATATTTCATATTGTTCTAGTGTGTTGAATTTCTGGCTTTTTGGTTGGATGTGTAGTATTTCCATGTCTGTGTTGATGTCTCTGTAGGCATTTGTGATGTGTTCTGCATATGTGGAGGTGTTTTGTAATTTTGTTATGGCTGTGATGTGTTCTTTGTGTTTGAAATGATCTGCCTGTCTGTCCTATGTAGAAGTTGTTGCAGGTGTTACATTTGAGTTTGTATACGCCTGTGTGGTTGTATTTGTTTATGTTTGTGTGTTGAGATGTTTTTGTAGAGTGTTATTTGTTCTGTATGCGATGTTGTAGTTCAATTTCTTGAAGGAGATTGCAATTTTATGTGTGTTTTTGTTCTCGTATGTTAGTGTGATGTATTTTTTGTGTTCTTGTGTTTGTGTTGTATTTTTCTGTCCTTTTTTTGTGGTTTTCTTTTGTCTTACGTATTATGTTGTCTATTATGTTGGGGTTGTATCCGTTTTATTGTGCTATGTATTTGATATGTTTAGTTCTTTGTTGTAATCCTGTTGTTCATTAGTATGTTGAGTAGTCTGTGTACCATTGTTCGGAATGCAGCTTGTTTGTGTTGTGTGGAGTGGTTGGATTTGTTGTGTATGTGTGTTGTTGTTGTTGTTGTGGGTTTTCTTTATACTTTGAATGTGTGTTATCAGTTTTCTATGCATTTCTCAGCTTAAGAATCTGTTGTAGATGAAACATTGAAAGTTAAATACGTTTGAATGGAAACAGTTTTAAAATAGAGCCATAATTTTAAAGAGATTAATTTTAATAAGTGCAACGTTTTAGATTAAATGAAACTGTAAATGTAATACACATCTCAGGGAAGGAAAAAATTCAAGAAGTACATTTGGCATTAGAGTGGAAGTTTGCGATAAAAATGTGTTCAATGATTGTTTTATTCTAGGTGAAAGTCCATTAAAAGAAGTGCATTTTGAAAGAAACCCGTCTAAGAAAAAATATGTGCGATGCTTTCTGGAAGGCATTAATTTTCCTGGCGGAGACCGCATGAGCTGCAGGCCCGCATGTGCCAAACTTTCTGGTTTAGCCCTACTTGCCGACTCGCTCGATATAACAAGAGGAGGCCAGGAATTCCATTAGATAATCCAATAATCTACCCTCACCCTCTTCACCACCATCACTGCCACCCCTTATACTTCATCCCTTCTAGCTTAGCGCTTCAGGTCGCACCATCTTGTTGTGCATGCACCCTCCCTCTGTATTAGCGCCACCAGCTTGCATTTGTTTGCAACCCGCGCAACACTGAAACAAAACGGCGCGGCAGGGCAAGTGATAAGGAGCAAAAGTGTCTTCTTGAAAGAGGGAATTACATAGTCCTATGATTCAAGGAGGCCGATATTTCCTGTACTCGTTGCCATTAGCAACGCATTCTTCTTCGGTTTCTTTATTTGTATCGTGTTCGTTTTCAAGTGTCCTCATCTTTAGACGTTGGTTTCCACATGTAATGATAATAATAATAATAATAATAATAATAATAATAATAATAATAATAATAATAATTTATTTTAGCTGACAGAGTTAAGGCCGTAAGGCCTTCTCTTCCACTCAACCAGCAAAAAGTATATATATACATATGCATGAACTTACAAAGAATTCAACTATTTGATTTAGATGAGAGTTACATGTATACAAGAGTTATTTAAGAATTAACAAAATACTGTTAACTATTAATTAAACACTGAAATACAAACTATGTAGCAGAATAATACACTCAGGGACAAGAAAAACCGGACACTTTAATATTTGCTGGTATTTTGCAAAACATTATCTTCTCATACAATATTATGGTAGCAATCTGTTGTTATGGAGACGTGTATACATTTTTGATTGTTTTTTGTTTTATAAACAAGGCATTACAACCAAATATAAACATTTACATAGAGATAAAAAATTTACAGGAGAAAAGTTCGTCCAAAGGGCTGGACTCTGGAAGAGTACCCAAAACGCTCATTGCATTTCCGCGTTGAATAGCAATACTAATTGACGCAAATAAGTAGTGCAACGGCGATCACCAGTAATGGAGATCAAAATTTGGCCGATTTGAGATGCCAAAACTTTAGCGTCATGACTCCAAGGACTGAAGGTCTCCACAGCAAATGGGACAAAGATATAATTGTCTAAAAGATGAGCATACAAATACAACAAAATATTCCAATTTTGCTTTCGGAGTCTCAGCTATAACAATTTTGTCTCAACCGTTTTGTGCTTCATTATCGTTATCACTCGTTATTTCTTTATTTTTACATTTTATGAGTTTAAGTGGGGTTGTAACATTTGTCTTAAAACAAGATGCGACCTGAAGATGTGGCTCGAGCTGTAGCCCTTTAAGATGATGGACGCAGTGTACGTTACATTGCAAATGTTATGAATATGGCTAGAAGCACAACCCATGATGCCATAAAACGGTATAGAGAGACCCTAGAATATACCAGAAGACCAGGTTCGGTCGTCCAAGAGCTACAAATCCAAATGAGTTTTTAATCTTTAAGGCACCATAAAATGAAAAAAGCAGTTAGACCAAACGATGCCATAGTTATACGCCTTTTGCAATTTTTTGTAAATTTTGTCATCAGATTTTTTTTTCAAATGTTCTCGTATAAGGTGCTAAATGAAACATTATTTTGTTTAAATGGGTTTTGTTTCGTTTTGAAATAATTGACAACCAAATACAAACAAATATAGAAGTGTCCGGTTCTTTTTGTCTCCTAGTGTATTAAGCTAAAATACATAGAATGTTAATACATTTCAAATAATGTTACATAATAGAAAGAGATTGATATGAGACAATTTTGAAAATACAGCACTATCAGGATGATGTCTAAAGAAAGAAGTAACAATGTAGTCAGTGAGAGTTTAAGTCAGTATGATTGGAGTGAAATACTAAGAAGGTTATCTTTTAAGCTGTTTTTAAAGGTGTTTATTGTCTTGCAGCCCCTAATACTTTGTGACAAGGAATTCCATTGACGCTAGGTAGATACTGTAAAAGATGATGAATAACAAGATGTTCTATGAAGAGGTATACTTAGCGTGCCACAGATAAGTGATCTGGTATTTACGTCGTGGTTAGAGTATAGATAAGAGAAACGAGACGAAAGGTAATTTGGTGTTGAAGTGTGCAGAATTCGAAAGAGTAAAGACAAAGAGTGTAAAGTTCTGCGTTCTTTAAGTCGGAGCCACGAAAGACTTGCGAAGGACGGTGATATGTGATCATATCGTCGGATGTTGCACACGTATCTGACGCACATATTCTGAGCTCGCTGTAACTTGACTGACAGTTCAGAACTTAGGTCACTTAACAAAACGTCACAATAATCGAAGTGCGGCATTACTAGGGTTTGTACTAGGGTGACAAAAGAATAGCAGCTGTACCATCTATCACTTTCCGAGTTTCAGTTCGGTATATTGGGAAGAGCACATAAATACATTATGCATTGGGTTATCTAGAATAATTTACTTATTACGACATCTTAAAGATAATAGTACCCTAGGATTATCCCAAGAGTACATACTGCTCCCTTTTTAATAGTACAATTGCCTATGGCGCATATTTATACGAAATAATTGTTGCCAAGGTCCATGTCTTACAGAAAGACACAGGGGTCCTCATGCCGCAGAGAGTATTCTAAGATAATGATCAAAGCTCGGAACTTAGGGACTTGTGTGTCGTGTGCATGAGTAAGGTTACAGGTACAACGTACACAAAGCTCACGCTGCAAGTGCTCAGGGACAGTCGTGTGTACTAAGAAAGTGGCCACATCGAATGATAGGAAGACGGACGAGGAAACTGTGTCGTGTCGAAGCCAATGACATTCAGATAATTAATTACAGGTAAACGGTCTGTTTGAAAATAAGAAAATACGTATTATTCGAATGGGTATTGTATACGTTTGAAAATATATTTCTTAAAATTTAGGTACAGAATTTCGTGGAGGAATTCTGAGGAGATACATTATTTTCTTCGAATGGAGAGATTATATTTTGTAACTTGTGTCAAACACAAACTAGAGATTGAAACGGGCATTCATTGAAATACATTGCAGTCCCTTAAATCGGTGGAAAATTTGTCCATAGCCATGGATCAAGTCGTAGTGGAACCTTCCCTAGTAGTGACATAGAAATTGAAAACTATTTTCGAGACAAATTTAGGATACTTATCTTTCTCAGATACCAGATCAGTTAGCAACTACTGAAAATCGAACAGGAAACAGTGACAGTGAAAACATTCAATACTTTATTTCGGCCTGAGACTTTATAATACAATTACAAACCATTTTCAAAATTTGAAATTTTTAAAATTGAAGCTTTTAAAAAATAAATTTGTAAAATTATCCACGATATAATATAATATTAACAAATGTATTTTTTTACCTTTTATTTCTGTCTACTATATTTTTGTTTTTATTGAATATCACTGGCTTCTGTCGGATTGTCAATTTATATTAAATGTGTATTTTTCTCTTTTTCTCTTTCTTCTTTATTCTTGCTCTTGTGTTGTATTTATTGGTTTGAATTAAGTTACTTACTGTAGTTAGTAAAGTGTCCTTGTAAATTTTATGTTATATTATTGACTGAGACCACACCGTACACGAGCCTGGCTCTTACGGTAGTGGCTAGAAACATTTTTGTTTTATAAATGTAATTTGTATTCAGTAGGTAGCTAGTTAAAATAAATAAAATAAAAAAATTAATTTTGCTCCCGTCACTTCATGTGATGTGGAAATAAGTTTCTTTCGTTTCAAATCATGTTTAACTAACAGACGAAGAAAGTATGGGTTCGAAAAATATTGGAATGCATGTAGTCATACATTGTAATAAAATGTACAGAGCAGAACTGTAAATTTGATATATTTTGCATGTTTGTTTATATATATGCTATAAAATTACTTGTTTTAACCTACCATAATATTATCATTATGTTGTTCCAGCCAGGAACCACTTTTATAGCAGACCTGACAGTACCTCTGTGCTGGAAGCGGGAGTTTGTTGACATTGAAGTCCGGTCGCTTAGCCACGTTCAAAGACACAAGTCCCCAAGTTCCGAGCTTTGATAATAAATATCTGTATATTTCTGTAAAACAAAATCTTAATAAATGATTATCAACTCAGACCTGAGTTACATAGATATCAAACAAGATTTAGGCATTGTTGTACCTAAAGAGAGGCTGTCGAAAACCAAGAATTGGCTCACGTTATAGTTATCAAACAAGATTTAGCCATTGTTGTATCTAAAGAGAGGCTGTCGAAAACCAGGAATTGGCTCACGTTATAGTTATCAAACAAGATTTAGCCATTGTTGTATCTAAAGAGAGGCTGTCGAAAACCAGGAATTGGCTCACGTTATAGTTATCAAACAAGATTTAGCCATTGTTGTACCTAAAGAGAGGCTGTCGAAAACCAAGAATTGGCTCACGTTATAGTTATCAAACAAGATTTAGCCATTGTTGTACCTAAAGAGAGTCTGTCAAAACCAAGAATTGGCTCACGTTATAGTTATCAAACAAGATTTAGCTCACAAAGTGTCACGAAAGCTTTTGTGTAAAATTGGCGTAAATACCCTGTCTAGCGTCCACCATGAGATTTCTGGCGATAAAACTTTGATGAGGTAGAGTGTCAACACTGACTATGCTTGGACTAGCCTGGTTTTAAATTTGAGTCTCCAGTAGGGCTCGTCTGCACTGGGGTCGTTCGGCTAACAGTGCTCGAAGTAATAAAGTTGAACCAGGGCGATGGCTAAGTTATTCGCTCTCGGGGCTCGTTGTTTGTGCGGAGTTGTTCCACCTGTAGCATGCGGGCTGCATGTAATCGGTGAGAAGGAGGGGATGCTAGTTCAAACCTCTGGCCTCTCTCCGAAGAGTTGGAGCTAAGGTGCATTCCCTAGTAGGCCTATGGCACAGTCGATCTTTAATGGAAATGATAGGAATTTCTCCCCTCTACCCATACGTGCATATTGCAGCTTGGGATAATTACACGGTTTAGGTAATCTTATTTTTGGTATTCCCAAGAAACTAGTTCGATTAATTAAAATGTGTCTCAGTGAAACGTACAGCAGAGTTCGTATAGGTCAGTTTCTGTCAGATGCGTTTCCAATTCACTGCGGGCTAAAGCAAGGAGATACACTATCACCTTTACTTTTAACTTTGCTCTAGAGTATACCATTAGGAAAGTCCAAGATAGTAGATAGGGTTTGGAATTGAACGGGTTACATCAGCTGCTTGTCTATGCGGATGACGTGAATATGTTAGGAGAAAATCCACAAACGATTAGGGAAAACACGGAAATTTTACTTGAAGCAAGTAAAGAGATAAGTTTGGAAGTAAATCCCGAAAAGACAAATTATATGATTATGTCTCGTGACGAGAATATTGTACGAATAAAAATATAAAAATTGGGAATTTGTCTTTCGAAGAGGTGGAGATGTTCAAATATCTTGGAGCAACAGTAACAAATATAAATGATACTCAGGAGAAAATTAAACACAGAATAAATATGGGAAATGCCTGTTATTATTCGGTTCAGAAGATTTTATCATCCAGTCTGCTGTCAAAAAATCTGAAAGTTAGAATTTATAAAACAGTTATATTACCGGTTGTTCTTTATGGTTCTGAAACTTGGACTCTCACTTTCAGAGAGGAACATAGGTTAGGGTGTTTGAGAATAGGGTGGTTAGGAAAATATCTGGGGCTGAGGGATGAAGTTACAGGAGAATGGAGAAAGTTACACAACAGAGAACTGCACGCATTGTATTCTTCACCTGACATAATTAGGAACAATAAATCCAGACGTTTGAGATGGGCAGGGCATGTAGCACGTATGGGCGAATCCAGAAATGCATACAGAGTGTTAAGAGGAGGCTGGAGAGAAAAAGACCTTTAGGGAGGCCGAGACGTAGATGGGAAGATAATATAAAAATGGATTTGAGGGAGATGGGATATGATGATAGAGAATGGATTAATCTTGCTCAGGATAGGAACCAATGGGGGCTTATGTGAGGGCGGCGATGAACCTCCGGGTTCCTTAAAAGCCAGTAAGTAAGTAAGGTAATCTTACTTTGTAAGTACTTGTTCCTCAGGTATCCAGATATCTTATTTGATTTCTTTATTCAGTTCTCAATTGCTTGTAATTTGAGCCGGGCAACTGAACGCTTCGTGGAGCAGCGAAGAGCGGCTCTTGCCCACGAAAGCTGCCAGCTCTGCAGTGCAAAACAGCTGTGCAGAGGATTACAAATTAAAGATAATCTGTCGTGCAGGATATCCATATAGTAGGATTCATATTCACTCTCTCATCAATTGTTTTAGTCAACTGTCCGAAAGCAGATTGGAACCTCATGTCATAAGTGACACCAATAAGTCATCACTCACGAGGAACTAAGCCATGAGATAATGAGGTAGGGTGGCCAGTCCCTTTTCCTCGCCATTGCATATATCGCTGACTAGTAGACTAACATATTACACTAGTCAGACTTGAGAAACAAAAAACGAACAGTCACAGTTTTCTTAAGGGTGATGTCATCATCTAATTCAGTATATTACTGCAAAATTTATTGCTGTTTCTAATGAAAAAGTAGGAAAGATTGATTGTATACGTAATGATAATTCTCCTTCACAGTTTTGATAAGAAAAACACATAAATTTTGCATTAATATACTAAAATGAATGATGTCAACCTTATGAGAATTGTGACTCTGTTCCTTTTTTCTCTGTACCCTTCAATTGTTCTTCCTTTGACACATATCGTCAAGTAAGACGTATTGTTTGATAATAGATGTAAGTACATATCAGCCAGAACCTCAATCAGAGGTAATCCCGACAATTAACATATATTATATTAAATGGGGTTATAATAAACACATTTTAAAATTTATAAGAGTCCTTCTTCAAGGTAAGTCGAAAGAAGCATGACAATGGAGAAGGAAACTTTTAATAGAAAAAGGAGCATCTTCTGCGAACCTCTGGAAAAAAACTAAGGAAGAGACTAGTGAAGTGCTCTGTGTGGAGTGTGGCATTGTATGGGCATAAACATGATCAGTACGACGAAATGAAGAGAAACGACTAGAAGCATTTAAAATGAGGATAGGGAGAAGAATGGAGCGTGTGGAATGGACAGACAGAATAAGAGGTGAAGCTGTTTTGGAAAGAGTGGATGAAGAAAGAATGATGCTGAAATTGATCAAGAAGAGGCAAAGGAATTGATTAAGTCACTGGCTGAGAAGAAACTGCCTACTGAAGGATGCACTGGAAGGAATGGTGTTCGGGGCAGAAGAAGATATCAGATGATAGACGACATAAATATATACTGTATATGGATCTGATGCGAAGACTACGAGGAAAGCTAGAAAGAGGAAAGATTGAAGAATGCTGAGTTTGCAGTGAAAGATCTGCTCTTGGACAGAAAACTATTAATGAATGAGTATGTTATTTTTAAATAAGACGAAAGTCCATGGCACATAACAGATATGCCGGGACATCATTTTATTTTTACATCAATTTTTATTGAACCTGAGTTTTTGAATGTACTTCACTCCCACCCCTTCTACTAATGAAGTTCAACCGTCCTCCACACAGATCCAAGACCGCATATAGTCATAGTAAACTTACGGTCATAGTAAACAGTACGTTCCCAAAAATATGTTCGCGTTTTCCAGTGACGAAAGAGCTTTCAATTTTGAATCATTTTCCATTTGCCTACGTCGCATCCCGGTTCCCCCACCTGCTTCTATTCGCCTTTCTGTAAATGCTAGTGACTGGGCTGTCTTAGCTCTTTTCAGGGAAAATGAATTTCTGTTAGGAATTTGACGTCTACGTAATATTATACCTATACAATTGTTTAAAATAACTTAAATAAAAGGGCCTCGTTAAATAATTAACTGTCACGTGATTTCCTCCCTTTTTACGACGCTGCGACGAACCACTTGCTGATAGCATGTCTGAAATTTTATCTTTTCGGATCGGGCAGAAGTGAAGATTGAATTCACAGTACGTATGGTCTCTTTTATAGAGTAGATTCAGAATTATTTCAACATGAGTTACTGATACGAAGTACGAACCTGGTAATTGGAATTACGTACAATAGTCTATAGTGCGATAATATGCACAAAAGAACTGAAGCCTATATCGAAATGAACGGCCACCATTTTAGAAAATGTGTTTAAATATCCATATTATGTTTATTTTTCAATTTAACTTCATTCTCTACATTATATTGTACGCTAATGTGCTGTAGGCAGTATAATATACACTGCATAATGAATACGTCCGAATGGATAGCTCAATTCGTGAGTAAAACACTCATTGTTAATACAGTACTGTATTTTGATTAAACAAAAACCTAATGAAAATTATCAAACTGAAAATCGCGATATTTCCTAGTTTACATAAATGGATGAACTACTTTTCTTCCCTCCTATACCTAGTAAAGTGATTTGTTTGTATATTACGCCAGTATCATCGAACTCCAATCGTGGAAGGGGGTAGCAAACGGCGTTTCCGGTTCTTAATCGTTGATCGAAAGGTATAGCCAGGTTAATATTAGAAATGTTAGTAAAAATAAAATGATGTCTCTGTACAATGATATTATTGAGATATTGCTGTTCACAGTAGAAGTGAGTTTTAACACAGACATCACTGCAAGCGATACCACGAGTTTAGCGCATAGTTGCACGAGTCAAAAGGAAAACAACATCCAGTGCCTGACGTTGTCATGGAGACAAGTAGGACCGCGAGACTTTGGCTAATTCTGTTATCTTAAAACAAGCGTAATCACTGTGATTACTACTATTTGCACGTATGTTGAAATTCAGTGCGTTACGAGATAAGAACCACGGACACAGCATAACGAAGTGTGGTTGCGAAGAGGTGGCAATGTGTCATTTTATTACGAATTATACTGCCAATATAATTGGTTTTGGTTTATTGCTAATTGCATATTCATATCATCAGGCAGCCTGCATGGCAGATTAGGCCTCCGGGAACAGGACAAGCTGAATGTGCAGAAAGCATCGCAAGGCTTCCACTGCAGAACCCATCCTGCGGCAATATTCCAAGGCGCTGCTGACTGAATCCAGATTGCTTCAACAGTGATGAATTTAGGGATGTCCCGGGGAAGTACATCCTTTATAGACTTCAGAATCTCCCGCCTCCGGAGATTTTAGACTTTTTAAAATACATCACATAACTTAAAGAATATTATATTTCAATTTTATATTATTTTCATTAACTAAAGTTATATTTGTTACGTAGATTTTTCAGGTAGTTGTTTCCTTGAAGGTTGCTGACTCTTTTATGTAGGGTAGGGGATTTTAGGCTGCTTGTCTATGCGGATGACGTGAATATGTTAGGAGAAAATCCACAAACGATTAGGGAAAACACGGGAATTTTACTGGAAGCAAGTAAAGAGTTAGGTTTGGAAGTAAATCCCGAAAAGCAAAGTATATGATTATGTCTCGTGACCAAAATATTGTACGAAATGGAAATATAAAAATAGGAAATTCATCTTATGAAGAGGTGGAGAAGTTCAAATATCTTGGAGCAACGGTAACAAATATAAATGACACTCGGGAGGAAATTAAACACAGAATAAATATGGGAAATGCCTGTTATTATTCGGTTGAGAAGCTTTTATCATCCAGTCTGCTGTCAAAAAATCTGAAAGTTAGAATTTATAAAACAGTTATATTACCGGTTGTTCTGTATGGTTGTGAAACTTGGACTCTCACTTTGAGAGAGGAACATAAGTTAAGGATGTTTGAGAATAAGGTGCTTAGTAAAATATTTGGGGGTAAGAGGCATGAAGTTACAGGAGAATGAAGAAAGTTACATAACACAGAACTGCACGCATTGTATTCTTCACCTGACATAATTAGGAACACTAAATCCTGACGTTTGAGATGGGCAGGGCATGTAACACTTATGGGCGAATCCAGAAATGCATATAGAGTGTTAGTTGGGAGGCCGGAGGAGAAAGACCTTTAGGGAGGCCGAGATGTAGATGGAAAGATAATATTAAAATGGATTTGAGGGAGGTGGGATGTGATGATACAGACTGGATTAATCTTGCTCAGGATAGGGACCGATGGCGGGCTTATGTGAGGGCGGCAATGAACCTCCGGGTTCCTTAAAAGCCAGTAAGTAAGTTAGTAAGTAAGTAAGTAAGGGGATTTTAGGAAAGACCAGTTGGTGACACAGTTCGCTGAGTGTAGTGACTGATCTTGATCGATTGAAATTTAAAGCGCCGGAATTTTGATTCTTCATTGTTACAGCTAAAAAGTCAGGTGTGATTGATTTCGTTGTCGTTTTATTTGGTGTTAGTTTCATTTAGCAAATACAATAAATATTTTTTTACTTAATAGTTACAGCGTATACAGCAAATATGAGTACCGTATTTCAGTATATGGTGACAAAACAACAGATATTGTTTAATTTTCTTAAAAAGAGAAGACTGGATTATTCATGTAATCCATTTCTAATACACAATATTTTGTGCGAGATCGTGCGTATTTGCTTGTTTTCCGCACAAAACCAATACGCGGTGTGTGAAATACCACATTCAGTATTCCCAACGTAACACACATAATTTCCCTCTTCTTACCGCTTAAGCGCGACATTCATTTTACTGCTCTAGGCTTTTAACATATTATTTTTAGAGACGTTTAACATAGTAATAATTATAAATTGGAAACTTACCACTGAAATTTCACCTAAATTGCAATGTTAATTATTGTTTTTAAATATTTAAAAAATTAAGTAAAGGCTACTACTCCACGAAACTTATTGCATTCCTGATACAAGTAACATTAAGGAAGCCGTGAAAAAATCAACAATATTCCAGATGTCGATGTTATTACTGCAATATGTTATATAAATAATATTGTTAAAATATTTAAATGAAAAATAAATCATTACATAACCTTACCGTTTGTTTTAAGTTCGCATTTATAGACTGGGGGCAAAAAAAAAGACAGACGTATATCACGGCCTGCTGGAGTATAAACACAGAAAACATTTTATAGCAACAATGTTGAAGAAAGATATTTTGGTTTTCCGAAGTTGCCGTCATTAAACAGAAACCAACATGGAGATTTCATTGCAACTAATTAGAAATTCGTCTTTCAGGTATGTAATAAACGATCTTCAACTACGTTTCGAGCTTTTTGTCTTTTCTCGACCATGAAAAAAGTCAACATACCGCTTTTTAACTTTTACTATAATGTTGTTTTGTTGTTGTTGTTGTTGTTGTTGATCTTTTCCTTTACTTCTCATCTTGCGAGGTGGGTGCTTAACGATATCTTTCACTCTTTTCACCAGTTATTAAATTACATTCTTTGTATTCTCGTGGTTGTTTAGCTTCTTCACTTGGCACTCAGGTTTTAATAAGCAGTAAATAAATGAAGTCCACTGATAAATTCTTTCCTGATTTAGTTTTGGAACCAATATCGACTAACATTTCAAACAACGCACCCGATATCGATACATAATTGGGGAATTTGTGTCCTTGTAATTGGATAAAGCTCTTAATTATGCGGAGAAAACGTGATGCGAAATATATTTCATGCTTGTGCCGTTTGTGGCAATTCAGAGAATTTCGGAAAGTTCAATTAGAGCATTGTTTGCGATGGTGCTAATTTCATCTGCATGACTACAGGCAATTGGGGTGAGCCCGGGGTATGCCCTTTGGGAACAAATGCCCTATATAATTATAAAGCCTACGCTTGTACCTCCCAATACACTTCACAGGAACGCTCACAAAATTTAAAATTCTTTAAGCCTCATTGCACACATGCTCAACTTCAGTACCTATAGAAACATAAATTAAACAAGTACAGTGACTAATAAATAAGGAAAAAAATAATTTCCACGTCCACACGATAGAATTGCAAATGAACAAGAGAATTTTTCTCTGTTATTACTGAAACGTTTAGAAAACGTTGCGTCAGTGACACGGAGCTCTACAAAGAAATGGACAGCCCTGCATTGGGCTGTCTTCAACTGGAACAAAAGTCGAAACTCACCTTACAGAGACTGATTGCACCTCAGAACTTAATGGAGGATAGAGTCAGGAAAACATACCTTGGTTTCGCTCGAAGTTAAACACGCAATATATCTTATGCAAAAGATAGCGTAGTTCGTGTTGGCACAGTAAAGGTGCTGCGACCGTTAAGTCTGTCATATAAGACAGGCATGTCAAAACCCTGCCCTTTGATGTAGCCGGACCGATTTCAATGACTTTCAAGCCAGCTAGAGCGTCAGATTCTGCTTTCTCCCTAGAGTTGGCGCTGACATCATACCAGCTAGCAGTCGACACAGCGGAAATATAGCACATATAATTAATACGTCTAGGTACATTATGTACTCAAATAAAATAAATTGGATCCATAAAAGAATAAAGTAGTAGTAGTAGTAGTAGTAGTAGTAGTAGTAGTAGTAGTAGTAGTAGTAGTAGTAGTAGTAGTAGTAGTAGTAGTAGTAGTAGGGTTTAAGAAGGGCGCGTCAGCTACTATGGCTATTTGCGCCCTTATCTAAAATTCTTAATGTAACAAATACATAAATAATATAATAATCAGAGTGCTAAAAGAACTAAAAAGCGTTGTCACGATAAAACGAGGCACACAAATGCAGTATACATAAGGTGATTTCTACAGAATCATAAAAGTGAGCAATTCTACCACTAGGTGGTATTCAAGACGAACAAATTATAAAAGAATAAATCCTTCATTAACTGTAATGTCTAGACTCTAGAGTTCCTTTATAATGAGAGTTGAGACGTTGACCCCAACAACAATTAAAATATGTAATGATTTGATAGCGCTGAAAATGGAAAAACAAAACTCTTACGAGAAGTAAAACCATATACCTATATTATATTATATACAAATATTAAACGAATTCGATACTTAATTTTATAATGTATTATATTATTTTATAATATCTGAAATATAAAATATTATTATTACAACTAGTTTGTCACTGAGAAATAAGGAAAAGCTGTTAACTTGAATTTATTTGAAGCAAAGCGTTACTGGATTATGCAATAAGGTAGGCGATGTTTGGATCCTGTGTCTCAACTCTATTCTCAATTATTATCTTAGCGTATCCTCGATTACACTAACCTCTAGCGCTTGAAAGTGGAACTAACCGCTGGCGCACAGAGAAACAAAACACAGGAAAATTCGCTCAGTGTCCATTCTTTATCATCCCTATTCGCTGGTGCAACTGTCTCTGTGCGATGTGCACTCTCTATTCCCCTACCTGGAGGGAGTGAATCGCCTTGGAGGGGAACGCGACAGGGCTATACAATACCTGCAGCAGCTTTGTTTCAGTAACACAGTTTCAATACGAGTGCTGATTTGGCTGTGTCTGTGAATGAGTTATGACAAATAAAGTGAGGAGTTCACAGATAACGGAGAAGAGAAATTACGAATCATATAAAATAATTGAGGACATCACCCGAATAAGGGCGTATACAGCAAAATGTAGTTCTGATATAAACTGATTTCAATGTTTGTAAGCTGTCAGGGTCATCATAGTTGCGTCGAAAAAGTTTTTCATTACTGTTAAATACTTTCGAGGATATTTAAAACACAATTATTGAAACATAAGAGCAAATAGTATGTTCTGCTATTATTTATTTATTTTATTTATTTATTTATTTATTTATTTATATTTATTTAATGTGCTGTACAACAGCCAGTGGCCAATTACAGTTCAGCACAAATATAACAAAAACATAAAACAAAAATAATTATTACACATAAATATAATTACAATTAATTACAATAATGAAGATGAATGGATAACAAAGAATACTATGAGACAATGATAATTGAATATAATGGCTAAAAGAATACATAAATGATAAATCGTTGCCAAGGGCAAACTAAGTCTATACATTGAAGGGATCGAATTCGCAGCCATGCATGTTGGCATTTTTAATGCATCTGGAGACTGGTGAAAGAAATTTCAATTTCTAATGTAGAAAAGTTTGTGGGCTCTCATATCTTTTGTTGGAATATGTAAGGTAATATTGTTTAAGAAAGAGTCACAGGATATATCACCTTTGAGGACTTTACAAAAGAACAGATAATCCAGCTCATGGCGTCTAGCATATAGATTTTGACAATTAAAATATTCACATTTTCTCTCATAACTATACCCGGAATTAATGAGCAGAAATCTGAATGAACATAAGGATATAAATTTTCTTTGTATATTTTCTAATTTAGTCGAGTCCGTAGTTGTAATCGAGTTCCAAACTACAGATGCATATTCGAGTTTCGATCGCACCAATGTATAGTATAGCATTAAAAGAGAATCGGGCGTGGAAAAAGAATAATTTATTCCTAGCATTCTGATTGCGTGATTTTAAATGTAATCAACGTGACTATGAAAATACAATTTACTGTCAAAGAATATTCCCAAATCTTTTACGCAACCCGTTCTGTTAATTAGTAAATAAATATAATATGAAACTCTTCATACGCCCTTTTTCCGGCGATAATATGTTTTAGTACTGTTTTTAATTATTCTGATGTTCTAGGTGTCTAACTTCACATGAAAATTAATTATATATGGGAACATCTCGTACTTTATTAATAATTTTGTCTGAAAAAAGTAAAATAAAATAAATTCAACAAAATGAAATATACATTTACCGTAAAATATTAAATAAAATTATTTAATAATTACACAAGTAGGCCTACAAAATAGCATTACATTTTTAGTTTATAGTTTTCTTGCTCTTATGTCTTTTTATTCTTTATGCATCATCACTATTGTTGCTAGAATCATCTTCACCATTGCGTGATGATGTCCTGGCTTTATTCACCATTGAGTTCAGCCAACTTTGGACATCTCCATCTAAAAACTGTAAGAGGTCGCTTAAGTTCTTCACCTTGAAGGGTTTCAAAGGCACTGGGTTCATTTGTGTTGGACTCAAAAGGTTCAGCTGCGACACTTCCATTCCCGTCTTCCAAATGCTGAAGGGAACAAATGATGTAGATTATGAGGTTCAAGCCGAAAATACCCTGATGTGCTGTATTGCACTTGTTTATACAGGAACATCAGTTTATTTTTACTAACATTTTTAATATTAATCTGGCTATACATTTAGAGAACCGGAAACACCGTTCGCTGCCCCCTTCCACGACTGGAGTTCAATGATACTGGCGTAAAACACAAACACATCACTTTACTAGGTATAGGAGGGAAGAAAAGTAGTTCGTCCATTTATGTAAACTAGGAAATATCGCAGTTACATCAGCTTCTTGTCTATGCGGATGACGTGAATATGTTAGGAGAAAATACACAAACGATTAGGAAAACACGGAAATTTTACTTGAAACAAGTAGAGCGATCGGTTTGGAAGTAAATCCCGAAAAGACAAAGTATATGATTATGTCTCGTGACCAGAATATTGTACGAAATGGAAATATAAAAATTGGAGATTTATCCTTCGAAGAGGTGGAAAAATTCAAATATCTTGGAGCAACAGTAACAAATATAAATGACACTCGGGAGGAAATTAAACGCAGAATAAATATGGGAAATGCGTGTTATTATTCGGTTGAGAAGCTCTTATCATCCAGTCTGCTGTCGAAAAATCTGAAAGTTAGAATTTATAAAATAGTTATATTACCGGTTCTTCTGTATGGTTGTGAAACTTGGACTCTCACTCTGAGAGAGGAACAAAGGTTGAGGTGTTTGAGAATAAGGTGCTAAGGAAAATATTTGGGGCTAAGCGGGATGAAGTTACAGGAGAATGGAGAAAGTTACACAACACAGAACTGCACGCATTGTATTCTTCACCTGACATAATTAGGAACATTAAATCCAGAAGTTTGAGACGGGCAGGGCATGTAGCACGTATGGGCGAATCCAGAAATTCATATAGAGTGTTAGTTGGGAGACCGGAGGAAAAAGACCTTTAGGGAGGCCGAGACGTAGATGGGAGGATAATATTAAAATGGATTTGAGGGAGGTGGGGTATGATGATAGAGACTGGATTAATCTTGCACAGGATAGGGACCGCTGGCGGGCTTATGTGAGGGCGGCAATGAACCTTCGGGTTCCTTAAAAGCCATTTGTAAGTAAGTAAGTAAGGAAATATCGCAATTTTGAGTTCGATAATTCTCATTAGGTTTTGTTTAATCAAAATACAGTACAGTATTAAGAATAAGTATTTTTACTCACGAACTGAGTTATCCATGCGAACGTATTCATTATGCAGTGTATATTATACTGTCTACAGCACATTAGCGTACAATATAGAGAATGAAGTTAAATTGAAAAATAATCATAATATGGATATTTAAACATATTTTTGAAAATGGTGGCCTTTCATTTCGATACAGGCTTCAGTTCTTTTTGTGCATATTATCGCACTATAGACTATTGCATCTACGTAATTCTAATTGCCAGTTTCGTCCTTCGTACTAGTAACTCATGTTGAAATAATTCTGTACCTACTCTATAAAAGAGTACCTTACGTACTGTAAATTCAATCTTCACTTCTGCCCGACCCGCACAGATAAAATTACTCAGACATGCTATCTACTGTCCGTCCAAGTGGTTATGCCGCAGGATCGTAGAAAGGGTGGAAATCACGTGACAGTTAATTACTTAACGAGGCCCTTTTATTTAAGTTATTTTAAACAGTTGTATAATATTACGTAAAAGTCCAATTCCTAATAGAAATTAATGTTTTCAGAAAAGAGCTAAGACAGCCCAGCTTTTACAGAGTGGCGAACAGAAGCAGGTGGGGAAAATCGGGATGCGACGTAGGCAAACGAGCAATACCTCTGCAAAAATATGGTTCAATATTGAAAGCTCTTTCGTCACTGGAAAACGCGAACATATTTCTGGAACGTACTATACTCACTAACTCAGTGCTGTTTACTACATGCGGCCTTGATTCTGTCTGGAGGACAGTTGGAACTTCATTAGTAGAAGGGGTGGGAGTGAAGTACATTAAAAACTCAGGTACAATAAAAATTGAAGTAAAAATAAAATGATGTCCCTGTACTTTTGCATCATGATTGTATGAGGACGATTTAAGTGTGTACCCCTTTTATCACTGAGGATTTCACCTGGAACCAGTTTATTCTGAACTGTTGTTAATCGTTTCTCTGAAATTTTCAATAGACTCAATAGAAAGTTTCGACACGCATCAATTTTTTTACCCCCATTACAGAAAACACTATGTTTCCACACATTATCCCTTTTCTTGAATGACTGAAGTTTCTTAGCTTTTAGGTTCACTCTTTCAAGGCAAGAAGTAATAAAATGATATTGTTCTAATTTCGAACCCATGTCCCAAAAACGTTTAAAAATAGAGAGTTGATCGTCCTTTGAAATTTCATGTGTACACATTTTCATACATCATCTTCTTACCGGTGTAATTGACTTCTTTTCCATATCCTTGCCTGTAAAAGTTGTGTATGACTTGCCACTGTTTCTATTCGTTTTCCTTTATTCAGTTTTCCATTTAGTTTTCTTCACAAGCTTCTTTTTCCCCATATTTTCGGTCATGATTCACTGCTGCAACTGACAGCCTGAAGCAGGCCTGAACATCGAATACCAGTCTACTACAGTACGGCTTGCACAGCATGTGTGACTGAAGCTGTAGTAGGTGCGTTCACCTGTTCAACGTAAACACATAACATTGTGGCCTGTGTTACGTATTGAAGCCAGACTTACGAAAATTTATTACAGTGTACTATACGCATTCAACTATCTAATCCCTTGATCGTCGGAAAACTGACGTATAAGCGTATACGCCGTTATTCGGGTGAAGTCCTCAATTGTTATAATGTTTTCCTCAGCCAACAATAATAATTATTTTATAATGAAAGACTTTCATCAGCCTATGTCGAGGTAATAGTGTTGTGAGGTGACAATTTAGATCAGATTAGTAAAGTTCTCAAAATATGATATTGCCAGCGCTTATTTCTTAATCAGTACTCTCACGGAAAAACGTACTTGACAATGGCGTTGTTTTGGAGTCTGTACTAACACAGCCATCAAAGGTTAGACGACTTACGACTTTCATTTCATAAACTGATAAGTGATGAGAATATAGTGAGGAATACATGTGAGGCTCTTGAGGTTGTAAGGAGAGAAGAAAACAACTATTTGCAAGGCGGAAAAATTTTCTGGAAAAATATATAATGGCAAATTTTCCACCTCACGTCACAATATTAATTCAATATACTTATATTTATAAATCTTTAAATCTGACATAAAGAGAATATCGTCGCTTCACAGCTTGTGAACTACACTTTTAATTTCTTTGAGTAACGCTCCCGACTTGTCGATACTTGCTCTCAACGTTTTCAGATAAACTATATGTGAATTTAAATTCCAAGCTTAATTTATATTTATTAGGGAGACTGTTGTACCTTTAGCATGGTGTACCTTTGAACATTTTTGTTTTTTAATTTTTGCTGCTACCTAGAGGACTCAAACTGAAGTAGATTGTAGAGAAAGCCGCTAAGTAGCTCTGGTCATAGTTTGAGTTTGATTTATTGCAAAGTGTGAGTTCCGTGGACAAAAGAAGCTTTTAGTACCAAAAGTAAACATTTCGTTCATTGATGTATGTTTTCTAACACAAAACCAGATTGCATTTGTTAACATCTTTCAAGTACGGTGTGTTCCTATCATCTGGTGAGTAATAACATATTTTAATTTCCATGATGTATTCGACTCTCTAGTTTTCGGAGCCATATTTGTTTAAACGTGCACCCTCTTGTACCTTTGAACACAAAACATCTTGTACCATGGAACATGTTCCAAAGTACACGATACTATCGGTTTTTGTTTTTCTTTTATTTTAAGATCATGTCACGAAGTAAGTCTGGAATTAAAGAGCCCCCCAATTGATCCGGATGCCTTGAAGAAAGCTGCTGAAGCAGTTATTGCTCCTCCAGGAAATAAAATCTCAATCAGAGAAGCCTGCTCTGGTTTATGAATGAAAATACATTTTAAATATGATTGTCACTTTTTTACAGCTATATTCCCACCTATATTCCATGTGTTCCAACTTACAAGAGGGTATGTTCCAAGGTACATGATCCTGTTGTACCTTTGAACACAATACATATCTATTCATTTTATTTTTCCATCCTTAATAGATCTGTGAAACAGGAGAATACATATAGGAAGTCGTAAAGGAATCTTCAGTAATTATATCAATCATTTTTTCATTTAAAAAATTTCATTTCCCAAAATTAAAAAAAAAAATAAAATGTGAAAAGTGTTTAAAGGTACAACAGTCTCTCCTAATATTAATATTAATTTATATTGACATACACCAAAGAAATGATTTCAGTGTAAAATTTCACAATGTCTTACTGCATGCAATTAATTGGGAGTATAATATTTTCTTCAACATTTGTGTACCAATGGTCACAGCAAATAATAATGCTTGACGAATAATGAAAGAGTAGGGTCTATTACTTTAAAATAATTAGTAGGCCTACCTACTACGTAAAATGAAATACTTGTTCGTTTCTTGTTGTTTCGAAATTACTGCATTTTTTTTCTCAAAATACTGTATAAAAATCATATTAATAAATTATGCTTTACAAACCATTACTTTGTGAAGTATAACTGAGTAAGCCTAAAGTTTCTCGTATTACAATTGTCAAATATAGACACTGATGATAACTGTGTTTTTTTCGTTCTGCTAACTATGTTTATAATGTCCAAATGTCTATTTAATCCAACCCTAGAAGCGCAGAATAGATTATTGTACACCCCTCCAGCTAAGAACTGGTAAGAGCAACGCTTGATTGATGCAGCCCGCACAGACCGGCGATCCGCGCACATAACTGCACATTTAGAGTCTGATTTCTGACATGCCTGATATAAGAAATGAGGTTGCAGGTATATTCGGTTGGTGGCCACAGTGATGACATTATACCACAGTCTACTATATACAGTCGCGAAGCTTGAGGTGATTTTTTGCAAATCTCGTGATAAAGCGCTCCAAGCGGTTAGCAACTAGAAACAATAGACTGTCCACGGTCGACTTTGGACTGTGTCGTATTTCCATCGAGTGCTAGCTCGTTGCGTATTTCACATTGATGCTTGTGAAATGTTCGTTATTGGTTGTAATGAAAATGTTAATGGCTAAAATACAATAATTGGAATAATAATATTTTACTAGAGACGTAGAAAAATTAAGTTTGTGTTAATGAAATTTATTGATCACGTTTTATTTTCAATTCTGGTGGGATTATTATTGCTTAGGCCTAATTTTTTTTTTCAAAGGATATGTTTTTAATTATAGCTGTTAATTTTGTTGTTATTTTTATTTGTTACTTTACTAGAGACGTAGAAAAAGTCTGTTGCAAAAAAATTTGTTGATCACGTATTATTTCCAATTCTGGTGTGATTATTACTGCTTAACCTCATCCCACTTTGTTAACTACGTAAGCCTACACTACAAGTACCGGTACACGTAATTTACCCCATTAATTCATATTTACATTATTATTGCTGTAAAGGGAAATGCAAATTAATATTTATTGGTTTCATAGTTAATTATCGCTATAATCTTGAATGAGTGAAGCTATTATAGTAAATTTCAGTTCGTTTTGCACAATCAAAAATAATATTAACCTATTTCTTGCAGGTATCTTCGAGTTTATGGTGAATTTAATATACTTCATTAAAATAATAAATTAACTTTATGCATTTAATATTTCAATAATGGAAGGAAGGTGTTAATTTTTCCAAAAGAACACGACAACGAAAGTGTAACATATTTTGTCGTCTGCTAGGAGAGAGATCTGCGATGATGAGGCGATAGTAGCGATCCTAGTGGTGGGCAACTACCCATGTTTGCATTTTTACTACATATTGAGCTTCGCGACTGTATATAGTAGGCTGTGATTATATCCCAAAAGCGGTTGTTCATAGATCGTCAAGGTCGCAGTGCTGTGCCATTAGTGCCCCTCCCGAAATTTCATTGCATTCCAACGATTGGTTTCTGAATCTATATTTATTAGGACTTTTCACGTGAGTACGTCTGTAGGTTGCAGTACTAGTGTTCCATCCTAAATAGCTGACCGACACATCTTCAGGGCAGTTTTGCCTCTCCTATAATTTTTAAAGTACACGACATATCCAATGAAGTAAACGACGATCGACAGACGAAGGCTGACTGTACTCAACGTGACCCTGAATTGAAGCGGGTGACGTCATCTACCGATACGCAGGAAAGGGAAATTTGAGGCACAAATTAACGGGTCGCGCGGCAGCCGAGGCAGTGTAACTCTAGACCAGTGATGTCAAAGCAAGCGCATTTTTCTTACCTTGACGTCGTGCGCGGGCAGCAAGCGCTAAGTATGGAATAGGAAGGGTTGTGTGTATGAATAAGCAACCTGTTGGATTAAGAAAACAGTGGTGCACAAACTTCAAACGAAACGTGAAATTTTATGTCGTTACTTTTATATGGCTTCTTTCTGTTTGATATTATCTATATTGTCTGTAAAACAAAAGTACTAACACTGAATTCTTAATATTGCACTTGTGTTTTAAATCTTAATAACATAATAGGGAGTTAAGAAGGAATATTCACTTAAATTCCGTAGTAGTATAATATTATACTGTATTAAGTGGATGAAACACATCATTCATAAAGAAAGTGATATTCCAAAGAAAGAGATTGAGTATGACATGATAAGTTGGAATTTATATTGATGGTATCTTTAGCCTTACAAAAGTAATCAATAAACTAATCGAAACAATATTACAGTACAAAGCAAAGTTACCTAGGTACTGTATCTGTTTTAAGTGTAAATAATATTACATAACAAATCTCTTATCGCATTATGCTTTTAAGGTGATATTTGTGAGCAACATCCTATCATCACAATATTAAATTATTTTCTCGAAATATGCTGAAGCTATAGAGCTGACATTTTTACAACATATGAGCACGTATCTTTTGCTTATGATGTAACTGTAGTTGCTTTGTTAATTCATTTCATTACAAACAATTTCCATGCAAATATTTTCAAAATGTTCAATATACTATCTTCAGTAATACGTATTTACGGTATATTAGATTTACGAAAACATTCTGTAAGGCTACTAAATAAATAGGCCTATACCTAAAAGTTTCACTTTTCTATACGAAAAGTTGAGAAAATATTTCTTTTGAATAAAAAATCAAACTTGTGGAAAATGAGCATTAAAATTAAAACTTACATTCTTATAATGCACTTATACTTCTCAGGCAAATCTAAAAATTAATATGGATACAGTTTTAATAAGTTCTCTTCCCTTTATCTATTGGATCAGTGCTGGCCATCCCTGAATATAGCTCGACCAAGCGGCATATACTACCTCTTTCGTCTGTCTCTTTCCTTTCCGCTGTAAAGCGCTCAGGCTCTCCTGGGCTCTAAAGCGCGCGCTTGTTACTGTGGGCATCAATTGACATGCCTGCTCTAGATAGTGAAGGGATAAAACGTTCGCAACGAATCAGGCTACAGTCTCAACGAACAGTCGACATGTTATTGGAAAAATCGCGAGTGAATTTGATTGAAGAAAGAAAATTAAACAAAGTCGAAGTATATGCAGCACATTGAGAGCCGTGATGTAGATAGATGTCTGTGTGTCACGTGCTTTATGTATAATTGATATTGTCTGCTAATTCTTCTGGTTTCATCAGTGTTTGTTTCTAAAACATATGAATGTTTAAATTCTTTTCCATTTAAATATTCACCTTTCTCATCATAGAATAAATTGCATGTTTGGATTATTCTTTTACGAGTACAATCTATTATGTATAGTACTGTACCTATGAGCCATTCCCTTATTTCAGATGTCTCGTAAATGTCTTAAAATTCACCCCAATTTGAGATAAAGTTGGGTAATGCAAAATTAATTAGTTTGCACATGTCGAACGAATGACATCAGAGGTCTCCAAAGAATTATGAAATATTAAGTAAGGGTAATAAGACGACAACGGAGAATTCTAGAACGGCTGCCAGACAATTATTGAGACTGGAACGGTTCAATCAATATGTACAGAGATATGACAGGCTTTACCTTCGTTACTCGAATTACAGAAGAGTCATCTTTCACAGAGATCAGTGTTTATTGAACATACTGTTGAAGCGAATGAGCTCATGAGAACAGTTCAAAGGTTGCTATAAGTATAAATGGAGCACCTTCGCCTCCGAGAAGGACGTTTACTGATATATTAAAGTACAAATGGAAACAGATACCACCAAGCTGTTGCAAAGGCACCTATTGAATATTTTACGCAGCAGGCCAGGGTGAAATTGAGATGTATGCGTGTAGCTGTTGACCCGTTACAAGCACCGTTAATCATTAAACGTGAACAGATTGTTGCGTTGCAAGCGATGTTTTTTTTTTATTTATTTTAGTAGGTTATTTTACGACGCTTTATCAACAGCTTAGGTTATTTAGCGTCTGAATGAGATGAAGGTGATAATGCCAGTGAAATGAGTCCGGGGTCCAGCGCCGAAAGCTACCCAGTATTTGCTCATCTTGGGTTGAGGGAATACCTCGGAAAAAACCTCAACCAGGTAACTTGCCCCGACCGGGAATCGAACCCGGGCCACCTGGTTTCGCGGCCAGACGCGCTGACCGTTACTCCACAGATGTGGACACAAGCGATCTTTATGCTCCATGCAACTTGAGAGTAACATTTTCTTTTCTTTAACAATTATTACAAGAACTCTGAAGGTAACTTTGGCAGTAGTGGTTCTGTTTATACATGCTTCTTGTGTTTATATTGATGGACAAGGAAGAAGTACTATACACTCTGTCTCCCGGTTCCAGGTTTGTGGGATCGTTTCCGACCAAAGGTCTCTTCATTCCAACAGAGCCAAAGTGTTTCGTTTACTTCCTTCGTAACGTAAGCTGCACTAATCTTCAGCCCTATAAGAAGATTCCGCATGTAAACAAATGCACGTGTTCGAAGCCCATCCTACTGGGAAAACAAAAAAATAAAAAAAAAAACACTTTTTTGAATATACAACGCGACGTTAATTAGTCTGAAATGTCTTTTTTTTTATCCAGTGCCACCAGGTTGTCTTTTCGACATTTCTGGTCTTCTCTCCTGGCCGTGGCTTAGCTGTAACCCACTTCTGAGGTTGGGGCGCCTGGAAGGCGGAGTTACATTACCCCGATGATGTGATAGGATGATTATGATAATGTGGTGCCAGGAGAGGTCTTAAATCTAAACTTAACCTAAATTCCAGACCATGGACGATCACAGGAATAATCCCCTTTAAGGAAAAATTCCTGTGCTCTAACCGGAAATCGAACCCGGGACCTCATGAACTATAGCCAGAAGCTCTGACCACTAGACCATGAGGCTGGTCAGTCTGAAAATATAAGACTTGATAGAAACGTGCTGTTTTCCTAAATACGAAAAGATATACGATATAATATGTAGCCGTTAGATATGATATAAATGCTGTGGAGAAGGAATGTCATGTGTAGAGAGCACTGACCATTGCCAATGACAGGCAGGTTGTGTAATTCATACAGGCTATAGCTGCATCACAAAAAAAGATCCAACATGGAGGTGGGAATAGTGATCAATCACTGAGCATATGTTCGCTCCTTGTACTCTCGGTGCAATGTAAACAAGCTGTATTATCTCCCCCTACGGGCCAAACACACGGGGAGATAGACTGTTTACTTTCTCCATTCTCCAGCTATCCATTGCTCTGAGCGTACAATAAGTGTAGAGCCCGATCGCAAACTCGTGGCACCAACCACCCCCCTCCCCCAGCAAGACTCTTGGGCGAGTTCATGTAAGTGGACGCCAATTCGTCTTTCGCGCAGGTGCCACGAGTTTACGATCGCACTGTACTCTGCAAAATACAGTATTGGCGCTGTTCTCTTTTGACATTGCATGTTGTTAACATCTGTGATATATTATGTGATAGTTTAGACCAGGGGTAACCAACCTATTTTGAGCTTGGGATAATAAATTTATGGAAAGTATGTGAAGGGCCACTTAACTAAATTCATATTAACAACTATTTTGAATCTAAACTAAGATGTTCTTTAAGTCTTAGTATAATATTTTGATAAGTGTATATTAAAAAATAATTTTTCGTTATTCATTTTTTTTTATTTTGAAACACCATCAGATAATTATACACTTTATAATTATCATGGAATTGTTATAAAATTCTTGTTACAATATTTAATATTCATATTCCAATGAATTTTGAATACTTGCTATTTTAATGTGATTTTTGGAGGCACGTTTAAATATTGATGTGCGCGGAACAAGCATATTTGCAGTAGTTCAACGGAAATTGTTGTTATGCCTAATAACATAAGGGCAGATAAACTTTGCTCACAAATGTATGTGGAGCCAAATCTGCACACGAATCTTAGAGCAAGACCGTGAAGTTCTGGTCTATAAGGATATATTTGTAAAACTAACTCAAATTAGGTGCAGTGGGTGATGCTCTTTGCATTTAGCACAAAGTCCTGAGTGACTCTGGATTTCTGTTATTATCAGAACTATATTCTTGTTCTCTAAATTTCATGCTATTCCTTCTTCGTCGAAACCTAAGTGACGCCTGATATCTTATTTTCCACAACGTCCTTGGTGGAGACCTACACACATTCATGTACAGTTTCCCCCCTCTCCTCCAATTTCAAAGGACGTTTTTGAAAACACAGCACGTTTGCAACGAAATGTTGCCAGCAATGAATGAATGATTTTCGCACTTTCCATATGGAGCATTACGTCATTGTATGATTACATAGAACATCAAGTCCACACCTGTGGAGTAACGATCAGAGCGTCTGGCCGCGAATCCAGGTGGCCCGGGTTCGAATCCCGGTTGGGGCAAGTTATCTGGTTGAAGTTTTTCCTCAACCCAATACGAGCAAATGCTGGGAAACTTTCCGTGTTGGACCCCGGACTCATTTCACCGGCATTATCACCTTCATATCATTCAGACGCTAAATAACCTAGATCTTGATACAGCGTCGTAAAATAACCCAATACAATAAAAATAAAATAGAACATTAAGTTCTCTTGTTCTTCCCTACATCTGACTTTGTCGAGGGAAAGATAGGTATTGGTTAGGACGAAATTAAGTTGAAGTGATGCTCTTGGATACGATCCTAGGCCTCTAAAATTAAGTACGTGTCAACGGTCGCTCCATTGAATGGAATTTATTTTCTGCCGGAGGTGTAGCGTCTTTGGAAAATAATACGAAAACGTTTCTGTATCCATGTTGAATCTTTCGTACACTACTTTTAACACTTGAATATAGATAATTGATTAAATGGCGATCTTACTCGTGTTAATCATGTAAGCATGTGCGGCTAACAGCTGTTTCGGTGCTATTCGATACCATCCTCAGAGCCTACTAGATCTCGGCGCTATCTCAACATCGCTGTCTGTTGTGTGGGTGCGTTCGTGTGATGAAGACTTGTGTCAAATAGTGTGTGTGTTCTGAAATTGATCTGTGTGTTGAGAATTTGACTGGGGTGTGTTTTAGTGTGTCTGTATATTTCATATTGTTCTAGTGTGTTGTGTTTTTGGTTTTTGGGTTGTATGTGTAGGACTTCCATTTCTGTATCATTCCGACAGCTAACAGTTATGTATTTTTGAAGTATTCCTGTATTCCATTTGTTTAAATATTAATAATAATAATAATAATAATAAAATAATAATAATAATAATAATAATAATAATAATAATAATAATAATAATTTATTTTATTATTTATTTAATCTGGCAGAGCTAAGGCCAGTAGGCCTTCTTCCGCCCAGCCAGACTCTAATTCTAATTAAATACATTTGCTTACATAGTTATTACATTAATATCTAGATCATAAAACAACATGAAAGTAAATAATGAAAATTGGATAACTAATGTTAGTGTGACAATAATAAACACTGGTAAGAAATAGTTATAATAATAATGATAATAATAATAATATTAATAATAATAATAATAGTAATATTAGTAATAATAATAATAATAATAATAATAATAATAATAATAATAATAATAATAATAATAATGAGATAATTTAGATATTTATCTGTGATATATATAACCATTAAACATTGAGAAACCTGAAACAGCTATTATTGTTGACAATAAATTGTTAGAAAAATATCTCGTTAGCCTATTCTTAAATTGGTTTGATGTCTGACAGTCTGTGATATTAGTCGGTAGGAATTCCAAAGTCGATGAACAGCCACAGTGAAAGAAGATGAATATGAGGATGTTCGGTGGGAGGGAATGGATAATATTGAGGAGTGTTGTGATCGTGTGTCTAGGTTATGATGGGTGGATACATTTTGAAAACGAGATGCAAGATAGACAGGAGTGGAGAAATGCAATTCGTGAAAGAGAAGGGAAAGACAGTGGATTTTCCTACGATCTTCTAGACGGAGCCAGGACAACATTTCGAGGGATGGTGTTACGTGATCAGCCCGGCGAATATTGCAGACGAAACGGACGCACATATTATGAACACGTTGTAGTCTCTGCGCCGAAGTAACGCTTAGGTCAGTAAGCAGAATATCACAGTAATCGAAGTGGGGCATCACGAGTGTTTGCACTAGCATTTTTTGTCATGGAAAAGGGTAGAAAATTCTTCAATCGTCTAAACGAGTGGATTAATGAGAATTCTTTTTTGCAGGTTTCTGCAACTTGAATGTTCCAATTTAAACTTTTATCCATATAAATACCTAGATATTAGAGCATATTTTGAAAATCGGTTTGTGATGTTTTCATTCTACAGTTTGAAATAGAACCTCGATACTGAAATGAAGTTGCAAGAGTATTTTTGAGGCAGTGGAGAGCTGACCAACAGGTACCAGACTTGGCAGTAACAGAGGATAGACAGATCTTACCGCAAAAAGTCGTAGTCAACTTTGAAACCAGCTGCCATGGCAGGTGTCTGCTGATAGGAGCGGATCCTGTGATCTCCATGTACGCAGCCATATTGGATTTTCTCTCGTCATCGTTGGCCCGCTCATTGGAACGGAATGTTTCGTATGTAATATAGCTTAGCCTTCAGGCCTGCCTGCTATGCTGCCGGTCACATACTAAGCGCAGTGACGTCATAACCGTTTTGCTCCAAGGCCTACGTCACCCGTCAATACGGATTTGTTGTGCTACGCTTCCCATGCTGGTGTTTTCTGTGTCACATGATGCATTGTTAGTATGGAGGCAGATGCTGGCTTCCGTTACAACTTAAGACTCAGTTAGCGATCATTTATTTTCTGTGGTGATCATTTGCACTTCAGGTTTTTCTTCTCTCTTTTCTTCAATCAGCAGCCTGTTTTGCCTCTCTTATTTCATCTAGTCACGTTTTATTAGTCGTCCATAATTTGTTTTGACTCAGATATAGGAGACTTTTAACTTCAGACCTGCCAACCTACCAGAGATGAAATGCGAGAAATGAAATTTCGTTTTAATAATAATAATTATTATTTATTTATTTAATGTGCTTTAATAATAATAATAATAATAAAACAAAAATAATTATTACAATAAATATAATTACAATTACAATAATGACGATGAATGGTTTTTGAGACAATGTTAACCCTAAAAGAATACATAAATGATAAATCGTTCATTGAAGGGATCGAATTCGCCCATGCATGTTGGCATTTTTAAGCATCTGCCAATATAGAAAAGTTTGGTCCTATCTTTTGTTGGAATCCTGAGCAAGAAAGAGTTAACTTTACAAAGAACAGATAATCTAGCTCTACCATCATAGATTTTGACAATTAAAATATTCACATTTTCTCTCATAACTATACTCAAATAATCTGAATGAACATAAGGATATAAATTTTCTTTGTATATTTTCCCATTGTAATCGAGTTCCAAACTCAGATGCTATTCCCGCACCAATGTATAGTATAGCATTAAAAGAGAATCGGGCGTCTTTTATTCCTAGCATCTGATTGCCTGTAAATGTAATCAACTGACTATGAAAATACAATTTACTGTCAAAGAATATTCCCAAATCTTTTACGCAATCCGTTCTGTTAATTAGTACATTATTTAGATAATAATTAAATTTCAGTGAAGAAGTTTTTCTAGATAAGATTATTACATTAGTTTTGGATACGTTAATTGTCATACCATTGTCTCCCGAGCGACTGAATTAATGTCACATGTGATTGACAGTCAGTACTACTTTTGATTGTACGAAAAATTTTTAAATCGTCTGCAAATAAATAGTCAGAACTGTTTGCATATATCATCTATGAATATAATAAATAGGAGAGGTCCTATCTCAGGACTCCGCAATTTATATTATAAGAATAAGAGTGTATATTAAACAGTTTACTGAAACTTATTACTTAAATAATTTTCGAACCACTTTACGTAGCTTACAGAAAGGCCATTTCTCCTAGTAACTACATCAAAAGCTTTGCTGAAATCAAAATATATTGAATCAGTTTGTCCCTGCGTTTCAATTATTGGTACAATTTGATTTAGATATGTGACCAGGTTAGTGACAGTGGATTTAGTTTTAGTAAATCCATGTTGTGAAGAATTGAGCTTGTTTTTCAATAAAACTATATGTCTGTGAATAATGGTTTCAAAAAATTTTTGAAAAGTTATTTAGGATCGAGATAGGTCTGTAGTTTCTGACATCATTTCTTTTCCCGTTTTAAATATAGGAATAATTGCAGCTTGTTTCCATAAAGAATATTAAATATGTGGGCTAAAAGAGGAATAAATAATTAGATAATCTGTTTTATAAAGTTGTTTTTGTTGGTTTCAGTTTTTTAATTGCTTTACGAACGTCATCATGGTTTTTTAGGTATAGGCAATGAGTCTGTTATATTCGTAATAATGTTTTCATATGTATGACGTTTAGTCTGAACAGATTTGAAGTGATCAGCAAAAGCATTGACAGTGTCTAATTGATCTGTGATGTGTTTATCGTTAAGAATTAATCTCAGAGGGATAATTATCTGTCTTCCGAAATGATTAAACATATTTCCAAAACTTTTTGGTTCCGTTTTAAGATTTTCATTAATATTTTGAAGCCATGATAATTTATCGGATTTAATTTTAGATTTCATTTTCTATAGTAGGAAAATGCTTGATAATAAAATTCAGTTTTGAATTTTTTATATTTTTTATTCTGCCATTGTTTAGAACTTTTGACTCGAGTGACAGGAACTGCCTGAGACACTGTCATTTATATTTAACATCGACAGCTTGCACAGGACCAATCGTAATTATATAGACTCCAATATAAATTCAAGTAATCACCTTGAGAATAATTTTTTTAATAATAATAATAATAATAATAATAATAATAATAATAATAATAATAATAAATAATACTTACTTTTTATATTTTCAGCCGCCCTCACATAAGCCCGCCATTGGTCCCTATCCTGAGCAAGATTAATCCAGTCTCTACCATCATATCCCAACTCTCTCAAATCCATTTTAATTTCTTCCCATTTCTCGGCCTCCCCAAAGGTCTTTTTCCCTCTGGCCTCCCAACTAACACTCTATATGCATTTCTGGATTCCCCATACCTGCTACATACCCTGCCCATCTGAAACGTCTGGATTTAATGTTCTAATTATCAGGTTACAATGCGTGCAGTTCTGTGTTGTGTAACTTTCTCCATTCTCCTGTAATTCATCCCTTTGTGGACCCTTAATCTCTGTTCCTCTCTCAAAGTGAGAGTCCAAGTTTCACAGCCATACAGAACAACCGGTAATATAACTTCTTCAGAGTTTTTGACAGCAGACTAGATGACAAAAGCTTCTCAACCAAATAATAACAGGCATTTCCCATATTTATTCTGTTTAATTTCCTCCTAGTGTCATTTATATTTGTTACAGTTGCTCCAAGATATTTGAATTTTTCCACCTTTCGAAGGATAAATCTCCAGTTTTTATATTTTCATTTCGTACAATATTCTGGTCACGAGACATAATCATATACTTAGTCTTTTCGGGATTTACCTATCGCTTTACTTGCTTCAAGTAAAATTCCCGAGTTTTCCTAATCGTTTGTGGATTTTCTCCTAACATATTCACGTCATCCGCATAGACAAGCAGCTGATGTAACCCGTTCAATTCCAAACCCTCTGTGTTATCCTGGACTTTCCTAATGGCATATTCTAGAAGCGAAGTGAAAAAGTAAAGGTGATAGTGCATCTCGCGAATATATTGAATAACAGCCGATCAGGCATCGACTTTGGCTGCGTAAACGGACTTTATCATTTGGAGAATGAGGATGGGCAAATGATGGAGATGGAAGAGTCGGTAATTGAAAGAATCGAAAAACGAACTCTTCAATGGTATGGCCACGTAAAAAGTGAAGGACCGACAAATGCAGGAGGAGGATTGGGGGATCGAGAAGGATGGCGGAAGGGAATTCGAACCCAAGAGTCAAGAGCCGAAAAAAAAAAGAAGAAGGACAGCTAAGGGTGGTCCTCCAGCTTGGGGGTTGGGCGAAGGGCTAACGACCCATCACCCTAAAAAAACAGCTGGTTACGAAACCTAACAGTAATAATAATAATAATAATAATAATAATAATAATAATACGATAACACATGATTAAAAATGAAGGTTATGCTGTTACCTTTAAGTCTGGGTAATATCCTACACAATATCATAAGAGTACCCATCTTGTCGATACTTTGCGAGGTCGTAGTGTGAATTATTCAAAGAGATTAATACTCGAGTGATATTTGAATAAGATTATCTCGCAAATAATAATAAGAAATAGAAGATTGCATATGGGTCATTTGCAAAATTTGTATAACAAATGGACGATTGAAAACGTCAAAATTAAAGTACTATTTAGTGCATATTCTGCATGTATTAATGTAGTGCAATGTCTCTGCCATAGTAATCAGCCACTGTACACTCACCTTGCTTTACAGCACTGTTTTGAATGATGTAACAGACATGACATGGAGTAACAGATCTGACAGGTAACAGACAAACAAGCATGTGCGAACCTAAAATGTTTTTGCTTAAAAATCTTCAAAATAGCAACTTAACTACTGGACACGTGTGCTATGATGTCCTCTTGATCTTGACTTTATACGTTGTTATTTGTGGAAAACACAACACAAACAGATCTGACAGAGTAAAAATGCACGCATAGACTAAAACACAAAGCAAGAGTATGACACACAAACTCGCCAAATCAAAATGGGTGAACATAGCAGTACAATCAAAATGGGTCTTTGTGCTTGTGCTGACATCTGTGGGATTTCTTTTTCAACTGTGTATCCATAGGAACAGAATGGTGTAACAGACCTGACTGACTTACTGGACTAAAGTAATTATGTAATCATGTTTAAGGAAATATAAACTCAGACATAAATGAAGAAGTTTTGATAATATCAAATGCTTCTTTAATTTTTTTCTCAATTACATTATTAAACAAACCTTTATCTGGACATAATCATGCTCCATTTTAAAAACTAAGTAGTATGGACACTGCATTTTAGCTGTCAGTATGAGAATTTTATTTTATTCTCGTGAAATATTTCACATGAAGGAAATAATTCTTGTGACGTTTACTACATTAGTATTGAAACTACTCACTGTTAGGAATTTATAACTCTATCGTTATAAATGCAATAATGGGAAGGGTAAGAATTGATGGACATCATTTGTTATACAAATTCTGCAAATGACGTATATATTTATACGTCTACTAGCCGTACCTGTGCGCTCCGCTGCACCAGTTAGGAATAAATATAAAGTAATTACATAATTAAAATAGGACATTTGATCCAGGGAACATTCGTGTTTGATAGAAGGATAAATCGTTTATTATGTTACTTAATTTAAATTGTATTTAAAAAATTAAAATGCGAACATTTTGATTCAGAGACCACTCATTCGGTCATACAAATTATTTTAAGAAATACAGGAAACGAATGCCTATCAAGTTTTCTATACATAAGAAGCTATTTTAATCTTACCTGTCCTCGATTCACTCAGAAGTTACTGTAATAACATTATAGTATTATGTCCATCTAGAGAAACAACACTTTCCAATGGTGAATTAATAATTATACAAATCTGTTAATTTAGCTTCCGATATTACTTCATACAAACACAGAAACATTCTCTGTAGGCTATGTTTAATAGCTTTCGATTGTTGTTGTCCAAGGCCCCTTATAGACGAAGCCATTTGTTTTTTATTTCATTACACCGCCTTAGATGGCATTGTTATTGTAATTTTCAAACTCATTTATCTCAGTAAATATCAGTCCTATCAAAATTTTGCATGGAATAACACTTATCGGAAATTATTTTTAAAGAAACTTTTGTTATGTAATAATTTTCACGAAAATTAATAATAAGGGAGATATTTCGATTTATTTAATTTAAGCCCCCTTATAACCCCCCTTTTAAATAAAATATTTTGAATTCCATATAGCCTAAATTGTAAGTTACAACGTACTTAATTTATATTCCAATTTTCATATAAATCGGTTCAGCCATTATCACGTGAAAAGGTAACAAACATCCAGACAGACAGACAGACATACATAGATACAAACAAAAGTTTCAAAAAAGCGATTTTCGGTTTCAGGGCGGTTAATTATATATGTTAGGACCACTTATTTTTGGAAAATCGAAAATTACCAGAAAAATTTCGGCTACAGATTTATTATTAGTATAGATAACAGGGCAAAGCCCCAATTACAATAGACAGTACAAATATTTGCTTAGAACATAAAATCGGAGATAACATGAAAGAAGAGATGAAAACAAATAAAAATGCAAGCTGCAAGTGTGTGCGCCCTCGTCACGCCGTGCTGTACTGCAACATGGCAGCAGCCCTCAGGAACTCCAAGAAAGTTCGCGAGTAGACCTGCGACTGCACGGAGCTCTGAGTGCTTGATTGATTCAAACGCTGCGCCTTAATTAGAGACTGCGAGCTCGGCGCCCATGTGGCACGGTTATTAATGCCGGCCTTGTAATTAGACAGGCTCCTCATATTTACATCGCGCTGTGCTCATGATTTTCATCCTGAAGAATTCTTAGTTCACTGTAGTGCATAATAAGGAAAATAGCGCCTACAGTTACATTTTCATTCTTATCTTGTCAACCTTTCCTTAAATGTATTATTTTGACATGACCACCCTGAAAGATTGCCGCAGGTAAGCTGTTACAGTCTACTTTGTGCGGTTAACAAAGGAAAATTTTGCCACGTCCGTTCTTTGTTTTTTGCATTTAAACTTCCTAATATGATCAGCCCTGCCTAAGTATGATAATAACTACAATGTACAACAATATGACTAAGTAAGAAGACTAAAGGCTGGTTCACAATAAACCGGGAACGAGAACCAGAATGAAAACGAGAAGCAGAGGACGTGAATATGAAAATTTGTTATTCACAATAAACCGAGGATGTAGACGACTATGCATATCGATATGAATGTCAATAACGATATGTAAAGTCGATATTACGCATTCTGATGTTATTTGTGTATAATTGACCAATGGCGTTCTCTCATGAGTACAAGGCAGCCAACAAATAAACACAGGTTAAACAACTTCGAAATTTCAACTGAAACATTTCATTAGGTACGGTACTATAAATATGCCCATGCATCTTTATTATAACAACCTATTTTAAGTCTACCATTACGTAAAATAATTAGAGAAGAAACATCTGTAATAGAAAAAAAATGAACACAACAGTAGTTATTGAATTGAAGCGTGAATATGTAGTGTGTAATACAACCAATACAGTAATAAAATATGATTCACTTACGATCGGTGTTCAAAGATGCAGCTATTGAAAGCCACGTATTCTCCTTCATTTTCTCATCTTTATACGAGGCGCGCCGCTTATCGTAAACGTGAGGATTTTCCTCAACACTCAATATTAGAATCTCATCAAATAAAACTTGCTCCATGATGCACAGCACAGAACAAAATATGCATAGGTTATGTCACGGTCTTCTTGCTACAAAATATACGACAAAATAGCTTTTAGATGGCAACAGAATGAATCTAGTGGGCTGTGATCGGAAACGTGAACGCCAAAGTTGAAACTTGGCCAACTCTCCGTTCCCGATCCCGGGCTCCGGCAAGCTTTTCGTTAATTGTGAATGCTCAGATTTAAATGTACACATTTTAACAATTTTACCGTTTTCGTTTTCGTTCCGATTCTCGTTTCCGGTTTATTGTGAACCAGCCTTAAGTCTAAGAGATAATAATTAAATAATATTGATCTACGTGAGCAGCATTAGTGAGATAACAGCATGCATTGATATTAGCAGTAGAATAAGAGTAATATTAGCAACGTTAACGCCAATAATAATATCATGAGATGATTTGAATATTTATCCTACTACCGGTACGTAGTATTAAACAAATTGAAAACAAAAATGGCAACAAATGCTATTGGTAACGAGAATAAGTTAATTGGTAACTGCTTCCTTATTTGATTGATAAATTCGTTGCACGTCTGGCAGTCTGACATTACTCGGAAGGGAATTCAGTTACAGTGAAAGCAGATGAGTATGAGGGAATGGATAGTATTGGAGAGTGTTGTGATCGTTTGTATAGATTATGGTGGGTGGATGATTTTTGAAAACGAACGCTAGGTGGACAGGAGTGGAGAAATGCAATATAGAGTATAAAAGAGGTGGGAAAAACAGTGGATTTTTCTGCGATGTTCTAGACTGAGCCAGGACATTTCGAGAGCAATTTCTGAGCTAAGCGGTAATTAGTGATGTTTTAGTAAGATGTGCCCTAGGATTACCTGATATTCACCTTACAGGTAGGAAGAACCCTATCAAGCGGGATTCCCAAAGCGCAGGTTTAGCTTTCAGTTTGATTTTCATTTTTCAAGGTACGGAATTAATCAGTCCTCGAACATGGATAACAATGGAACCTAATTCTTTAAGGTATATGTACACCTTTACATACAAAAATTTTGTTTTGTATAATTTTGCTCTGTAAAATTTTTATACAATTGAGAATGGTACCAGAAAGAGAATGAAGTGAACAGATCCCTTGAAATTGTGTCTAAATTGTTTTTAAAAATTATGTTGTTTATAATTTTGACATGAAACTTGAAACATGATAGCTCATGCAGTTTTTAAGATAGAGCCACAGTTTTTTCACTGTTTTATAGCTAAAATTATTCTTTAGTGCCTGACATAGAGCGATTTTTTATTTTTATTTACATTAATTAAATATTACCATATATGTAACTTACAATAATATTTTATGTTGCATAATTCATGTAAAGAATCCATAGATAATAATTATTAATTATATTAATGTTATTTTACTCATTGTCAGGCACTGGGGACATTTCAAGCTTCAAAATGACACCAATATCTTCTTGGTATCACCATATTTGACTGAGATATCATGTTTGAAAGAATTAAATATTCTAAAATTACTATTTACAGGAAATGAGCCACAAACTTTCAGAGCCTAGAAGACTTCATCATCATATGTCACCTCTTAAGCAGCTTCATGTCGGTCCAGTTTCAGCTTCTTTCTGCCTCTCAAATACCTCCGCCTTGTTTTAACTTCAGGTGTTGAATGTTTTTTTTTTTTTTTTGGCATTTTTGTCCCTATTTCCATTGATGCAACAAATCCTGCGATGGTGTTTGTCCCAGGGTTTATGCTCATCCTCCTCAGAATTGTAATTTCTACTTTTGGACTCTTATTAAAATGACGTACAACATCATTGACACACAAATTTACAGTTTTATGACTAACAGTAAAATATTATAAATTACTTCATTATGTAAAAACGTTTTTTCAATCTAATGATCATGCCCTGATATCTATGCATCTATTTCGGGACTAGAAAGAAGTTTATTTTACAAGCAATGCTGGACGAGGGGATTGACTGCTACGAAGATCACTCCAAAAGTAAGTGACCGTGGCTGATGACGCAGCATTTTGGAAAATGGGACTTATCTGAAAAACCATAAGGCATAAATCGAAAATTCTTATATCAAATTAAAGAGGAGAAAATTCTCTATTAAAATAGTTATATTTTGAAAATTCTAATTTTTCACCTTTTTTTTTGCGTTTTGTGGGTATACATATACCTTAATACGATAACGAGGAATTATTGCATAGGCAGAGTGGTTCATTTACATTTTACAGTATCATATCATAAATAAGTTACATATTTGAAAGGCAACAAATTTAATTGTCAAGTTCTGTATATAGTATAGTTTGTGTCATGCTGTCAGGACGGAATGTTCCGTATTCTTTGTCTAACACGTGTGTTGGGCGAGACTCCACTGCTATAGCAAAGCCACTTTAATTGTCTCTGTTATAAATATAATTGAATATCGCAGCGACGGACAGGCAATGATTTACGACCCATAGCTGTATTTACATAATTAAAATTTTGATTTGTGTTTCAGTTTTCAGTTCATCTGGAAAATATTACGAGATTCATATATGATTTCGGTTGCACATAAAATATGTTATCGCCCAATGATAAATTTATGAGTTTTTAGCTATATTTCACTAGCATGTGATGTAATTAGATGCCAGTGAACATTTATGAACTAGAGACAGTTATCAACTTTTCGAGACGTATGACAACACGGGTTCATTTTCAGTAATTGTGGTGTAAAAATAATAGAACAATCCAGATAGGTTCCTTATTATATTTTTGTCGTATCTTGCTGTCCTGTCCCTAATGGGCACATATAAATAATTGTACAGGTGTGAAAACTGGTTGCGGTAAAAGAACGTTGCAACTGAATCCTGACAGTTTTATCTAGTTTTATGTTAATTGTAGTAAGAGCAGTGTGCTATTGATTATTTGAAGTTCTGAAACAGCTGATTATCATTTAAAATATCGATTGTTGTTAATTTTGAACCATATTCACAGTGTAGACAGCACTTACATGAAGGAGTGTGCATTATTGAGTTTGTGTCTTTTATTGTTTTATTAGGAAACATGTTTAAATCGAAATTTATAAAAATTTGGAAATAGGCACTGTAGGCACCAAAAGCTTGAAATTGGCACCAAAGACTCAAATAGGTATTTTTAGGGTACTATAAACAATTACCAAAGTTCTTGGTTTTCCATGAAACATGTAAATGTTTTAAAATTTCCAATTAATGCTTAAGACACAAAACAGACTATTACCCTAAAGTCCTAGGTGTAGTAATGACACATCATTACCTGCGTTATTAGAAAAATCGATCAGTATAATTGATTCCCAAATCTTGAGAGCGATCAGTGGCAGAATGTTGGTCACACTGAATGCTGTCATCATCAAAACATCACTTCCCTCTGCTTTGTAGGTTCGTCCTACTTAACTTCAAACTGCTGCTCAGAGGACATGCAGCCATTTTGAAAAAAGCCTGATCATCCGGTTTTGTAGGAGTCACTTGATGCCGTATTCGTATAGTAGAAAATTTCAGTTCTAACGGTTAACAGTGCGAGAGAATAGAAAGATATACGATAGTCAGTTACTTTTATTATAAAATATTCTACACATAGATATCGATATATGCATACGAACCGTAAGAAGTTAGTATTATATTATATCTTCGAGTTTGTGACGTTGTACCCTCTGGATACAGCTCTGATCGTTGGTATTGTGATGCGTAGAGGTTATATTATTTTTGTGTCCGGTAACACGCATTCGCCGAAGGCTATTGATTGCCCTCTTGGCCTGCAAACATGCTTGAAAAAAGAAATCACGTAGAAAAAATAATTACATGTGAATATGTACAGTAGGTGGCTTTGCCACAACTCTTGGTTTTTCACGAACTAGCTTGAGTCACGGTGCACGATTCAGCACTTTGCAAGTCGCATCCTGGACACGCGATCGTACAAGGTTCTATCGATCTTCCAGAAAATTTTAAAATGTCCAACTAATGAAGAGTGCACGACAGACTTGCTCACGGCGGACATTTTGCACACTGGGCGCCCGGTGCACCAGGCGTGCGTGCGTTGAAGACCTGCTGCACATGTCAACAGTGTCACGCGCTCAAACCTAGGATAACCATTAACCAAGCAGTAACATCGCTGGCGGTTTTAAACTAGATAGGTCTACTTATACGGTACTGATATTCATTTATTTGTTCATTCATTCATTTATTTATTTAATTATTTATTACTACGCTACCGGACTTATTTCTTTCTTTATTTATTTTGTCTTTCTTTTGTTTTCTACATTATTTATTTATTTATTTATTTACTTATATCTTCCTTTATCTCTCTCTTTATTTATTTAATTATTTAATTTGGTAGAGCTAAGGATATCAGGCCTTTTCTTCCCCTCAACCAGAGGATTATAACTACAGTATAAAGGATATAATTATTATTAAAATTAAAATACCATTAGCATTAAATTTAAAGTTACAGTAAAATCGGAGTATTAAGACATTGCGGGCCATATTCATAGATATTTTTAGCGCGGGCTTCCGGTGGATGATCAGGGAACTAACGTTTTTCGCGAATAATTTCGAGGGAAAAATTGTTCCGGGGCCGGGTATCGAACCCGGGACCTTTGGTTAAACGTACCAACGCTCTCCCACTGAGCTACCCGATCCAATTTTTCCCTCTATACCCACAGACCTCAAAGTGGCCTGACAACAGTCAAGCAACCAACATTTGAGTGCACACTAACTCTGTGTGACTTTAAATTGTTTTTTCTGTTACGTACAGTGACGTTATTATGCAAATTAAGCTTTCAGGAATAACTCCTGCAAAGTTAATTTGAATAATTTCGAGGGGAAAATTGTTCCGGGGCCGGGTATCGAACCCGGGACCTTTGGTTAAACGTACCAACGCTCTCCCACTGAGCTACCCGATCCAATTTTTCCCTCTATACCCACAGACCTCAAAGTGGCCTGACAACAGTCAAGCAACCAACATTTGAGTGCACACTAACTCTGTGTGACTTTAAATTGTGGTTTTTCTGTTACGTACAGTGATGTGTATTATGCAAATTAAGCTTTCAGGAATAACTCCCTGCAAAGTTAATTTGAATAATTTCGTGGGAAAAATTGTTTCGGGGCCGGGTCTGTGGATATAGAGGGAAAAATTGGATCGGTGTCGGGTAGAGTTCCCGGGTAGCTCAGTGGGAGAGCGTTGGTACGTTTAACCCGGGTTCGATACCCGGCCCCGGAACAATTTTTCCCTCGAAATGATTCAAATTAACTTTGCAGGGAGTTATTCCTGAAAGCTTAATTTGCATAACGTTTTTCGTATTCATAAACCAGTGTTAGCGATATGATATGATATGAATCCTGTACAAGTAATCAGTCGATAGCCGGGGCTAGTTTAGCACGCTCGTTGAGCGGGCTAGCCAAATGTCTATGCATAGCACCCTATGAGTTTTAGGGTGCTATTCATAGACATTTCGCAGCACGCGCTACGAGCGTACTAAGCTAGCCCCGGCTATCCACTGGTTGCTAGTACAGAATTCAAATCATATCCTATCGCTAACACTGGTTTATGAATACGAAAAACGCTGAACATCCACCGGAAGCCAGCGCTAAAAATGTCTATGAATACGGCCCTATCTGATTAATAAAGACTGGACTATTTTTTTGTATAATTTAAGAACAAAGGAAGTATTAGTTAAAGTATAAATTAAACGTAGAATAATTTTCTACTGTAGGTATGAAATTACTGGAGATTGCAGATTTTTTTGCTACAATAAGAGAACCATTTACAAAGAGAACAAAACAAGTACCGGCACTACATTTAAAGATATTAAAAATCCCCAATGAGATGAACGGTTTGTTTCTGTTAAAACTGGCGAACGTGCCAGATTCTTAGTATGTGGACAGTGAAAAAAGTGACGTTGAGCTACATTACAACATCAGGCATGCTGAAACATATAATCATGCTGTTGGTGATGAGCGTATGTAACTAATAAAAATTTAGATCAATCCGTCGTCAATGAGTTAAGTTGTTTTAGGAAAGTAGAGTATTGTTTCAGACATTTCCCTACTTATTGCAAAACACAGGAAACAAAACACATAACAGTACAAGGAAATACATAAAAAAATCATAATAGCATTTCGTTGTTTAGATAATGTAAATATATTGCTATCTAATTTGAAAAGAGAAATTGAAATGAAGAAATTAAATATTAGTGTAAAAAAATATAAAAGAAAAATCATAAAGCAAAACATTTTGTTTGTAGAGAAGTGGAAATATATTGTAACTTTTAATTCAAACAATAATGTAATTTTATTTTTCAACAATAATCACTGTCTATAATTGAATTCAAACGCCCCCTCAACAATGGGATTTCCACTCCACACATCAACACAGTATTCATTATTGCACTCCACAGACGACAATGACAATTTACTTGGATTATTGAGAACAACAATGTACTGCTAATCTTAGCTAATGTTCACAAAGCACTATTTACAAAACAGAACTGTCAGTTCTCAGTTCACAGTTCGTTGCCTTGGCTAGTTCTTCTAGCTCATTCACTCAAGTTCGCAGAATATCGAACCTAAGCCTTCTAGAGACAGTCCACTGCACTCGAACTCAAGTCTTCCAACTGCGTTGCTTCCGCCTGGACCCTCGCACAGTTGCGGACACACAGTCAAGTCGAACTCCGGTCTCGAAGCTGGCTTCTCTGCTATACAAGACTGACTGGCTTGCTGACCAAAAACTAACACTGAACTGAACTGTAGAGATGGCCGATATTTCACAAACCGATATTTTGTCACAGATATTTTTTTGTCACAGATAAACCTGTGACTGATGACGCGAAATATCTGTGACAAAATATCGCTATCGAAATCTGCTCCGTATTCAGTACTCTGTGACCGTTGCAACGTCTGCGACTGATATTTTCTCCTCTACGTCGTGGGTTTGCGCATGCGCACGATACAATAACAGCAATCGGGCGGTGGTATTTGATTATTTTTTCGTGACATTTTGTTCAATATTATTTTTTTCAAAGTGATGATGTGTTGCAAAGTTATTAGTGGCATTATAATAATATAATCATGAATTAGACATTTTGTTTTCATATTTTAGTCTTATATATGTTTTATAAATATCATATTACTGTCAATTTATATTAATGTGTAAGTATTTTCTACTTAATTCAAACCGAACGAGACAAAACTGGCTAATATGATGGGCAACTTATTTCGCTAAACTAACCTTGAGGTAGTTTCCTTCGTATTCCCCTTATACCCCTTGCATATACGAATCTGTGACAGGTCAGGTTTGGTTGGTTTAAGCTTTTATTATGTCTAGACATATACGATCAACGACTAAATTAGCGTTAAGGTAGTTCCCTTCGTACTCCGCATATAAACTTTGCATATACGAATCTGTGACGGGTTAGGTTTGGTTAGTTTAGGTTTTGTTATGCCTTGGATATACGATCAACTGCATCTCCACAAAAAATAAAATTCAACGATTTTCACTTCCGAAATCACCGAAACTACCTCAGCGCTAGTTTAACCCGAGGAACTATAAAAAAAAACTTATACATGCAACGATTTTTACATCCGAAATTGCCGAAACTACTTCAGCGCTAGTTTCACCATCTTATTATAAATGATATAGTGATTACACGATTAAATAATAATAATACCATTGGTTACCAATACTTCATCTTGTGTAAAATCCTGTCTGAACCACTGTTTTGTTTTCTAATTATTTTGCATTGTTTTTTCGAATACTGATGTTTCGTTAATTTTTATTCTGACTCAGTATTATGATGTTAATGCACGACTTAAAATAATTTATCCATTATATTGTGTACAATAAAAAGGATCAATTTTTAAAACGATTAGGATAACCACATAACCTCAATTTCTCCATACCCAACTACATTAAAAAATTATCAACTGATTCCATATCTACAATCAACTACGATATAACTTCTTGGTATATGAGGTTAACTTTTTACATGTTACTGTTGAGTTAGATTAGTATTTATTTGTTAATGGTACATGTACATAATTTATTTGTTGGATTTTCCCTTATATATCACTGATGAGTGGCGTGTATAGAGAAATCGTATTCATATTTCACTGCTCTTCAATATTTCCTGTTAATTTTTATCGGTGTGACAAAATATCGGTGTAATTCATGCATATTGTGCTTACTTACCGATATAAAATATCGGTGTGACAAAATCACAGATAAAAGTCACAGATATTTAATTGTCACAGTCACAGTTGTCACAGATACTTGGAAATATCGTTTAAGCTCAACTCTACTGAACTGGCTTTCTTCGAAGGCTGCTCGCTTTTTATACGTTAAGCCACACTTTCCAGAAACTACGATTACGAGATCATTCTCGTTACAACAATCAGTTCGCCTGGCTTCCATTCGCACCACACAGCCATGCCCTGGCAGTAGATGCGTGCGCAACTTCATTTGCCGCGCCCAGCCACCGCCGACCTCGCCCTCCTTCTGCCGGTCGCGAGATCGAATCCCGAAGCAACGAGACGTTTCTAGCAGTGTTGCCACAATTTTATAAATTAATTGTCTAATTTTAAAAGACATCACGTTGAAATAAATTGATAAAATAATATTGTCATTAAAACTACCTGGAGGCTGCAAAGCGTTGTTCATTAACTACACAGTTCATCGGAAAGGAGACGGATCGGACCGCTACATCCAGAGTACTTCATTCTTCACATGCTGATGATCTCGCACGATCCGGAAGGACGCAAGTCTTGATACGATATGAATGTTTGTTTTTGCCTTAACGAACATTTTTCGTCGACATTTCCTTGTTACTTCAATAAATTTAGTGTCCATTTTCCTCAATCTTCATTAATTGCATTGCAATGTGCTCTCCTGTCTTTCTCGTTAAGGAAAGGCCAAGTAAATTGTAAGAAATTATTAGCATTATTGCTCTAATTCCCGATCGTACAATTCAGAATTCTAATCACATTTGTCATTAATGGATGATTTTAACAAGATTACACCCGTCCTTGATGAGCATTAAAGACTTCTCATATTTCACTTGGGCTAATCAAGAATTCACAGGATAGCGAAATATAATACGGAACTCTGGAAATGAAGGCTTGGCTCTTCTTGTTAGAGTAACGCATTGCTACCTATTTAATCATTTTAACTGTACCAGTAAGTGAGGTAAGCAATCTTATTTCATCATCATCATCATCATCATCATCATCATCATCATCATCATCATCATCATCATCACCACCACCACCACCACCATCATCATCATCATCATCATCATCATCATCATCATCATCATCATCATCATCATCAATATTTCCGGTTCTACTTTTTCCCTAGTTGCGGGATAACCGTCATAATATACGCTCTGAATTTATTCGCGAAATACCAGGAATATTTGATTTTTATTGGGTTATTTTACGACGCTGTATCAACATCTAGGTTATTTAGCGTCTGAATAAAATGAAGGTGATAATGCCGGTGAAATGAGTCCGGGGTCCAGCACCGAAAGTTACCCAGCATTTGCTCGTAATGGGTTGAGGGAAAACCTCGGAAAAACCTCAACCAGGTAACTTTCCCCGACCGGGATTCGAACCCGGGCCACCTAGTTTCGCGGCCAGACGCGCTGGGAATCTTTGATACGGTACCAGAATCTTATCTGCATCGATGTCGTCTCTCTATTGCTGCCGAAGGTCACCAGTTCAGCAATTTCTGTAAAAACTATGTAGGCTACTTCAATTTAATTTTACTTTCATTATACCTTTATTTACGAAATTTCAGTGCATTCCATCTTAAATTTCTTGCCTTTACAATGTAACTCCGCTATTATTTCGTATGGTGGAAATCAGTGGCGTGCATGCCCTTTGTAGATTTTACGTCGTAACATGGAAATTTCAATCCATGGACTGTAGATTCCCAATCTTAAGTTCCTTGTCTAGAAATTCTGTATAACTCAGTGAAAATAGTTCGCTGCTATTCATTAACATCCTGTACGATGAATGTCTTCTGAGTTGTGCGTAATTTAAACCATTCCTTTTTAGTTACGTTCAACCCTGGTTTTTCTGTAGGCCTATTCCAAAATATCAGGTGAATATTCCCATTTTATCTATTTCTTTCGTCCAAATTCCACATTTGTCGTAACATCTTAGTTTACTTTAGGAAGTTTTATTGAATGTTCTATCTCCTTCTGTTGTTTGTCATTTAGCTATCATTATTGAAATACATTTATCTTAAGTTGTAGTCAGCGATGTATGCAATGGAGGGGAAAAGGAATTGGCCACACTACCCCACTATCTACTGGCCTGGTTGCCTCATGAATTGACGTCACTTATAAGATTCGGATAGTAGATTAAACAAGGTTGAATTTATGCAAATCTAGCTTTTCAGGTAATGCTCCTGTAAAGCTGACTTGAATAATTTAAAGGACAAAATTGTTCCAGGACCGGGAATCGAACCCAGGAGCTGAGCGCCCAACGCGGATATAAGGGCAAAATTGAGCCAGAGTCTAGTATAGTTCCTGGGTAGTCCAGTTGGTAGACCGTTGGAGCGCTCAGCCAAAGGTCCCGGTTTCGATACCCGGCCCTGGGGCAATTTTTCCCTTGAAAACATTGAAATACATTAAAATACAGTATAAATACGTACAGTCTTAGAAAAGTTTTGTCGCACAGATACTTTATAAGTCCAGAAATGAGGCAGTTCGCACGATCAGAGGACGAGCGACCTGGTTCACTAGAGGAGGACCAGTTGAGGTATTAAAATTAATTTTGTTTCGTTGTATGTCTGATCATGCGCACTGCCTTCTTTCTGGGACTTATAAAGTATCTGTGCAGCAAAACTAAGACGTCCACACCTGTGGAGTAACGGTCAGCGCGTCTGGTCGCGAAACCGGGTGGCCCGGGTTCGAATTCCGGTCGGGGCAAGTTACCTGGTTGAGGTTTTTTCAGGGGTTTTCCCTCAACCCAATACGAACAAATTCTGGTAACTTTCGGTGCTGGAACCCGGACTCATTTCGCCGGCATTATCACCTTCATTTCATTCAGACGCTAAATAACCTAGATGTTGATACAGCGTCGTAAAATAAGCCAATATAAATAAATAAAAAAACTAAGACTAGGTTTTGAAACTTAGGTGCAATTGTTCCCATTAACTTAGAATTTTGTTTTTACCGGATCACCAGCACCACCACCGCCACCACCTTCTTCTTTTTCTTTTTTCCGAATTAAATTCATACAGCCTGTTCTACAGCAATCAAAATAGGTGGGGTAGCCCTTTTCCCAAAGCATGTTTGTAACAGCTCCAGTCGGCCTGGTTGGCGAGTTGGTATAGTGCTGGCCTTCTATGCCCAAGGTTGCGGGTTCGATCCCGGGCCAGGTCGATGGCATTTGAGTGTGCTTAAATGCGACAGGCTCATGTCAGTAGATTTACTGGCATGTAAAAGAACTCCTGCGGGACAAAATTCCGGCACATCCGGCGACGCTGATATAACCTCTGCAGTTGCGAGCGTCGTTAAAAAAATAAAGAGAAAAAAAACAGCTCCATGTTCACCACTGTGGAGTAACTGTTAGCGTGCTTGACCCTGAAACGAGCGGACTCATGCTAAAATCTGGTTGAGGTGTTTTCCGAGTTTTTCCTCATGCCATTAAGAGCAAATGCTGGGTAACTTTCGGCACTGGACTCATTTCGCTGGCATTATCACCTTCATCTCACTCTGATGTTAGATAAGCATAGCAGTTGATAAAGCGTCGTCAGTAGGCTGCAGAAGTTTGTATGCCGCGATGTCTGTCCTCAGCCATGGCCACTGTGCTGCCGCTGTAGCAATGAATTGTGGGATTTGGATTCCATTGACAGGGACACGACCGTCAAGGTTTACATTTGATGTCATAAGCCTTGACCTGAAGGCAAATCAGGAACATACAACGGAAACCTTTCAGAATTTCATCTCTGGTAAATAACAATTCACGGTTTCGCTGTGTTTGCCCAACTTGTGTAAATATAAAAGTTCAGAGTCGCTACTGAACGTGATAGCGCGTCTGCTCTGGTAAGAAAGAGGAGTAGCCTTGCTTCGTATGCTGGTAAATGTGTCATATAATACGCCATGGAGGACGTGGAGTAGGATTTCATACTTTGCTGACTTCGGCACCAGAATGAAGTGGTGTGCACCACACTCCGATTCTAAGTGTTACTTCATTATATCAAATACAGTGCCGCGACTAGAATATACCCCTTTATTGAGTGGGAGACGAACGAAATTTCAACCATTTCAGGTAAAATATTACTTTTTTGTTTTACTGCAAAAAATAAACCTACATATTTTGTCCCCAAAGTTACAGGAACCTACCACTTTTGGAAGTGCCAGTAATAACGTATGCGATCTTCAAATATTTTGTTTTATTTTGGAAAGTGATGTCTTAAAATGCTTGCATTTGTAGTACATTAGAATTTGAATATGCAGGAGAAAATTGTACAATTCTAAATTCATTAATCTGATATTTCTTCTCCATGCTTAATTAAATAGAGCGTCGGGTTTTTTTATATTTTAGTAACTTCACAAAATAAAAGTTAATATCTAAACAATAGCCACAAAAAATTCAAAATTATGTACTTATACTTTCTTAGGACAAATTTTTAATACATGGATACTCAGTTTGCTTTTTTAAAATACATCAAAGGTACGATACACAAGTTACTTAAAATTTGTGCTAGGAAATACTTTCTGAAAGCATACCCCATTCTAAGGAAATTTCATAATTTAAAAACTACCGGTATTTAAGTGCCAGAAATGAAATTTTGTAGTATGTACGTAATATATTACAAGAGCAGCATGTGTGCAAAAAAGAAGTTTTTAATTACATAATTGTAGCAGTTACAATTTTCATCCATAGCGAGAGAAAGCCCGATTATTATGGGTAGAAAAGGTAAGCAACCCTTCGGGCGATACAAATGTCACCCTGACGGGGAACGTGAAAGTAGGAGATACTACAGTCCCGTCGCTCTAATTTCCGGCAGCCAATCACGTTGCAGGTCGGCTACATTTAAACGTGTGCGCCTTGTGATTCGCTGATGACGAGTTATGCATTTCTTAAGGCTCGATAAATACTAAATATAATCGCCCGCCATTTTGGTTCTTTCGATGGCGTTTCCAGAAAGCACACGAGGACGTTATTTGCCGCTCAATTATTTGCTGAATTACAGTGAGTTTGATTTATTATCACAGGAGCTACGACATGATAATGTTTAACGGTATGGCAAATAGATTCCTCGTCTGGTAGCTCGGCAACGAAAGAACAAAAATGGCGAACGATACTACCTATCTAGACTTTATAGAGCCTTGACTTCCTAAGACGTAAGCAAAGAGGAGGAGTCACGCCGGGAATAACAGCGTCGCGACTATAAATCAGATTGCGTGACTAAAATCCCAAAGTAATAATTATTATTTTGGATATTATTTGATATGTTCTTGTTACTTTCCCGAAGTGTGTGAAGTTTTTCCAGTCTGTACTACTTTCATAACCAGTCGATTGTGATAAAAGCATCAACTCTGTCGTTCCACGGTTTTTCTGAAATAGAAATATCCTAAAAAACACTTTCCTCCTTTTACTGTTTTGGCCCATCCAGTTACTGGAAAATGCCGCCCTCCTCAGAAAATGGTCTGCAATCTAACAATATCGAAGCCCCTGCATTCTTCCGCATTTTTTACTCTTTCAGCATGTCTCTTGTTAACCAGAGTGTAGTCCGCTTCCCACTTTTGTTAAGCACATTCCTTCAAAAACGGATTAGAACTGATGACTGTGACGTCGATATGGGCAGGTTAGTGCCAAGTGAGGTGCCTGTACATTTAAATGCGAGGTGAAATCAGTTCCGTCGGTGAAGTTGCGTGAAATATTGAGGTCGTTAAATGAGAAGCATATAGATCGACAATGGCAGTTGAGTAGTTTTCCGGATAATTGCAAGCTACAGAATATTCATATTTCGGTTCCCCGCTACAGGCTCTAAATTTCATTTCATGAACTTAGTATCCAAGTAGTTCTTCGTTGTTTCCTCGAAAATAGTTTGTACAGCTCGTTTGGTATACAATTGGAAGCTTAGAGTTGCGGCTCGTTTTGAGGTCGATGGTGTAGTTGTATGCAGAGTTTAGTTTTAACTTGATTTCGAAACGAAGTTAAGGTAATTACACACAGAGCTCCATAAATCTCATCACAACAAGAGCTCAACTCCGCCGAAGCTTTATGGTAATAGAGCGCGGCACCGGCACCCAAACCGCATTCAGGCGGAAGGAGGCTTTTCATAACAATTTCATTAGATTGATGCTGTGTGTAAACGATGAAACATTTCAGGCTTACACTCCGATTGGATTGCACACAACACTTTTGGTTTTCTGAAGATCGTTTGTATTGAAATATTTAACGCTTTCATTATAGACCTAAATAAACTGCGAAAAAGAAGTTATGCATTTTCATTCATATACTCCAGTATTTCAAGAGTTTATTTTAACGAAGTTATTACAAGGAATTTTTGGAATTGAACGGGCTACATCAGCTGCTTGTCTATGCAGATAATGTGAATATGTTAGAACAAAATCCACAAACGATTAGGGAAAACACGGGAATTTTACTTGAAGCAAGTAAAGAGATAGGTTTGGAAGTAAATCCCGAAAAGACAAAGTATAAGATTGTGTCTCGTGACGAGAATATTGTACGAAATGGAAATATAAAAATTGGAAATTTATCTTTCGAAGAGGTGGGGAATTTCAAATACCTTGGAGCAACAGTAACAAATATAAATGACACTCGGGAGGAAATTAAACACAGAATAAATAAGGGATATGCATGTTATTATTCGGTGGAGAAGCTTTTATCATCCAGTCTGCTCTCAAAAAATCCAGTCTGCTCTCAAAAAATCTGAAAGTTAGAATTCGTAAAACAGTTATATTACCGGTTGTTCTGTATGGTTGTGAAACTTGGACTCTTACTTTAAGAGAGGAACATAGGTTAAAGGTGTTTGAGAATAAGTTGCTTCGGAAAATATTTGGGGCTAAGAGGGATGAAGTTACAGGAGAATGGAGAAAGTTACACAACACAGAACTGCACGCATTGTATTCTTCACCTGACATAATTAGGAACATTAAATCCAGACGTTTGAGATGGGCTGAGCATGTAGCACGTATGGGTGAATCCAGAAATGCATATAGATTGTTAGTCGGGAGACCGGAGGGAAAAAGACCTTTGGGAAGGCCGAGACGTAGATGGGAGGATAATATTAAAATGGATTTGAGGGAGGTGGGATATGATGATAGAGAATGGATTGATCTTGCTCAGGATAGGGACCAATGACGGGCTTATGTGAGGGCGGCAATGAACCTCCGGTTTCCTTAAAAGCCAGTAAGTAAGTAAGTAAGTATTAGAAGGAATTTGATTTTCTTATTTATGTTCAAAAACTACACTCCGTCTATGTGATTGTGTTGTCAAGGAGATTTTACTTCTTCACACCTTCAATGTGATTCGATTGGGGAGAAAGCTTTACTTTTTAGTCAGTTTGAGAAGAAGATTCGGTTTTTCAACTAATGTTGAAGTATTTAACTTTTTGATTGTCATTGGCTTGTGATTTTTTAAAATATTTTAATGATTTTCACTTTGTGAAGAATATTTTGTCTTTTTAAGCAGTGCTGAAATATATGCGATTACATTTTGAATAAAATTTTGGCTTTAGAGTCAATTTTGAAATATTTCACGAGTTCATTCTAGGGTTGAGAAGGGTATTTTGGTTTATTGGACCAAATGTTCAGGTATTCTTCGATATTAAGGAGCGGATTGCAGGCTTCTTAGCTGTTTTATGGTAAAACACGTTGCAAGGTACTGATGTAACAAATGCGTTTATTTTTAATAAATTTCTTTGAAATTTACATTAGTAAGTAAATGTATGATGTTCAATATGATTATATACGGGGTGTTAAAATGAATTCAACATTTTGAGAGGTGATAGTTTTCGTCAGAATAACAAAACAAAGCCTAATAAACATTGGCACTGAAATTGAAAGCTTCCGAGATGTAAGTACTTGTTCACCAACATTATAGGAAATGGTCAGTGTGATATACATAAAAAAGAAAGTATAAAATATTCTGAGAGGTAGTAGCACTCACCAAAACGTGAAAAAAGTCTAATAATCATAGGATCTTTCTTTCACTTAGCAACCATAAATATGATGTTCCCTTGTTTTACAAATTGTCAAAGCCTGCCAATTTCTTAATATACTAGTGGCTTGTGCAGCAAATGCTGCTAACTAAGTTCATTAGAAGTTCAAATTAAGTTTTTTCAAATTTATTTCCAATGAAGAATAACAGACATTTTCGAAGTTATTTGCTTCTATAATAATGAAACATGGGCCTATCCCTCTGAATGGTTTTCTTCATGCTAAATACTTTTTATTGAACCTATACATCTTCAGTTCTTGAGTTCCAATGCGAAAACGCAAGTAACAATGTCAGAACGATCAGTCTGTTTTACATGTGGGAGTGAAGCAATAGCTATTTCAGGTTATTGTGGATTGTAGGTTAGAGTTATGAAAATATCCTCTCCTCTCTCCCCTCTCCCCTCTGCCATCGTGCCCTCGTGCTCTCTGTCTCTCATGCCCTCTGCCCTCTCCCCACTGCCCTCTCCTCTCCTCTCCTCTCTCCTCCTCTCCTCTCCTCTCCTCTCCTCTCCTCTCCTCTCTCCCTCCTCTCCCTCCTCCTCCTCTTTTTCCTTTTCCTCCTGTTTTCTTGTTTTTGCCTTCTTTCTCCATTCGCTTGCTTTCTACGTGGTTCTCAATCTCTCCTACTGTATCTTAGATCCTTGTCATTGTTACAAGTTTCATATTCAATCTCTACATTGCCTTCAGCGTCATCATCAGCATCATCATCTGAACTTTCATCTATGATCTGCAAAGTAGTGTCGATCACCACGTAAATTTTCATCCAGTGTTACTTTGTTAGATAAATACACTTAAGGAAATAAATAAACTGTAGTAACAGAAAATTTTCTATTAATACTATTAATACATAAATCTGACGTACACTTCCAAATAATTATATCTCATAGTAAGTTGGCCAAGCGTGTAAGTTGCAACCTGCTGTCACGACTACTATAGTCAGCAACTGAAAGACGGAGGCATAGCTAGAAGAAGGAGGTGCTCTCTTGGCGGGAAAAGTAGTGAGGATCAATTGTTTATCCATTATACGTCAAAATTACGTACGACAGAAGTTTTAAACAATGGCATTAGTTCCTTGTGAGCAGGAAGAAAACAACTGTTTGATCACAGTATAGAGATATGTTCTCTATACTGTGGTTTGATTTCCACATATCCTACAAGTTTAATACAAGTAGTGTTAAGTTCATAACAATAACCTTACTATCTCGTTATCATTATATTACTTCGCTTCAAATAATTATCTGCAGTCAGATGGAAAGAAGTTTATGAGATTATACGTTCTCGTGCATAAAATCGAAACTTCACGTTGATGTCGATGTTATAGGCATTCCTAATTTATAGTCTCAACAAATGTTGACGCAACATCCATCGATCGACCACGCTGTTACGTAAGTTTTATAGTTTTCAGTAATATATATAGCCGTTACTCAGTATGTTATAGAAATGAAGATCTAATATAAAATCTTCTTTCTATGCGTCTACTTACTTAAGGCCCCAAAAGATTTCACTTTCATATCATCAGTATACCATTATGTGTTGCATTAACTATAATAATATTTCATTTTTAATGGTAATAATGCCACCAAACATTCTTAAGTTTTGTAGTTCTTAATATCCCATACACAGCTGTACTCGGAAAACTACTGACCAGAGAATCAGACCTGTAAATTATTTGTATACTGGCCTACCCGTGCGCTCCGCTGCACCTGTTAGAAATAAATATAAAGTAATTACATATTAAAATAGGACGTTTGATCCAGGGAACATTCGTGTTTGTTAGAAGGATAAATCGTTTAATATGTCACTTAATTGAAATTGTATTTAAATAATTAAAATGGATCATTTTGGTCCAGAGAGCACTCATTTGGTGCAATGACAATTCCTTTAACATGTTTCTTATTTTTTATTACACGCAACTATAGTTTAATGAAGATTGACATATCATTTAGTTTTAATATGTAAACTTTATATTACTTGCTATATGGTTCCATTGAATTATGGTAATAACTTAATTTTAACCCTTGTTTTCTACGTCTTCAGTAAATGGCGCTTGGCCCACTATGGTTCTGAAACCTTCAAATAACTTAAATAGTGATACAGCATAAACAGTGATATGTAATTATATTTCTTTCTTTCGAAAATGTAAGAATTCACGATCTCTTTTGTACCATTGCCATGGAATGAATAAATGTGTTTTTTCTTCCTACTCAAAAATTTTATATTTTGCACATGGGAATTACTGCAGGAACAACAACGCTACAATCTGAGGCGGCGGTGAAAACGTATTGTATTGTTATTTTAAAAGTCTATCAGACCTACAAAATTTTGCATAGAATAAAACTTATCGGAAATCATTTTTAAAGAAACTTTTCTTATGTAACATTTTTCACAAAAAAGCAATAATAAGCGAGATATTTCGATTTAATTCAGGCCCCGTTAAATGAAGTATTTTGAATGCCATATAGCCTAAAATCTAAATTACAACGAACTTAATTTATATTTCAATTTTCATCGAAATTCGTTCAACCATTATCGCGTGAAAAGGTAACAAACATCCAGACAGACAGACATACAAACAAAAATGTCAAAAAAGCGATTTTCGGTCTCAGGATGAATAATTATACATGTTAACACCAATTATTTTTGGAAAAGCGAAAATTACCAGAAAATTTTCGGCTACATATTTATAATTAGTATATATTATATTATATTATATTATATTATATTATATTATATTATATATTATGTTATATATTATATTATACTATATTATATTATATTATATTATATTACATTATATATTATATTATATTATATTATATTACATTATATATTATATTATATTATATTATATTATATTATATTATATTATATTATATTACATTATATAAAAAGTGCGTTGATAACGGATGTACTCCGATAAGAAAGTTTTTAATTTGCTGTGGGGCTCTTGAATCTCAGAAGCAACAACTTTTACAACAGCGCAAGATAATCTGCTTGGCTCATTATCCATTTTTTTTGCGTTGTATTTATTGCATATATAGTCTATTTTATGTATTTTATCACGATTCGATTGAGCATAGTTAAAATTTGAATTATAAAATAATGGATTGCTAAGCTAACGTACTATTACTGCATACTAAATCAATACACTCGCGTTGTTCGTTAATTCTCTGAGATTAAAATGAGTGTGTACATAAATATTATTTTAAGAAATACAGAAAACGAATGTACAAAAAAACCTATCAAATTTTCTGTGCATAGGAAGGTATTTTAATCTTACCTGTCCTCGATTTACTAAGAAGTTACTGTAATAACATTATAGCAGTATGTCCATCTAGAGAAACTACACTTTCCAATGGTGAAATAATAATTAATTATACAAATCGGTTAATTTAGCTTCCGATATTACTTCATACAAACACAGAAACATTCTCTGTAGGCTAAGTTTAATAGCTTTCGATTGTTGCTGTCCAAGGCCCCTTTTTCGATTGTTGTTGTCCAAGGCCCTTTATAGACGGAGACATTTGTTATTTCAATATACCGCCTTAGATGGCGTTATTTAAATTTTAAAACTCATTTATCTCATTAAATATCAGTCCTATAAAAATTTTGTTAAGAATTAAACTTATCGGAAATCGTTTGTAAAGAAACTTTTGGTATGTAACATTTGTCACAAAAATCAATAATAAGCGAGATATTTTGATTTATTTAATTCAGGCCCTCTTATAACCCCCCTTTCAAATAACGTATTTTGAATGCCATATAGCCTAAAATCTAAGTTACAAGGAACTTAATTTATATTCCAATTTTCATATAAATCGGTTCAGCCATTATCGCGCGAAAAGGTAACAAACATACAGACACACATACAAACAAAAATTTCAAAAATGCGATTTTTGGTTTCAGGGTGGTTAATTATATATGTTAAGACCAATTATTTTTGGAAAATCGAAAATTACCAGAAAAATTTCGGATACAGATTTATTATTAGTATAGATGTTATCAAAAAATTACACAAATGAAGATCGACATATTGGCATTATGGTGTGAAAGAATCTGACCCATCTGAACTCTAAGTATGTCAGCAATCCTGTAGGTCATAGCCTTCGTGTAATAGTCTATTTTTTATTGTAGCGTGTGTTTTGTTTTATTCTGAAAGATGGATTTTGGAAAATAAGAAAATGATGTAGGAAAATTGACATTTCACTGAAAACTACTATTTTTCTGAAAAACTTTGGTTTCCAAGCTTCAAAATGAGGGGTCATTTATTAAAATCCGTACAGCCGTTTTCCCGTAATTTTTATTACAAGTTCATATATATATAGATGGCTCACTGATTAAGTTATTTCTTAAGGTAAGGTAATATTAAATCCCAGTGTGCACACGATATATTAGAAGGGAGTCAGAGAGAATGTTTGCGTTTTGGATCACTGGGTTCTGAAAGTGATCTCCAAAGTGCGAGGCCTATTCCTCCTTAAATTATATAGGCTTACTTTGGTTTAGAAAATTTAAAACTGTTAAAAGAAAACTAAAATAGCCTTTAAAGATTTTCACTTTATTCCTTGCGAAATGTTCTCAAGAGATCTCGAGTATTGTGATCATACTGAAAGCAATACCCGCCATCAAACAGCGGGGATGGGCCGTAAACGTGTTCTTCCCTTAACAGATGTCTACCTCATCAAAATGCAATTGTTGAGTACATTTCTGAGATGCCGAGTCAAAGGATGTCCGTAATAAAATATAAATGTGACTTGTCGAACTTGAGCAACGAAAAAACATCACTTAGACTTGTGAGAGTCTCTGAGTCCAAGAGTGGCACATGTACGCCAAGTGAAGATTCTGTTGGTAGAGACGGCGGAGTGCTAATAAGAATGGAGACATGAAATCGATTACGAGTAATAAAAGGTTTTTGATCACCAATGAAATGATGATCTAGTCTGTTAACGAATTGAACTTTGACCCTGCCTGAAAGGGAGAGGATGGTATTTTTTAAACCTTTTTTCCTATTTGGTGTAAAATATTAATTTTTTTGTATATAGAGAGATCATAGCTGTGGAAACTCAACCAAATATAAATATTTTGAAAAAAATATATATATATTTGGGGGTCCAAATTTGAAAAAAAAAAAAAAACCAATGCAGGATTGTACTAAAACTGATATATCTAAACCGTTTTTAAACATAGATTCAAATAGTTTTTTGCAATGTATATGCAAAAGCATGTTCTACACACTGTCTGTAACAGAATTTTGATTTTGGTCCCTACGTTTGTAAAATAAACAATTGAAATTAATAACAATTTTCAGATTTCCTTTCTTGCAAACAAACGGACGTATTTTTAAAATGAAATCAATTAACAACATTCTGTTACAGAGAAACGTTTCCTAATAGTCTAATGAATGTGTGTTCTAACTTTCATGCATGTATCTTTAATAGTTAAGAAATTATATCCTTTTTTGTCTGGCAATGTAGCAAACAAATTGAAGTTACTGGAAACCGATAAAATCGGACGTGTGATTTAAAAATCCATAGCGCACGAAGTTTAAAAATGACGTCTCAACATCCGATAAGGGCACAAATACCCACAAAATGTTATGCTATGCATTCCACACATATCACTGAGTATTTTAAAGGTTTTTGTTTTTAAATTTACTCATTTTTACCAAAAAATACCATCCTCTCCCCTGAAGTCACATTGAAGAAAGGTGTGTGTATAGGGTACTGATATGAAATCTCCACAAATACTGAGAGTTCTGGTCAGTTTTCAGAATGAAGCAATGATAAGAGGCACAAACCTAGATTCTGTTGCAAGAAGGTAAATCTCTGGACTTGTAGTTAAGTATTTAAGGTTATTGCACGAGTCACAGCATATACTGATAATAACTTATTCGTTATTATTATTATTATTATTATTGTTATTATTATTATTATTATTATTATTATTATTATTATTATTATTATAAAGAAGATAATATTAAAACGGATTTGAGGAAGGTGGGATATGATGATAGAGACTGGATTAATCTTGCTCAGGATAGGGCCAATGGCGGGCTTATGTGAGGGCGGCAATGAACCTCCGGGTTCCTTAAAAGCCAGTAAGTAAGTATTTATTATTATTATTATTATTATTATTATTAAAATTATTATTATTAACTAGCTTAAGCGCCAGACGTTGACTAGGTTTTCTATTCTGATTCTATTTTTAAGTAAACAGACTGCTAGACTTTTTATATTGTGACGCCCACGTGAGATTCGATCTCACGACCGACGGAGGAGAGGCTAAGTCGGCCTTGTGTTGGGCGGGGTGCGCGCGCATCTGCCTCCTGGGGCATGGCTACGCGCGCGGAGGGAGCAGCAGCGTGCGAGATGATTCGAGAATGGAGACAAGCGTCGAAATATCGCGATCTGTCCAGAACTCGTACTTTCTCGCAACGATAGTTTAGCTATAAAACAATAAACGCGAGCGAACTTGGGCAGTTGCAGTTTTCAGTTTATTCAGCCATTCAGTGAGTAAGCCAGAGCAAGCAAGCCAGTCTTGTGTACCGGAGTTCGACTCGAGTGTGCGTCCGCAACTGTGTCAGCATCCGAAGGCCTGAGTTCGAGTGCAGTGGACCGCAGGTTGGAGGGACCTGAGTTCGAGTGCAGTGGACCGCAGTTGGAGGGACCTGAGTTCGAGTACAGTGGACTGTCTCTGAAGGTCTGTGGTTCGAGATACTGTTAACTCGAGTGACTGAGCTAGAAGAACTGTGAACTGAGAACTGACAGTTCTGATTTGTAAATAGTGCTTTGTAAATATTAGATAAGATTAACAGTTCATTGTTGTTCGTAATAGTCCAAGTAAATTGTCATTGCCGTCAGTGGAGTGCTATAACGAATACTGTGTTGAGTGAAAATCCTATTGTTGACGAGAGCGTTTAAGGTGAATTGTAGAAAGGAATTATTGTTGGAAGAATAAAATTACATTGTTGAGTGAAATAAATTTACAATATATTAGATCTGACACAGATGCATGTGTTTGTGAAAACACACAGAATAGTTTACAATTTCTTTTCAGCTATACAAAGAAGAGGAGGGTGCTTTTGTAACATCATTGTCTGGAAGACTGCCGTTTTGGATGGAAAAAAAATAACAGTAGAAATAGTCCCATCTTTTGTTATACGAAAGATTTATGAATACCATACAGTTTGCTTCTGCAGTAAAGTAATAAAACAGGACATTTTAGTTTTGAGTATAAACATTAGAAGTTATTCTACATTTATCATATTTAAACACTACGCATACTATGTGAGTGATTTCTAATTACTAAAACGAAAAAATTGATGACGTCACGATTCTATCCTGTACTTCTTCACTCCATCTAGCAAATGTTTTTGGTATAGTTTCTCATACGCCTATGAATAAACCTGTGACGGTAATGTTATTGATATTAATTGTACTTTGAAAGAAAAGCACTGTTGGAATGAATAAATGCACCTTTTTTTTTTATCCACATCAAATGGCTGAGAAGCAGGTGGTTTCCTCAAAACGAATCGTGTAGTGTTAGTAATCCTTGTGGTTTAAAAGAATTCGAGAATTCAGTTGGATAAATCACATTCTAACTAGTAGGTTCGGGTTCAAAGCCGGTTTCGACAAGTTACCTGGTTGAAGTTTTTCTGGCGTTTTCCCTCAATCCATTAAGAGCAAATACTGCGTAACACTGGGAGTTGAACCCCGGACTCATTTCGCTGGCATTATCACCTTTATTTCACGCAGACGCTAGGTAACCATCGCAGTTGACATAGCGTCGTAAAATAACCCAATTAAAAAAAAACAGAATCGAGGGGCTTTAAGTTGGGCGATCGCTCCCCGAAGATGTTGTTGAGATGTGCATGTGGGTTTCATTTACTGCATAAACTTTCGAAGTTCTTACTGTTTCCTAGATTTATCACACAGGTTTGGAAACGTATGTAAACCAGTTTATGTATTTCAGGAAGCAACCTGTAGAAAGACTCTGATTACACTGGTAGGCATTTTCAAACTTTTTTTCTGCTTCACGAGCAAAAATAACTGATCTTCTGAAATTAATTTTTTCCCTAAGTTTCTTCCATAATTTTTAAAATAAGAACAGGAAAGCATCAAAACTGGCGAAATAAATAAATAAATAAATAAATAAATAAATAAATAAATAAATAAATAAATAAATAAATAAATAAATAAATAAATAAATAAATAAATAAATAAATAAATAAATAAATAAATAAATAAATAAATAAATAAATAAATAAATAAAAAATAAGTAAATAAATAAATAAATAAATCTTTAAATAAATAAATAAATACAATTTTAAAGTCTACTAACTTAACACACCTTAGGTCTGTTTCTTTAAAAGTGTTCTGGATCCTAATGTTATTCAGATTTTCTGTATCACGTCAGGTTTTTCTGAATATTTTAAAAATAAATGCAAAGGAATGGCAAAAGTCACCAAGTCCTATATATTCTTTAAAATTAGTTTAGCGCGATGACGGTAACTAAATAAATAAATAACTAAATAAATAAATAACTGAATAAATAAATAACTAACAATAAATAACTGAATAAATAAATAACTGAATAAATAAATAAATAACTAAATAATTAAATAACAAAAAAGAAATAAGTAACTGTTAATATCTTCAATTTGATTAAATAAATTTATAGCTATGTGTATGAATTAATCAACCTAGTAACTATATTTGTATTAACTAAGTAAATAAATATTTTAACGCCTTAACTTATATTATTCTTCTCTAGGACTGTTTCTAGTTAATTCAAGTGTTCTGGATTAATTTTATTCAGATTTTCTTATTATTTATATTATTCAGATTTTTTTAGATATTTTAAAAATAAAGCAAAGGAATGTCAAATTTTGACCAATTCATGTATAGTCTTTAAAAGTAGTTTATTTTAGGACAACTTTTGTTTATTTGACTTATTTTCTTTATTCTGTACATTTAATAAAATGTCCTGAATTTAGATATTATTAGTAAGATTATTCTGCAATTTTTTAATAAGAATGAAAAACTTCAAAATTTAAACGAACATTTTTAAAAAGTCAGACAAAGTTAGTATTTTTTTTCTGTATCCAAAGAACTTTAAACACTGACTGAAAATGACAAAAAAAAACATAACTAGTAACAAAAAGTAGAAGTAAGTAGACCTATAAATGCATTATGCACGTTAACGGTACAGCTCTACGCGTGATGCTGGACTTATTACCTGCTTTTGGAATTCTGTTCTTTGGTAATACACTTCAACACGAAATAACTTTAAGCACCTCTTAAGAAACTTTACTAGAAACACAAATTGAAGAGACTTTTACCTACCAACTCTAAGGAAAAATCATACAACAAATGCAGAAATTAGGTTTTTTCATGTTTCCTAGCAATACTTTTCAAGAAAAAACAGAAATTGAGTGATAGTTTGAATTCTTAATTTATATTGTTTTATATACCTTTAGCATAATAATTTAATTAAATAATGATATATAGTAAAGTAATTAGACATTTTCAGGATTATCGAAAACCTGATATTTCTAAAAAAAATTGGGCGTGACGAAACGAACAAAAAATGTGGTTTTTGTGACTATCTCAAAGTGAAGGATTGAAGAATATGACAGTTTCTCTGAAGCAAAATGCTTGCCGACCAGTGTAATGTACAAACTAATCTGCAATAAATTCCTCTTCCCAGCTTCACTCATATTGATATTCTCAAAAATGTTCATTGTTCAAATCGTATTTAAATGTTAAGGCCAGCTATCTGTGTATTCGTACACTTCCAAGTTCTGCTAACTACCATCGACTGCGATTGTCAGATGCGACAGAGTAAAGAAGTCTGGATATTTGTTTTCGATTCGTAAGGCGCTTATGTCGGGCGTTCTGTTCTTTTCTTATTTGTTGTCAGTAAAACTTTCAGTAATGTCTTACACCATCGTTAAAATAAAAGGACGGATGATCTTTATCAGTAGCTTAGGGGACGCGCAGCGACTCCAGTAGCGTCTAATTTATGTTGCTTTGTCTTACGAGTTTCCAACTCCTTCTTTGTCTCAACTGATAGAAGAAGAAAATAACTTAGAAGGCGGAGAGCTACAAAAATGCGAATTTGTCTGGACACAGAGTACTGAACACGTGTGGGCTGGAACTGTGACATGCTTAAAGATTATTTAATGCCATTTAATACTTTCAGACATAAATATTTGTATTTCTAGTAGTGATGCAATTCTTCTCGAAAATATTAACTCCAGGATATCTTTTCCGTAAGCATTTTCTTTGTTTATAGATTTTGCTATGCTTGATAATTCTACTGATATTCTTATAAATTTTCATGCAAAACTTTCCCTTATACTAAGCATTGTTTTTAGGTTATTGATTTCGCGAAGTTTTATAATTGTATTGATATTATCACTAAGCACCGAATTTTTTGGTAATAGCGATACGCTCGAAATTTTCCAAAATTACGTTATTTTTTACATTTACCCTTCTACATACGTGAACTGTCATATTTAAGCAAAACAAACTCATGAATTAACACGAAATTTGGCCCATTACTCGAAATACGGCCTTCTCTAACATAAAACCAGGAGTAAAACTGCAATACAAAAAACAGTACAAATTTACAAAGTAAAGAACACTACAATTTTACATACAAAGCTGAAGAAGATAATCATAATATGATGTAAACAACAAGACAGTGGAAATCAGACATAATATATAACATATAATAGTACATTATGCAACGAGCCTATAATGATAGTAATTAAGACGCGAGGATGTTTATGAAACGAGCGCAAGCGACTTTTTATGCTCGACCATATTTCTAACTTGAAATTATTCATAACTTTCACGTTATCTTATGTGAATGGGAACGGAACTGACCTTGTGCAATCTCGTGAATTGTGAGATATGCGCAGACGCGAAAGTATTGATTTTTTCCCCGAAACGAATGTCGACGACCTTGATGTAATCTCGTTAAACTTGATATAACCTTGAAATTGAATTCGACGTTGAAGAACGAGATGACAAATTGAATTTATTTGAATATTATTTACAATTAATGCTAATTATTATAGTAACAGAACATAACCTTCTGCGACAGTATTGGATTTCCAGTCTGCGTGACTTTTTACTAATTGTCTTTCGATTGCATATCCGAGAACAATCGAAAACCTGAACTTTAATGAATAGGTGTACTTTAATGACATGCATTAAAGGACTGCTACCAGGTGTATAATTACTACATTTCGGCATGGTCGAGCATAAAATATAATAAAGTGTGAACAGTAAGTCAAAATAAATGAGACATACAAAGTATAAAAATATGAGACAGCAATAATATTGATGATGATGATAATAATAATAATAATAATAATAATAATAATAATAATAATAATAATAATAATAAAAAATAGTGAAATACAAAGCATACAATGAACACAATATTTTTAAGGTAGGCTTACACACATTAAGGAAAATTTGATCAAAATGAGCTTAAGTTATCTCATTATAGATAATATACCATTATCGGGAAATATGATGCAAACACAAAGATAAAATAAATTAAATATCACTAGTATTGAATACGTAGAAACATGCAATACAATTCTTGTCATAACAGTAATTTCACTCACGTCTGATCCCGATTGGTGGTTGAATTAATTGATGTCCGAAAAGCTACCATTTACATAATACACTCAGGGACAAAAAAACACGGACACTTTAATATTTGCTGGTATTTTGCAAAACGATTATCTTCTCATACAATATTATGGTAGCCATCTGTTGTTATGGAGACGTTTATACATTGTTGATTGTTTTTTGTTTATAAACAAGCCATTACAACCAAATATTCCAATTCTGCTTTTGGAGTCTCAGCTATAACAATTTTGTCTCAACCATTTTGTGCTTCACTATCGTTATCATTCGTTATTTCTTTATTTTTTTACATTTTCTGAGTTTAATTTGTAACATTTGTCTTAAAACAAGATGCGAAAGATGTGGCTCGAGCTGTAGCCCTTTACGATGATGGACGCAGTGTACGTTACATTGCAAATGTTATGAATATGGCTAGAAGCACAACCCATGATGCCATAAAACGGTATAGAGAGGCCCTAGAATATACCAGAAGACCAGGTTCGGGTCGTCCAAGAGCTACAAATCCAAATGAAGACATGTATATGGTGTTGAGAGTTCTTAGGGAGCGCAACCTGCCAGCTACTAGTGTAGCCCAGCAATTTGTTAACATGCATGGACGCCCAATTTCGGCCAAAACAGTTAGAAGGAGGTTGAAAGCAAGTGGACTGATATCAAGTAGACCTGCAACTGGTCCCAGACTTCTCAGGATGCATCGAGTTGAACGACTGCGTTTTGCAAATGATCACAGGGATTGGATAAATGGACAGTGGAGCTGTGTTCTGTTCACCGATGAGTCCCGTTTCAATCTGTGCTCACCTGATGGACGTGAAAGAGTTTGGAGAAGGAGGGGAGAACGATTTTCACAGTGTTGCATTTCCGAAAATGTGCCGTATGTAGGTGGTGGAGTGATGGTTTGGGCAGGAGTGTGTACGGATGCTCGTACAGAGTTCGTTTTTGTTGAAAATGGAAGACTAACAGCTCGTAGGTATATAAATGAATGTTTGGCTGATCATGTTGTGCCATTTGGCCAATTTGTAGGCGATAATTTTGTTTTAATGCATGATAATGCACGGCCGCATATTGCCCATGCGGTCGGAGATTATCTCCAAGAAGTGGGAATCCATGTTCTTCCATGGCCAGCAAGGAGTCCAGACATGAACCCAATTGAACACGTGTGGAACATGCTGGGACGGCGTGTTAAGAATAGACGACCGAGACCAGAATCGTTACAAGAGTTGAGGCGAGCACTTGGCGAAGAATGGGAACTTATTCCTCAAGAAGACATTGCTAACCAAATTGAGAGCATGCCAAGACGTATGGATGCAGTTATTCAAGCCAGAGGGGTAATACCCGTTACTTAAAAGTTTTTTAATGTTTAAGGCAACATAAAATGAAAAAAACAGTTAGACCAAACGATGCTATAGTTATACGTCCTTTGTAATTTTTTTTTAAATTTTCTCATCAGAGATTTTTTTCAAATGTTGTCATATAAGGTGCTAAATGAAACATTATTTTGTTTAAATGGGTTTTGTTTCATTTTGAAATAATTGGCAACAAAATGCAAGCAAATATAGAAGTGTCCGGTATTTTTTTGTCCCTGAGTGTATATAATTTTGTTACAGAATCACTTGAAAATTGTAAAAGCGGAATTAAAAACGGGTCAGTATTTTAAAATAAATTTTATTCGTAAATTAACTACACGAAATAGGTTTCTCAACCATAGACCATATTCAGTACAACGTAGATCTTGACACTTGCTATGAATATGGGTGACTGAGCTGCAAATGTATTGGGGAGTCACGAACTACACTTAGAAAATTAGCAATTCGTACAAAAATTCATCAGGATATCAATAACAGAGGAAAAAGTATACAAATGCATGAACTTCTTAATGAGAGTAGTGAATGAGCAATGAAGTGCAGCCCTTGAGGTTGCAAGCGAGGAAAGCAACACTTTGCTAAGACGGACAGTTTTCCATCCGTTTGATTTCTTTTCCTCTTCACGTTGTCTTTGCCTCTTTGCTTGATACTTAGTGTTACGTGCTTCATTATTCTATATTTTATACCAGCCACCTTGCTTTGCTTATTTACATTGCACATGTTTCCACAAAGCTTGCATTCAGACACAATAATGAATTCATCATTGAAAATAGCACTTACTGTATGTGACTACCTTAGGGCTTTCGTGAGCTTTTTCACTGTGTTCATTGATTTCACTCGTGTATTTGTTCTGAAGATTGCCTAACCTGTAGGCGCTCTTTACTTCCCTGTCTTGCTAAAGTCAGAATCGACAGACATCGATTGCAGCTCTTGAAAGCGAACTGAAATACGTAATCAATCAATCAGTGTTGTAAATAAACAGAGCTTTGTGAGTCGCAATCTAGTTAGCACGTGAGATAATAGACGGCGCTCAGGATCCTCTGTGAAGGAAGGAAAAGGTGCACGATATTCAGTTTCTGGAATTTTTTATTTTGAACGCCATTGTAACAAGAGCACATTAGTCAGTATGGAGACGGTGTAGCAGTGGATCGTAAAGCACTCCAGAATGATATTTCCAATGATAAACCTGGATGGAAGTACTGTGCTAATCCTACTGTAGACAATAGATATCTTTATTCTAAAAAAAATGTTATTTAGTTTCTTTTCCGAGGAAATGGTTTCTTTACGTTGTAGACTATCTTATGTGCTGATATCTTTATGTCCAGTTGATACATGAGACATTTAAAATTAAAGAAAAAACATGTACAGTATAAATAATTCAATTGTTTGTTAATGACATTGTCTGAGTTAGGAGACCAATAGCGATGTGTGGAGTTCGTTGCAGAAGGACCTGCAAGCGTTATGTAGAACAAAAACGAATGAGTAAGAACAATGAACTTTTGAGGGCAGAGTGGCAACTTCCTCCTCTACAGCGAGAAAACTGCGGTTAAGGAAGTACGGATATTACAGAATTACAAAAGTTTTATGAGGGAGGCATAAGAAAACTCATCCATAATTTCTAGAGACACAGAAGTGCAGGTCGATCCTCATATCACTTTTTCCTGCACTTTGCAAGACACGTTTGCAAGAAAGAAGACTTCGTTAAAAACATTACTGTTTAAGTTGGATTTGAGTATACTGTATAAATTTCCAATTACAAGATTAACTGTGGGTCTTCATTCATTCATTCATTCTCCAGCCCGTCCGTCCGTCCGTCCGCCCGCCCACCTACCCACCCACCCATCCATCCACCCATCCACCCATCTATCCATATATCCACCATCCATCCATCTACCCTTTTATTCACCCATCCACCCATCTATCCACCGATCCATCCATCCATTTAGTCACCCATCGATCCATCTATCCATATATCCACCCTCCATCCATTCATTCACCTATCCCTCCATCCATCCATCTATCCAGTCATTCATCCATCTGTCCATCCACCCATCTATCTACCGATCCACCCATGCATTCATTCACCCATCTATCTATCCATCTACTCATCCATTCACCGATCCATCCATCTATCCACCGATCCATCCATGCATTCAGTCACCCATTCACCCATCAATCCATCCATTCATTCACCCACCGATCCATCAATCTATTCATCAATCCACCCATCTATCCACCGATTCATCCATGCATTCATTCACCCACCAATCCATTCATTCACCCATCCATTCATCCATCCATTCACCCATCCATCCATCCATTCACCCATCCATCCAGTCATTCACTCATCCATCCAGTCATTCACCCATCCATCCAGTCATTCACCCATCGATCCATCCATTCATTCACCCATCCACCCAGTCATTCACCCATCGATCCATCCATTCATTCACCCATCCACCCAGTCATTCACCCATCGATCCATCTATTCATTCACCCATCCATCCAGTCATTCACCCATCGATCCATCCATTCATTCACCCATCCATCCAGTCATTCACCCATCGATCCATCCATTCATTCACCCATCGATCCAGTCATTCACCCATCAATCCATCCATTCATTCACCATCCATCCAGTCATTCACCCATCGATCCATCCATTCATTCACCCATCCATCCAGTCATTCACCCATCGATCCATCCATTCATTCACCCATCCATCCAGTCATTCACCCATCGATCCATCCAGTTATTCACCCATCGATCCATCCATTCATTCACCCATCGATCCATCCATTCATTCACCCATCCATCCAGTCATTCACCCATCGATCCATCCATTCATTCACCCATCCATCCAGTCATTCACCCATCGATCCATCCATTCATTCACCCATCCACCCAGTCATTCACCCATCGATCCATCTATTCATTCACCCATCCATCCAGTCATTCACCCATCGATCCATCCATCCATCTATCCACCCACCTATCTATCCACCGATGCATCCATCTATTCACTCACTCACCCACCCATCCACCCACCCATCCACCCATCCATCTATCCATTCCCCCACCTATCCACCGATCCATTCATCCATCCACCCACCCAGCTATCCACCGATCCATCCATCCATTCACCCATCCATCCACCCATGTATCCATCCATTCTTTCATTGACCCGTCTATCTACGCATTCATCCTCCCATCAATCCATCCATCCATCCATCCATATGACACCTACAATGACTACTGAAAATGGAATACGATTAATGTTTTATTATTATTGTTAGAGCCTTCTATGAAGTTTGTTCTGAAATCTCTCCCAAATATTCCTTCTTTACTTTTTCTGCTTCAGCTGCACTGTTCTTATCCCTCCTAGATGAAAGAAAGCTCCAAGGCCATTTGGTTACAGTAATAGAGTGTTATCATGTCAAAATAACGACGTTCGTTTCCCCGCCGAGTTCCATAGCAAGTTTGTAGAAGAAACAGGAGTAAGAAAAGTTTTCTCTTATGACGTCAGATGTCATATAATTCTATCACAGTTTCACAATTCTTGAAGAATATTCTATGAGAATGATTAATAGATATTTCATATCTCTTATCCACATGCAGTTGAAACAAAATAGAAATGAAGATTGCTGCATTTTAATGTATTTGTAATAACCCAATGCTTTTTTCTGCAATAGTTCTCAACTAATTTTCTTTTTATCCCCAGGATGTGGTTTCTTTTCTCGTACGTAACCATTAAAATGCTTTAATTAATAATGTGGATCACATTTTGAAAGAATTCGTGGAACACTATCGCCGAGAGGAATTTCGTGGTAACACGTTAATGATTTGCTCTAAACGAATTACGTCATCTAGTCATCTTTAAACAGTCAGGCCACACAAATTCCACTCCGCTCCGTTAGTGTTTAGGTTCCTCAACACGGTGTTTGACGCAGTCTTGTTTCTCATTTGTTTAATTATGAATTGTTCAGGACGAGCAACACAAGTAATATTAGATGGAGTACACAATCAGATACTTCCAATTGTTTGAAACTTTGCAGTTTGAAGTTCTCCTTCCCAAACTCGTCGAATTCTCATTTGATTTCAGGGTTAAACGTGTTATTGTCGTAGACGAACAAAGAGGCTGCAGCAAGCATACTTCACACTGCATGTGGGGTCTGTTTATAAACCGGTGTTGTAAACTGTTTTACAAATCGGATACTGGCGGAGAGTCTGAGCGTGTCAACTGAAATTATTCTTATTTCATGCTTAATATTTGTCTGAAGTTACTTTAATGTGTGCGGATTCGTGCCAAACATTTTGTCTTCCAAACTACCATATAAATAGAGAAATTAAGAAATTGATAACGAAGGAGAAAAAGAAAAAAACAAAATAACAAATAAAGAAATAAAAAAATTTGGGAACAAATGAACAACGGAAAAAATAAAAGAAGAAAATACATACGTCAGGAAATGTAGAAAGAATGCAAACATTAGTAGATAAAAGAAGAAATAAAGCAATAAGGAAATGGAGAAAGGAAGTTTTTTTATTGGGTTATTTTACGACGCTGTATCAACATCTAGGTTATTTAGCATCTGAATGAAATGAAGGTGATAATGCCGGTGAAATGAGTTCGGGGTCCAACACCGAAACTTCCCCAGCATTTGCTCGTATTGAGTTGAAGGAAAACCCCGGAGAAAACCTCAACCAGGTAACTTGCCCCGACCAGGATTCGAACCCGGGCCACCTGGTTTCGCGGCCAGACGCGCTGACCGTTACTCCACAGGTGTGGCCAGAAAAGAAGTAAACATAAAAAAGAAACGAATAAATACAAAATAAAGACATGCAACAAGAAAATAGAAACGAAAAATAAAAAGGAGAAATAGGGAAATCAAGAAAAAGAGAAAGAAATGAAGAAGGGAAAGCCGGAATAGAGGAATGGAGAAATAAAACAAGAAAGGAGACGTGAAAAAAGAAAAAAACAAAACGGAGAAATGAGTATGCAAATCAAGATTTCAGGTATAACTCCCTGTAAAGTTGATTTGAATAATTTCGAGGGAAAAATTGTTCCGGAGCCGGGTATAACCCGGGACCTTTGGTTTAACGTACCAACGCTCTACCACTGAGCTACCCGGAAACTCTAAAATCAAATCAAACAGGAGTTATACCTGAAATCTTGAATAAACACGTCACTGTTCGTTAACAGAAAACCACAATTTAAGTCACACAGGTTAGTGTGCACTCGAAGTTGGTTGCTTGACAGTTGTCAGCTCACTTTGAGGTCTGTGGATATAGAGGGAAAATTGGATCGGTGCCGGTTAGAGTTCCCGGGTAAGTGGTAGAGCGTTGGTACGTTAAACCAAACGTTCCGGGTTCGATACCCGGCTCCGGAACAATTTTTCCCTCGAAATTATTCAAATCAACTTTACAGGGAGTTATACCTGAAATCTTGATTTGCATAATACACGTCACTGTTCGTTAACAGAAAACCACAATTTAAGTCACACAGAGTTAGTGTGCACTCGAGTTGGTTGCTTGACGGTTGTCAGCCCACTTTGAGGTCTGTGGATATAGAGGAAAAATTGGATCGGTGTCGGTTAGAGTTCCCGGGTAGCTCAGTGGTAGAGCGTTGGTACGTTAAACCAAACGTCCCGGGTTCGATACCCGGCTCCGGAACAATTTTTCCTTCGAAATTATTCGAGAAATGAGTAACTTAATATCAAGGACGGACATCTGTCGTCTCCATAGTTTTGATCTAGAGGCAATTGTTTAATTCACAGTGTTCTTTGTGATATTTAACACAATTTATTTTATAAATATAGTGTTAGAGTTTGCATATATATTCACTATAACCGGAAAGAGCATGAAAAATTGCATAAAAAACCACACCTATCTAAATTTCGATTGAGGTCAGATGTCCGTCTTTGATATTAAGCTACTCAAATAAAGAAAAGGGAAAAGAAGGGAATAACGAAGACAGAAAAGAAGAAATGGTGAAATAAAAAAAAGTTGGTAGAACTCCAGGAAGTAGAGTAGGGAAGAACGTGTGACCAGTGCTGTATCATTTCCACATTATGCCGTATAAATTTTAATGCCTCTGTATATTTTTCCTACTTTTGGACGACACTAACTGCCATCTTCCCCATCTATTCTTGCAAGTAATAACTCATGAAACCTCTTACATGAACAGATTATCAATAAGTAGGGTCAGGTGTGTCTGAACGGCACTAGGATGAAAGATACACGTAGGTGACTTTTGTACAGAAATACAGGCAATATTTGAATGTGTATGACCGATGTGCATTACGAGGGCAGTATGTAACTGCATTATATATAATTGTGTGTGTGTTTTACACGCACAGTCAAGAGTAACAAAACATTGTTTTACACATAGCATCAACAAACATGTCCGAAAACAAACTTCATCCTGAAATAATGAAAATGTACCTGACCGTAAATTGCATCATTGTCCACAAGAACTTCAGGCAGTTAGTTTCGAATAAAGGCACTGCCACAACATGTGCATTGCGCATAATTGTACCACAAAGCGATTAGCATACACTTGATGCATGTGAGCGACCATATTTCGCTCCGAATTTGAATTATTCACTTGCTGGAGGATTGAAAGAATCATGGGAGTTCTTGGCACAGGACGTAGACGAGATACGGAATACAGCAGCTGATGGCATGTCGTACTAAGGAACTCAGCCTACATTGCTTGATCATGCATGGAAGATTTTTAATTAATTATTTAGTTCATTAATTCATTCCATTCATATTAGGCCAAATGGCCTGTTAATCTCATTGAATTTTCAATCCAGCGCTTTTTGGACGACCGATCTCTTCCCGTTTGGACGATAGTGCAGCATGACTTTTGGGATTCTATCTCTATGCATGTGATGCATATGATATATCCAGTTGTTCCGATAATGTTTTACGTGATTAATTACAGGTTCTAGTTGTAATTCTTCCATTACATCTTCATTGCATTTGTGATCCCATTTCGTATATCGCGCTGTAAATCTCATAAATTTCATTTCATTAGCCGTTATTCTGCTTTCGTCTTTCTTCCTCAAATGCCTCACTGCCGTAACAAAGTACAGGTCTCGCCAAGGTCTTGTAAAGGCGAATTCTAGTATGCTTTTGTACTAGGGAAGGTTTCATAATGGTGTTAATTATTCCCATTATTTTGGTTTATTTAGAAATTATCTGAAACGTCTACTTCATCAAAAAGATAATGTGTATCCGAGATATGTAAAATAATTTATCCTTTCTAATATTTTTGAATCTAAACACATTTTGCTAGGCATATTTTCCGAGAAGGCCATAATTTTAGTTTTTTCTTTATTGATTTTTATATCATATTTAATTCCAATTTTGTTAAAATTAAAAATTGGACGTTGTAATTCATCTTTGACGATGCCACCAGAGCTAAATCGTCTGCAAAAAGTAATGAATCTAGTTGTAAATGTCTATTGAGTTGTATATATCCATGAGGCAATTGTTTCCATTCTCTAATTATTTGATTCATATATATAATAAATAGCAACGGTGAATTAGTGAATTAATTAATTTTCCCCTTTACAGAGATGGACAAGTAATGTTCGAAAGATAGACCATTTAGTTCGCTGAGGTCGCTAATTTTCGCAATTCAAACTTCATAATATCTTACTTTGAATTCAAAATGTACACTAACATACCTTGAGAAAACAGATTTTCGTCAACTTGCATTGATTTGGATTCCTCTTGTAACAATGACTCTTACAATTTGAAGTTAATATTTGCTTTGTTGATGAGTGGCGATCATTATATACAATAGAATATTGTGTTCCTAGTCGCCCTCGGTAGCGCAGTTGGTATAGCGCTGACCTTCTATGCTCGAGGTTGCGGGTTCGATCCTGGCCGAGGTCGATGGCATTTAAGTGTGTTTAAATGTGACAGGCTCATGTCAGTAGATCTACTGGCATGTAAAAGAACTCCTGCGGGACAAAAATTCCGGCACACCGGCGACGCTGATATAACTTCTGCAGTTGCGAGCGTTGTTAAATAAACCAATTTGTGTGTGTGTGTGTGTGTGTGTGTGCGTGCGTGCGTGTGTGTCTGTGTTTTTTTTTCCTTGCTCCTGAATGTTGGCAAGGGACATTTCAGAACGCTAGTATGTGCTGGAGCTCCCCAGGAATTAGTAACGGCAGGCAGCCTTATACATGAACATTCTGAACACCAGAAGAGCTGTCTGACAGAGTAGAAAGGAGCATGGCTATCAAAATCATTAAGGACACTTTCCTAGCCTACTGTCTCTTCATAAGCCGTGTGTCAAAGAGTAGCAAAAAATAAACAAGAAGAAAAACAAACATTACAAAGAAGGTTGAGTTCTACAATAATCATTACTTCTTATGACGAAGTATTTGAAATTTGGAGTGGATCATTTTCAGCACTATTAAGCTCTTAATAGAAAAAGGAACATCTTCTGCGGACCTCTGGAGAAAGAACTGAAGAAGAGACTAGTGAAGTGCTTTGTGTGGAGTGTAGCATTGGAGAAGAAACATGGACATTACAACGAAATGAAGAAAAGCGACTAGAAGCATTTGAAATGTGGATATGGAGAAGGATGGAGCTTGTGAAATGGACAGACAGAATAAGAAACGAAGCTGTGTTGGAAAGAGTGGATGAAGAAAGAATGATACTGAAACTGATCAGGAAGAGGAAAAGAAATTGACTGGGTCACTGGCTGAGAAGAAACTGCCTTCTGAAAGATGCACTGGAAGGAATGGTGAACGGGAGAAGAGTTCGGGGCAGAAGAAGATATCAGATGAAACTTGCGGTTTGCCTCTATAGATTTATATACAAACCCAATGATTTACTTAATAGGGCGTTGGAACTAGAGGGCTACAGCATATAAGCTACTGCCTTGTGTTCTACTTAACATGAGAGGGCTTTTCTCTGTCAGTGAGATGTGCCTTTGTTTCGTATTGAAAATCATCGCGTGATGTTCTTCTAATATCTGGCCTAAGAAGTGAGAATGTGCCTCTGTCAATCGGGATGGAACTGCTGACACAGGAAACGTCAGTCAGAGAAGTCGAAGCTCGCTGTGTCGTGAAGACTTGGTCCGTGTTATTGCGCCTGTAGTCTGCGGATTGAGTTATTCATGGAGTTTTATTGGAGGACTCATGTTTAAATTACATGCTTGGAAGAAAAACGGCGCTATCTGCTTTGCTTGGAGTTTGCCTCGTCTAAAACGAGGAATTTCTTAGATGAGAAAACAACCAATCCTGTCAGGAAGCACAAATCTCATATTCTGCGTCTGGATAACACAGTCCTAGTGCTGTTACGAATTATGTTGTGTAGACACTACATCAAAACTGTTGATAAAACACATTATTGTAGAGCTGACGGGATATCAAAAATCATTCCTGGTATCAAACCTACTTAGTACTACTCTAAGGGCCGATTGTATAAACCATTTAATCTTAGATCAGAGGTTAAATTGATCCTCGTTCTAGCTGAACTTGGAATTTTGTGTTGTATAAAGTCTAATCTGAGATTAATTTGTCTTAAACTAAAGTCAACTTTGACTGAAGAAATTTCTCCGATTAAGTTAGATGATCCAAGTTCAGTTATTTCTTTTCTGTTTGAAATATACGAGTATCAGACTGTGCAAAAGAATAACCATTGTTTTATATATATATATATATATATATATATATATATATATATATATAATGCTTTCAATTTCTTGCCTTAATACACAAACATTCTTATATTTTATAAGGCTTTATCGTGTTCAGCAGTATCAAATAACATAACGTATAATTATATTATGTTTATAACAACCATTAATTATTAATGGATATGGTAGGTACCTAGATTTATAAATTTTCAATTAACTGTATTACTAAACGAAAATTGTCGTTTTATAAAGCTTTATTATGTTTAGCAGTATCAAACACCATAACATGATAACAATTTGGAGAACGGTCAATCTTCTTCTTACTGTTCGCCATTATTTACAATGCACAAAACAAACCAGTGTCTCCAACAGAGTGTGCGGAAAGTCGCCAAAAAGTAGTTGGAAAGTCGCTAGATTTCTCATATCAACAAAGAAAGATTAAATTTTGTCACTATGGAGTGTTAAAAAGGTCGCTAAATCTCTATTTAAGCAATATAAAAGTTAAAAGAAATTGTCGTTGAAAATGAGTTAAAGTCGCTGAATTGGCAACACTGAACAAACCTGTACAACATGGCCCGCGCATCTCATACTTCACCTGTTCATGCGATGTTGCCAAATCCTTTTCACGTGAACTTAGATTGCATTTGAACCAAGGTAATTTGATCGCGGAAAAGTTTTATACAATAGAAGAAGTGTCTGAACTCGGTTCACTTTCCGATCTTCGACCAAAGTTGATCTTTAGTCAGAGAGCTTTATACAATTGGGCCTTATAGTTGCAGTAAATTTGTTGTACAATTCTTGTTCTTAGTCTCGAGGCATGAACTGATTGTGGCATAAAGAATCACCCAGTGCTTGCATGACTTTCGTAGTAGTTCTTTATGAAATACTTAATATGTAATTTTCATCATGAGAGAAGAAAGTTCAATACAGATTTCGTAGTTTTACTTTTCAACCACAGTAATATTTACCCATAAGGTAACACCGCAACACTGACTAACAGTGCAGTGGCGTGTCTTTATGTCAGCCAAACTTACTTACTTACTTACTTACTGGCTTTTAAGGAACCCAGAGGTTCATTGCCGCCCTCACATAAGCCCGCCGTTGGTCCCTATCCTGAGCAAGATTAATCCATTCTCTATCATCATATCCCACCTCCCTCAAATCCATTTTAATATTATCTTCCCATCTATGTCTCGGCCTCCCTAAAGTCTTTTCCCCTCTGGCCTCCCTATATGCATTTCTGGATTCGCCCATACGTGCTACATGCCCTGCCCATCTCAAACGTCTGGATTTAATGTTCCTAATTATGTCAGGTGAAGAATACAATGCGTGCAGCTCTGCGTTGTGTAACTTTCTCCATTCTCCTGTAACTTCATCCCTTTTAGACCCAAATATTTTCCTAAGAACCTTATTCTCAAAAACCCTCAATCTCTGTTCCTCTCTCAAAGTGAGAGTCCAGTTTCACAGGCATAAAGAACAACCGGTAATATAACTGTTTTATAAATTCTAACTTTCAGATTTTTTGACAGCAGACTGGATGATAAAAGCTTCTCAACCGAATAATTACAGGCATTTCCCATATTTATTTTGTGTTTAATTTCCTCCCGAGTATCATTTATATTTGTTACTGTTGCTCCAAGATATTTGAACTTCTTCACCTTCCAATTTTTATATTACCATTTCGTACAATATTCTCGTCACGAGACATAATCATAAACTTTGTCTTTTCGCTTTATGTCAGCCAAAACTAAAAGAAATGCTCTGAGACAGGTTATAATATGGAAACAACCCCAAGCTGGAGGCAGATATTCTTTTAACTTTATATCTGGTTATGTTATGGAACACAGGTACCGTTTGCTCCAGGGAAGTGATAAAAGATTACATAACGGTTCATCTTATGGATTTCAGAAAAACTTACTTAATTGTGAGAAAGGAAGAAGTCTGTGGACTTGGCATGTGTTGGCATGATACAGACCCATTTTTGTTCACTCAACGTTCCGAAGACACGTCTGAATCGCACAAGTGATACCAACAAGACATCACTTATGGGGTAACTAAGCCGGAGATAATGGGTTGGGATGCCCAGTTCCTTTCCCCCTCCAAATCATATATCGCTTAGTAGTAACATATTACACTAATCAGACTTCGGACTTATAAACATAATAATGAATTAATATTTAAACCCAGGGATATCTTCTTTGCATGTAACAACTAAACTAGTATACGACTACTAAGTATAGAAACTGGTATAACCTGCTTAGAACTCAAGACTCTGAAGCAGAAATGTCCTCTTGATAAATTTTGTTACCGACAAAGAAAGTGCAGCAGATAAGTGATCGCTGATCAGTAGTGCCAGCGCCGGGTAATGAAACCCGCCTCACGTCCCAGTGCTTGGCGAAGGAGTTGGAAAAACTTTATTGAAAGCCGGCGTCCTCCTTTCCAGCGCTCTGCTTCATTAACGCCCACGCACTTTGTCTCTCCTGAAACATTAACTCACGTCTAAACGCTCGATCTGTTCCTTGATATTGCCACTAACTCCTCGGAACTTTTAAGAACCATGAATGTCGGTTTTCGTGCGCTCTCATTTCAAGCTACGTTTTACCACAGTAAAAGGAAACCGCAACAAACCCAAATATTATCTCTGAAGAGGTGTCCAAATATAACTACAAGTTAATTGAAATGTATGTAACGCGGAGATGAGGCACATCTTTATGCTGAAGAGAGCCATAGCAATAAGAAAATGATTCCAATATTGATTAAACTAGACCGGAATGAAATACGTTTCTCCGGGAGTAGATATTCACTTTTACCTAAATTATTAAATTGTCTGTTTAACGGTAAGAGAGAGAGAGATAGAGATAGGGAGAGAGATAGAGAGATAGAGATAGGGAGAGAGATAGAGAGATAGAGATAGGGAGAGAGAGATAGAGATAGGAGAGAGATAGAGAGATAGAGATAGGGAGAGAGAGATAGAGATAAGGAGAGAGATAGAGATAGGGAGAGAGATAGAGAGATAGAGATAGGGAGAGAGATAGGGAGAGATAGAGATAAGGAGAGAGATAGAGATAGGGAGAGAGATAGAGATAGGGAGAGAGATAGAGAGATAGAGATAGGGAGAGAGATAGAGATAGGGAGAGAGATAGAGAGATAGAGATAGGGAGAGAGATAGAGATAGAGATGGAGAGATAGAGACAGGGAGAGAGAGATAGAGATAAAGAGAGAGATAGAGATAAAGAGAGAGATAGAGATAGGGAGAGAGATAGAGAGATAGAGATAGGAGAGAGAGATAGAGATAAGAGAGATAGAGATAGGGAGAGAGATAGAGATAGGGAGAGAGATAGAGAGATAGAGATAGGGAGAGAGAGATAGAGATAGGGAGAGAGATAGAGATAGGAGAGAGATAGAGAGATAGAGATAGGGAGAGAGATAGAGAGATAGAGATAGGGAGAGAGGATAAAGAAAGCAAAATGGTATTGAAGGAAGATAAAGAAAGGAAAGCTAATTGAGAATTAGTAAACAAAGAAACCAAAAGAGTGAATGAACGTGAGATTGGGAATCAGACGTAAAGAAAAGTGAAAAATAAGAATTGAAGATAAAGAAGAAAACAGAGACACAAGAATGCAATAAAAACAAAATAGGAGTTAAAGAAGATAATAGAAAACTAATAGAAGGAAGATTAGTAATAAACAAACAAAAGATTGGGCGAATCACGGATGAGTGAGTGAATCAATGAGTGAATTTTTGTGTGAGTAATTTGTTGGCTGAGTGTCAAAGAGTGAGTTATTGAGTAAATAGGTGATTGAATGTATAAGCAAGGTGTGTGGATAAAGGGGAAAAGTTGAGACGGTGTCGGGTGGAGCTCCTGGGTAGCTCAGTCGGTAGAACGCTAGTGCGTTCAGTTAGAAGTCCCGGGATCGATACCCGGCTCCGGAACAATTTTCCCTTGAAATTATTCAAGTCTATTTCACAGGAAGCTTTACCTGAAAATAGACTTGCATATAAGCGAGTGATTGAGAACTTTGAATGAAAAAGTGTATGAGTGTGAATAAGTGAGTGGTTGAGGTGTGTGAATGAACAAGTTATTCGGTGTTTATGAGTAATCATTGAGTGTGAATAAGTGAGTGGTTGAGGTGTGTGAATGAACAAGTTATTCGGTGTTTACGAGTAATCATTGAGTGTGAATAAGTGAGTGGTTGAGGTGTGTGAATGAACAAGTTATTCGGTGTTTACGAGTAATCATTGAGTGTGAATAAGTGAGTGGTTGAGGTGTGTGAATGAACAAGTTATTCGGTGTTTACGAGTAATCATTGAGTGTGAATAAGTGAGTGGTTGAGGTGTGTGAATAAACAAGTGGTTCGGTGTTTATGAGTAATCGATTGAGTGTGAATAAGTGAGTGGTTGAGGTGTGTGAATGAACAAGTGGTTCGGTGTTTACGAGTAATCGATTGAGTGTGAATAAGTGAGTGGTTGAGGTGGTGAATGAACAAGTGATTCGGTGTTTACGAGTAATCATTGAGTGTGAATAAGTGAGTGGTTGAGGTGTGTGAATGAACAAGTGATTCGGTGTTTACGAGTAATCATTGAGTGTGAATAAGTGAGTGGTTGAGGTGTGTGAATGAACAAGTGATTCGGTGTTTACGAGTAATCATTGAGTGTGAATAAGTGAGTGGTTGAGGTGTGTGAATGAACAAGTTATTCGGTGTTTACGAGTAATCGATTGAGTGTGAATAAGTGAGTGGTTGAGGTGTGTGAATGAACAAGTTATTCGGTGTTTACGAGTAATCGATTGAGTGTGAATAAGTGAGTGGTTGAGGTGTGTGAATGAACAAGTGGTTTCGGTGTTTATGAGTAATCGATTGAGTGTGAATAAGTGAGTGGTTGAGGTGTGAATGAACAAGTGGTTCGGTGTTTATGAGTAATCGATTGAGTGGTGAATAAGTGAGTGGTTGAGGTGTGTGAGTGGTTGAATGAACAAGTGATTCGGTGTTTATGAGTAATCGATTGAGTGTGAATAAGTGAGTGGTTGAGGTGTGTGAATGAACAAGTGATTCGGTGTTTATGAGTAATCGATTGAGTTGTGAATAAGTGAGTGGTTGAGGTGTGTGAATGAACAAGTGATTCGGTGTTTATGAGTAATCGATTGAGTGTGAATAAGTGAGTGGTTGAGGTGTGTGAATGAACAAGTGATTCGGTGTTTATGAGTAACCGATTGATTGTGAATAAGTGAGTGGTTGAGGTGTGTGATTGAACAAGTGGTTCGGTGTGTATGAAATCGATTGAGTGCGAATAAGTGAGTGGTTGAGGTGTGAATGAACAAGTGATTCGGTGTTTATGAGTAATCGATTGAGGTGAATAAGTGAGTGGTTGAGGTGTGTGATGAACAAGTTATTCGGTGTTTATGAGTAATCGATTGAGTGTGAATAAGTGAGTGGTTGAGGTGTGTGAATGAACAAGTGATTCGGTGTTTATGAGTAATCGATTGAGTGTGAATAAGTGAGTGGTTGAGGTGTGTGAATGAACAAGTTATTCGGTGTTTATGAGTAATCGATTGAGTGTGAATAAGTGAGTGGTTGAGGTGTGTGATTGAACAAGTGGTTCGGTGTTTATGAGTAATCGATTGAGTGAATAAGTGAGTGGTTGAGGTGTGTGATTGAACAAGTGGTTTTATGAGTAATCGATTGAGTGTGAATAAGTGAGTAATCGATTGAGTGTGAATAAGTGAATAAGTGAGTGGTTGAGGTGTGTGAATGAACAAGTTATTCGGTGTTTATGAGTAATCGATTGAGTGTGAATAAGTGAGTGGTTGAGGTGTGTGAATGAACAAGTTATTCGGTGTTTATGAGTAATAGATTGAGTGTGAATAAGTGAGTCGTTGAGGTGTTGAATGAACAAGTGATTCGGTTTAATGAGTAATCGATTGAGTGTGAATAAGTGAGTGGTTGAGGTGTGTGAATGAACAAGTTATTCGGTGTTTATGAGTAATCGATTGAGTGTGAATAAGTGAGTGGTTGAGGTGTGTGAATGAACAAGTTATTCGGTGTTTATGAGTAATCGATTGAGTGTGAATAAGTGAGTGGTTGAGGTGTGTGAATGAACAAGTGGTTCGGTGTATATGAGTAATCGATTGAGTGTGAATAAGTGAGTGGTTGAGGTGTGTGAATGAACAAGTGGTTCGGTGTTTATGAGTAATCGATTGAGTGTGAATAAGTGAGTGGTTGAGGTGTGTGAATGAACAAGTTATTCGGTGTTTAAGTGAGTAATCGATTGAGTGTGAATAAGTGAGTGGTTGAGGTGTGTGAATGAACAAGTTATTCGGTGTTTATGAGTAATCGATTGAGTGTGAATAAGTGAGTTTGAGGTGTGAATAAGAATGAACAAGTGATTCGGTTTAATGAGTAATCGATTGAGTGTGAATAAGTGAGTGGTTGAGGTGTGTGAATGAACAAGTTATTCGGTGTTTACGAGTAATCGATTGAGTGTGAATAAGTGAGTTTGAGGTGTGTCAATGAACAAGTGATTGAGTGTTTGTTTATGAGTAATCGATTGAGTGTGAATAAGGGAGTTTGAGGTGTCAATGAACAAGTGATTGAGTGTTTGTTTATGAGTAATCGATTGAGGTGTTAGAATGAATAAATGATTGAGAATTTGAATATGACTCATCGATTGAAAGTGAGAGTAATTTAGTATGAATAAGTGAGTGGTTGAGGTGTGTGAATGAGCAAGAGGCTGAGTGATTCAATGTGAATCATCGATTGATTTTGAGTGATTGTGATTGAATGAGTGATTAAGGTATGTGAATCAATTAGTGTATGGATTAGTGAGTATTTGTAAGTTCTTAAGTGTGTAATTGAATTTGTGAAGTAGTAATTCCGTGTGCAAAAGAATGATTGTTTGAAAAGTCATTGAGTTACAAATGTGTGATTGAGAGTGGAAGTGAGTAAGTAAATTTGCGATTGAGTTAGTGGAAGTATAAATAAAATTGTTCATATACGGATTGCTTTACCAACGATCTAATACACAATCCTATTTACTTAGGTGTCACCCGATGTAATATTGTCTGCTTCTCTCTGTTCCACGTGCAGACAATGAAGTAATACTGTAATGATGCAAGTCTGTCCAACAGCAGGCGCAGTGAGCCAATCTGTTGCACTGATCGCGTGTCGGACTTGATCAAACTTTTATGCCTTGCTTGCATGTCACGCAGAGCAGTTTTATTCTATTTCGACATCGTCCACTATGCATTGTAACGCCAACAACCAATAAACTTCTAACACTCCTTCATAGATCTGCTGTTATTCTCTTGGGTGTATCCCCGCGTCATCAATACTCCCCTGTTCCATTTATCTCGGTTAGCAAAATCCAGCATCCCAGGGACGGCACCCAGAAGTCGACGGAAACCTCAGAACCGCCCATCACGCGAAACTCTGCATGACTTGCAATGAAGATAAATGGCTCTTAATGAGACTGCAGCTGAAATTCTACAGCGCCTGTACAAATATACAGCAGCAGGGAAAAATGACGTCATCATCATCATCATCATCATCATCATCAGGATTAGTTTCATTAGATCCTTCATCTTGCATAGTTGTCTCTGTTCTCCCACCTTTTATTATTCGCTTTTCTGCTGGCAAAACTTATCTTTATAATATACTAGATTTCATTAATTCTAAACAACCTTTTCTTTTTGATCGATATAATCATATGTGTAATGTGTTATTTATTTATTTACATAGATTATTTTGAAAAATTCCATAGTAAGTGAGTAACACTAAAATTACTCACTTACTAGCCGTACCCGTGCGCTCCGCTGCACCTGTTAGAAATGAATATAAAGTAATTACATAATTAAAATAGGACGTTTGATCCAGGGAACAACTTTTACAACAGCGCAAGATAATCTGCTCCGCTCATTACCCAATTTTTTTGCATAGCATTTATTGCATATATATTTTATGTATTTTAACACTATTCAATTGAGCATAATTAAAATTTGAATTATAAAATAATGGATTGCTAAGCTAACGTACTATTACTGCATACTAAATCAGTACACTCTCGTTGTTCGTTAATTCTCTGATATTAAAATGAGTGTACATAAATATTATTTTAAGAAATACAGAAAACGAATGTAGGCCTACAAAATAGCCTGTCAAATTTTCTGTGCATAAGAAGCTATTTTAATCTTACCTGTCCTCGATTTACTCAGACGTTACTGTAATAACATTATAGCATTATGTCCATCTATAGAAACTACACTTTCCAATGGTGAAATAATAATTAATTATACAAATCGGTCAATTTAGCTTCCGATATTACTTCATACAAACACAGAAACATTCTCTGTAGACTATGTTTAATAGCTTTCGATTGTTGTTGTCCAAGGCCCCTTATAGACGAAGTCATTTGTTCTTAATAATTCATTGCACCGTCTTAGATGGCGTTATTTTAATTTTAAAACTCATTTATCTCATTAAATATCAGTCCTATCAAAATTTTGTAAAGAATAAAACCTATCGGAAATTATTTTTAAAGAAACTTTTGTTATGTAACATTTTTCACAAAAATCAATAATAAGCGAGATATTTCGATTTATTTAATTCAGGCCCCCTTATAACCCCCTTTTAAATAAAGTATTTTGAATGCCATATAGCCTAAAATCTAAGTTACAACGAACTTAATTTATATTTCAATTTTTTATATAAATCGGTTCAGCCATTATCGCGTGAAAAGGTAACAAACATAGAGACAGACATACAAACAAAAATTTCAAAAATGCGATTTTCGGTTTGAGGGTGGTTAATTATATATGTTAGGACCAATTATTTTTTGAAAATCGAAAATTACCAGAAAAATTTCGGCTACAGATTTATTATTAGTATAGATTAATTTATATAGATCATTTTGAATGGTTTCATAGTAAGTGAGAATCACTAAGATTATTTATTTATTTTCTTAATTAATTATTTTTCTTTCTTTCTTTTCCCTTAGTTTAACCTCTCCCTTTTTATGTGCATTTACACGACTCACGCCACACGGGCCTTACAGGGCCGCGACCTGTCGGGAGAGGAATTAAGCTATGGATCACATACATACTTTTTGACCACACAAGGACATGGAGGGCCTCCCCGGACGAGGGATCAGCTCTATGCCAGGGCCGCCTCCGATACAACACAAACCTTTAAGATATTACACAGCATTCACTCACACATATGAAAGGATTAAGGGAAGGATCGCCGTCCATGGCCGGAATTTCAAGAGGTACAATCCCGGCATTTGCCTGGAAATAACTGAGGAAACCATGAAAAACCTCAGTTAGGATTGCCGGCCCCTGGGATCGAACCCCGGACCTCCCGAATGCGAGGCCAGCCCTCTACCACGCCGCTAGCCCGCTCGGTTTAATTAATTGTTTACATTTGTTATTTATATATTTACTTATATTACAGTGTTTGAGATGAGACGAGATGAGGCCGAGGATTCGCCATAAATTATCTGAAATTCACCTTGCGGTTGAGGAAAACCTCGGGAAAAAAACTAAACACAAGTAGTGTTATACACCTTGTCAAGTTCTTATAATGAATTTAAATCACAGTTAAACATTTTTTTATGTTATGAAAGGTCTTGCTGAGCCAATTAGAGATAAAATTTGTAATTTCTTAACTGTTTAGGGTAAAAAAAATTGTTAAAAAGGTATTTACCTTCGACAGACGGCCCGTTTCGACGCTATGTGTCGTCGTCTTCAGTGTCTCTTGAACCACTCGCGATCTTGGCTCTGCGATGTGTAGTTGTCGATGGTAGGGGTGGGGGTGTGTTGCTCCTATGGTGGGGGTTGGCTGTCTGTATGCTATGACGTACTATGAGGTCAAACAATGTGTGCGTATTGAACTGTAGTTGCGTGTTAAGTACTGTATATATTGTGGGTGTGCTATTGTATTCTTATATATTTCGTACTGTTCTAGGATGTTTAACTGTGAACTTTTTGGTGTGATGTGTAAAATTTCCATATCCACACCCACAATATATACTTATCACGCAACTACAGTTCAATACGCACACATTGTTTGACCTCATAGTACGTCATAGCATACAGACACCATAGGAGCAACACACCCCCACCCCTACCATCGACAACTGCACATCGCAGAGCCAAGATCACCAGTGGTTCAAGAGACACTGAAGACGACGACACATAGCGTCGAAACGGGCCGTCTGTGGAAGGTAAATACCTTTTTAACAATTTTAACACTTTTAACGTGTGACAGAGTAAATTTTATGTTTTAACAAAGTGTTAACGAGAACTTTAATCAATGAAAAAAAAATTGTTTCGATATATTATTAAATAATTTTAATGTCATTTAAAAAGAAAGTCATTGGTTTTATTAATCGACATCTTAGTTGATGAAACATGCTTAATTTTCCAGTTTCCTGAAAGTAAAATTCTTAAAATTTAGTTTAACACACATTTATAGTTCAAGAATGTATAAAAAGATAAGAGAATCTTCTCAATAAAAAAACGACGACAATGTTATAATAGTAGCTGTAGCTGTTCTTTCGAGGCGCTCTACTGATATTCATTATAGGACGATAGATCAGAAAGAAGTTTTCATGGCTTACATATTAACTCCTCCAGCCTTATTTCACTTCTGATCCAGCACATGCTATTTAGATGTAGTTCTCTGAGCCTAAGTAGGACACCCCCATATTTAAACAGTCCTGCGTTTAGCTCATAGTGTCTTGTATATTAATTCCTCCAGACTTGTTTCACTTCCGATCCTGATGATATTTTCCAGCACATGCTATACAGATGTAGTTCTCTGAGTCTAACAAGGAAGGGTTTCGGCTCGAACAGGAATTTTTGGTTAAAAATTTGTACAGACGCTTACCTCACAATGGTGATGAAGACCGTAAAAGCATTCATTTGTGTAACTCTCCGTTTGGTTGGTATTGGTCAATACACTTCTTTAAAAATGTACATGAGGACATGAGGATTCTCTATAAAATGCATGAAACAACATGGAGCAGAGCAATAAGCACAACACGCAGAAGCAACACCTGAACAATCTGCTGAACCACACTCCAGTGCTGAACAATCAAATGCCACCTGAATTACATTTTTGAAGTCCGAGACTTGTTCAGGATTCACGTAACCAGCTGACTGCCAGGAATACTGAAGCATAGGGCGGTACACTGGAGCAGACAACTGGTTATGAATAACAGAGTGCATTTTCATTATAAACACTGGATTTTCCAAGTTAAGGTCTGGATTCTCAGCAAGACTCCTTATGTAATCTGTTATCCTCCGAGCATATATTTTGTGTTGTCTAAGGAAATAGATATTCAGAGGCTGGGCATATTTATTTTTTTAGGTGGAATGATCATACATTCCACGTCCTAGCCTTGTAATGATTCATTTATTAAGGTTGCGTCCTTGTGCGCATTCAATGACTCACACAACAGTGTATACTTTTGATTAGCTGCAATATTTTCAGACAGAACGTTGGAGAAAAATGTTCTTAAATGGATTCTAGACATTTTACCACTCGCACTAGCTTCTAGGCTAGGCTACGCTTACGGGTAAGGTGTCCCATCCCCTTAACTTGTGCAGTGCTCTCCCCACCCCTCAACTTGTACATTGCTCTAACAGACAAACCACACATTACACAAACGAATGCTTTTGGGAGCTTTATAGAGATGTAAAGATGGGCCTGTATACAAATTTTGGTTACGAAATTCTTGTTCGAGCCGAAACCCTTCCCTTCTAAGTAGGACACCTCCATATTCGAAAAGTTCTGCGTTTAGCTCATCTTGTCGATATTTAGTTTTTCTTAAAACTTCATCAAGTTCTTCAATTCTTTGGTTTAGAAACAATAATTTGTTATTTCAGCTAAAAGAGACGAGAACCCATTACTTGATTTGGAATTAGAAACTATCACGACAATAAAAGGTGTTCCACGAATTGACAAAGGTACTGTATTCCACAATATTTAAAATGCAGTTTTAACAGCCGCTTTCTATGCCACATTGAATATCACGAACCATTTTCCGCACCTTTAAATTCATTTAAACATGAAGGTACGCCTGTAGCGTGGAACAAGCGGAACTAGCCAGAATGGAACAATAAAACTTACAACTGATTCGAGCGCAAGAGGCGGGAAGCGCTTTTATCTTGTGTCGTTTGATCTCTCAATGTGTCTAACACATTACTGTCACATTTCAGTGCAGCCGCGGTATTCATTAATGGAAGAAAGATGTGCGCGTTTAATACAACCCTCCAGCACTGTGCTGGTTTTTAATGTGATGAAGTAGACCTTGTACAGTTTTATAACATCGTAACTCATATTTCTACATTTATTTCACGCTATTTATATCAATGGATTGGATCATACAGCCAGATAAGCTTGTCATCAATATTTGCTACATACCATGAAAAGATTTCACATTTTATAGCAATTATAAATAAAAAAACATAAGAGAAGCGATTAAATGTATTTCATATTTGATTTATAAATATGAGTGTGTACACAACACAGGGTGTTTCAGTGGGAATTTTACAGACTTTCATACGTGGTAGAGGAAGTGATCAGAATAGAAACCCATCGGCCAGATTATAAAATTATGTAATAATTTTAATGAAACCATGCTAATCCTCTAGCATAGGCCTACATATCTCCATGTTGAATCTTTCGTACACTACTTTTAACGCTTGAATATAAATAATTGATTAAATGGCGATCTTACTCGTGTTAATTATGATTAATTATGATTATAATTAACACGAGTAAGATCGCCATTTAATCAATTATTTATACATATCTCATTGGACACTTTGCAAGCAGATCAGTGACCAAAATTCGCAAAATTATATTGGCTACAGAAACAAATAACATACATTAGTTACACCATCTAAGGCATGACTAAATGATATATGATATGATATGATATGATATGATATGATATGATATGATATGATATGATATGATATATGATATGATATGATATGATATGATATGATATGATATGATATGATATGATATGATATGATATGATATGATATGATATGATATATGTTGATATATCATACGATGATATGATATGATATATGATATGATATGATATGATATGATATGATATGATATACCATATGATGATATGATATATGATGATATGATATGATATGATATGATATACCATATGATGATATGATATATGATGATATGATATGATATGATATGATATATGATATATGTTGATATATCATATGATGATATGATATGATATATGATATGATATGATATGATATATGTTGATATATCATACGATGATATATATGATATGACATATGATATGATGATATGATATATGATATGATATATCATATGTTGATATATATGATATGATAATGAGGCAGAAACATGAACATTACGACGAAGTGAAGAGAAGCGACTATAGTCCCGTCGCTCTTATTTCCGGCAGCCAATCACGTTGCAGGTCAACTACATTTAAACGTGTGCGTCTTGTGATTTGCTGATGATGATGTTATGCATTTCCTAAGGCTAGATAAATACTTAATAATTATAATCTCCCGCCATTTTGGTTCTTTCGTTGGCGTTCGCAGAAAGCACACGAGGACGTTATTTGCCACTCAATTACAGTGCGTTTGATTTATTATCATAGGAGCTACGGCATGATAATGTTTAACGGTGTGGCAAACAGATTCCTCGTCTGGTAGTTCGGCAACGAAAGAACAAAAATGGTGAACAATACTACCTACCTAAACTTTATAGAGCTTTCACTTCCTAAGACGTAAGCAAAGAGGAGGAGTCACGCCGGGAATAACAGCGACGCGTTCTTACACTAATTACCACTTTTACACATCAAGACGTCATGTCATGTCATTTTTTAAATTTGATGTCATTTTATGCTGTATTCTTGAGGTTTAAGGTGGTGTTTCTTTCATGTAACTCTGATAAATATTTTTCGAGAAATGATCATTTTAGTGCAACGCTGCAGATTAAACAGCGCAGATAGGTTCAAACTTCATCTATTATTTCCTGGAATAGTGATTTTATGGCACACTGCTAAGTTTAAGCGGCTATATCTCTAAAACCACGTACAATATTTGACTTACTGACGTGATTTCTTTTTCAGTTAAACTTATTTTAGGCCTGCTCTACAGTCGCTTTGTACAGGACATCATTTTATTGTTACTAACATTTTAATATTAACTTGCCTATACCTCTGGATCAACACCGTTTGCTACCCCCTTCCACGACTAGAGTTCGATGATATACAAACAAATCATTTTACTAAGTATAGGAGGGAAGAAAAGTAGTTCATCCATTTGCGTAAACTAGGAAATATCGAGCTTTTGAGTTTGATCATTTTCATTAGGTTTTTGTTTAATCAAAATACAGTACAGTATTAACAATGAGTGTTTTTACTCACGAACTGAGCTGTCCATGCGGACGTATTCATTATGCAGTGTATATTATACTGTCTACAGCACATTAGCGTACAATATAGAGAATGAAGTTAAATTGAAAAATAATCATAATATGGATATTTAAACACATTTTTTAAAATGGTGGCCGTTCATTTCGATACAGGCTTCAGTTCTAATGTGCATATTATCGCACTATAGACTATTGTACCTAATCCCAATTACCAGTTTCGTTCTTCGTACTAGTAACTCATGTTGAAATAATTCTGTACCTACTCTATAAAAAAGTACCTTACGTATTGTAAATTCAATCTTCACTTCTGCCCGATCCGAAAAGATAAAATTACTCAGACATACTATCTACTGTCCGTCCAAGTGGTTATGTCGTAGGGTTGTAGAAAGGAGGAAATCACGTGACAGTTAATTTTTAAACTTAACGAGACCCTTTTATGTAAAAAAAAAAAAATGTTATTTTAAACAGTTGTAAAACTATAAAAATTTGTATTACGTAGACGTCCAATCTCTAACAGAAATTAATGTTTCTCAGAAAAGAGCTAAGACAGCCCAGCCACTAGCTGGCGAATAAAAGCTGGTGGGGGAAACCGGGATGCGACGTAGGCAAATGGAAAATGATGCAATATTGAAAGCTCTTTCGTCACTGGAAAACGCGAACATATTTTTGGAACGTACTGTTTACTATGACCGTAAGGCTACTATGACTGTATGTGCGGTCCTGGATCTGTGTGGAGGACGGTTGAACTTCATTAGTACCGTAGAAGGGGTGGGAGTGAAGTACATTCAAAAACTCAGGCACAATAAAAATTGAAGTAAAAATAAAATGATGTCCCTGTACATCACAAATACACCGAGAATCGAACAGCCATCCATCTGGTCATTCAACACGTGGAAACGCGCCCCCTATATCGTGATCTAACTCAACTCGGTGGGATTAGACAGCTGAGGTGTTCTCCAGCAAGTTTTCTTCTGTAACTGTCTCTACATTTACTTATTCCCCCCACGTCATCCTGGCTGAAGACTCTTTCCCCATTCTGTGGCTGGAAGCCAGCCAACTTTCCATATCAATCTGTTGCTTCTCTCGAAGGCTGCTGCAGGCGAAGTTAATGCTTCTGCATTAACAACCCACATTCTTGTTTTGGTTCCCTTGCTCCAGATCATTGTGCATTATGTTTTGTTACATACTCATGCACCGTGTTAGTCTTAACAATACACCCAGGTACGTAAACAGACCTTTATATACTCTATAAGCAATTTAAGCGATCTGTAGCCTACGTCACAGTCTGCAGTAAAACGAAAAAAGATGTTACTTCATTCGATTTACGGCGTGGAATTGAGTACTATTGTATTTTATAACAGTATAAATATTGAATTAAAATTTAGACGTAGTAGAGAAGAAATCTATAGACAAGACTTTTGCAGGAATATTGCATTGGAAACAGAGTTTCAGAGCTCAAAGTAAACGACGTTTCCGCAAAAGTAGAGATGAGATTTAGGGGAAAGTATCTGAATTCTGTCACGAGTAGGGTACAAACTATAGATGTTAATAGAATTTCTTAAATAAATTTTGATTATTCTCCTTTATAGCATTTCTCATAAATTTATAAATATTGAGCCAATCAGCAGTAACTTAGAAAGCATATTGTAATATTTAGATAGTCAATGTTATGATATAATATAATATAATATAATATAATATAATATAATATAATATAATATAATATAATATAATATAATATAATATAATATAATACAACATAATATAATATAATATAATATAATATAATATAATATAATATAATATAATATAATATAATATTGTTTTATTCAGTCAACATGACATATCATATATAAAATCAATGACACTTATCTAAGTAAGCGATCATTGTGTTCTATACAAATACAATTGAACAGCGAACCTTTTCGCCCTTCGGACATCATCAGGCTTTACATGCGATATCTTATACATTTAGTCTATAGTATGGAAAACTGATGAAATACAACCATTTGATAATGAGGTAAAATATTTAAAATTGGTAGTTAGTAATTAAAGTAATATACAAATAAAAATTTATACATAATACTGAGATAAAAATTGTAGTTACACTGCTGTGTTCAATTTTGTAAAACTGTGAACATGGTAAAACGCATTCCTCATTTAAACTGCATAATTGTTAATTAGATGTTTTCTGCTAAATCTTGTCTCTATGGTTCAAACTGGTTTGGTGAAATCGATCTGAAATGTATTACAGTAGATGCTATGTAGAAAATTGTTTTCAATATGTCGTGATGTTAATCAATTAAAATATCGAAATTACTCACATATAAGGTAGTGAAAAAAAAAATTCTACATAACATCTAATACATTTCAGATCGATTTCACCAAACCAGTTTGAACCATAGAGACAAGATTTAGCAGAAAACATCTAATTAATAATTATGAAGTTCAAATGAGGAATACGTTTTAACATGTTCACAGTTTTATAAATTAAATTCAACACAGCAGTATAACTACAATTTTTATCTCAGTATTATGTATAAATTCTATATTTGTATATTAATTTAATTACTACCTACCAATTTTAAATATTTTACCTCATTATCAAATGGTTGTATTTCATCAGTTTTCCATACTATAGACTAAATGTATAAGATATTGCATGTAAAGCCTGACGATGCCCGAAGGGCAAAAACGTTCGCTGTTCAATTGTACTTGTATAGAACACAATGATTGCTTACTTAGGTAAGTGTCAGTGACTTTTTTATATATGATATGTCATGTTGACTGAATAAAACAATATTATATTATATTATATTATATTACACTGGTCAAAAAAAGTTAAGCATAATTAGGCATATAACGGTTTTTATTAATTAAAATAAAATAGATAAATTATAATTCGGTTTCTTGGTTCCACAGAATAAACTTAAAAGTATAAATACACTATTTGTTAACAATGGACTCAATATGAAATGAAAAAGTTGCATTGTTTGGAAACAACGGAAAAGATAAGGGAAGTTGAAATTCGTACATCATCAAAGAAAAAGAAATGGTGCTTTCAGTACCCTGTTTAATAACGTGTTGGTCCTCCACGAACCCTGAGGCACTCTTGTATGCGACGGGGCATACTCAGTACCAACGCATCTAAGCTCTCCTGAGGCAAATTGACCCATTCTTCCAAGGCAGCATTCCTGAGTTCTTGAATCGTTAATGGGTGGTGTGGACGATTGGAAATGGCTCTCCTGAGAAAGCTCCATGCATGCTCTATGCAGTTCATATCCGGTGAGCATGCTGGCCAATCCATTCTTCGGATCCCATGTTCTACCAAATACCGCTGCACACTATGAGCACGATGAGGCCGAGCATTATCGTCCTGTAGAGTGAACCCTTCTCCTACAGTCTCTGCAAAACCACTTACTATGGGTTGGAGGATGTTGTTCTCATACACGGCAGCAGTCATGTTTCCCTCTATTGAAACCAGTGGTGTGCGGCGGCCAAACATGACACCTGCCCAAAACAAGATTGAACCACCAAACTGTTGGTGACGTTCCACGGTCATTGAGGATGATTTCGTTCCCTGTTCGTCTCCATACGCGAACAGAGTTGTTGTCAGGGTGTAGGCCCATTCTCACTTCGTCTGAGAATAAAGTTCTGGTCCATTGGTCTCGTGTCCAATTCTCATGTGCTCTAGCCCATCATGCACGAGCACCCCTGTGATGTGGACGGAGTGCTGGAGTCTTGAGTGGTCTTCGAGCATACAACTCTATGTCATGAAGTCTATTGCGCACAGTTTGGCTACTTACAGCAACACAGTGGCTTCGCGCAGGTCATGGCGCAGAGTTGTAGCTGAGGCTATAGGGTTCCTACGTGCAGATAACCTTACATTCCGGTCCTGACCTGGTGTTGTTTTGCGTGGACGGCCCTCGCGAGGTCGATCTGCTATTGACTGGGTTTCCTGGAACTTTCTCCACAGTCTGGAGACAATACTCTGATTCACATGAAGGATGTTAGCAACATCAACTTGTCTCATGTTTTGTTCCATCAAAGTGATGATTTTGATGCGGTCTGCCATTGTAAGGGTGTTCCGAGCCATTGTACTGCACTATGAAGCAAAACGACACTGATTGAACTCCGCTCGAATTACAGACTTTGTTTACTGCACTATGAAGCAAAACGACACTGATTGAACTTTGCTCGAATTACAGACTTTGTTTACTGCACTCTAAAGCAAAACGACACTGATTGAACTTTGCTCGAATTACAGGCTTTGTTTACTAGCCGTGATTTGGACATTACCTAGTGATGCAGAATAAAACAAATGAAAGAGTTTGAATTGGTAAACATAATACGTGCCACCCAATAATATCAGGTATTATTGCGTGAACTGGAAATATGCTTAACTTTTTTGACCAGTGTATATTATATTATATTATATTATATTATATTATATTATATTATATTATATTATATCAATCAGCAGTAGCCTACCATAAATAATAGAGTTTGTACAGATACAGAATTAAAAAATGGGCCGAATCTTGTTAGCAGTCCTCTATGTAGGCAACATGCTCAAAGGCTCTTCACAAGTAACATACATTTAGGCGCTCTTCTGTGCTGCACATGCGCAATGCGTTGTATCTGGAACAGTAATGCCATACCGTAATACTACTTTTCTCTATCTACATTAATGACGTATCAAAGAACTTACAGTATTGCCGATATCACCTCTATGCCGACGACCTACAACTTTACATACATTCCAGACCCAATACGATCAATGAATCGATTGACAAGTTAAATTGTGACCTAGCCACTGTCTCCACTTGGGCGGCCAATTTCGGACTCGCACTTAATCCAAGTAAGACTCAAGCCATAATTATTGGACATAAGCGTTTAGTTAACTCCCTTAATAACAGTAATCTTTCAGTTGTTACCCTTAACAACACGCTAATCCCTTATTCATCTGTCGTAAAAATCTTGGCTTCTTTTTTGATAATAATCTAAGTTGGAATTTTCAAGTTAAAGAAACGATAAAAAAATCTGTTCCTCCATTCACTGTTTGAGTCGCTTGAGAAACTTCTTGCCCCAGCAACTAAAACTTACCCTAGTGCAAACCCTAGTAACGCCGCACTTCGATTATTGTGACGTTTTGTTAAGTGACCTAAGTTCTGAATTGTCAGTCAAGTTACAGCGAGCTCAGAATATGTGCGTCAGATACGTGTGCAACATCCGACGGCATGATCACATATCACCATCCTTCGCAAGTCTCTCGTGGCTCCGACTTAAAGAACGTAGAACTTTACACTCTTTGTCTTTACTCTTTCGAATTCTGCACACTTCAACACCAAATTACCTTTCGTCTCGTTTCTCTTATCTATACTCTAACCACGACGTAAATACCAGATCACTTATCTGTGGCACGCTAAGTATACCTCTTCATAGAACATCTTGTTATTCATCATCTTTTACAATATCCACCTCGCGTCAATGGAATTCCTTGTCACAAAGTATTAGGGGCTGCAAGACAATAAACACCTTTAAGAACAGCTTAAAAGATAACCTTATTAGCATTTCACTCCAATCATACTGATTTAAACTATCACTGACTACATTGTTACTTTTTCTTTAGACATCATCCTGATTGTGCTGTATTTTAATTGTCTCGTAATAATCTCTTTCTATTACCTAATATTATTTGAAATATATTAACATTCTATGTATTTTAGTTTAATTCTGCTACACAGTTTATTTCAGTGTTTAATTAATAGTTCATAGTATTTTGTTGTTTAATTTGTAAATAACTTCTGTATACATGTAACTCTCATCTAAATCAAATTTTTGGATTCTTTGTAAGTTCATGCATATGTGTATACACTTTTTGCTGGTTGAGTGGAAGAGAAGGCCTTACGGCCTTAACTCTGCCAGCTAAAATAAATCATTATTATTATTATTATTATTATAAATGGTAACAAGGAAATATAAATTAAACTTAAAATATTAATAGGAAGGTACAAACGCAGTATAATAAATCTACATTTATAATTTTGTATAATTTATTGCATAATACCGTCCCATCTAAAGTGTTGATCAACTAGCATTGCTAGAAATTTGAGTCTTGTAGAATTGGTTAAACATAGTCATTATTAGAGAAAATCTAGAATTGAATGATTTGTGAATTTTAGTAATAATATTTTGAATGTAGTCTAGATATATGGTTTTGTAGGATCTTAAAGAAGAGTTTAACCGTTGTTTTTATCCTCCTGAGTCCTGAGAGTATAGTATACTATACTATACCAGACTTCATACATGATTATGATTAGACTTCGTGGAATTGCCACAAGAATCGTAAGGTTTACTACGCACGCGGTATAGACTGTATGGGAAGGGGATGTGCAACGTAGGAGTATGCGTCTGATGTAAACCCTGAGCAGTATACTGCGGTTACAATAAAACCTGTATCCTGCATTCAAGAAATATAATGAATGATCATTGAAGTAAGAAATGTCTAAACATGTAATATAGGGAGATATATTAACTCTTAAAATTTAGTGTAATGTACTCACATCATCCTTGAATATGTGCATTGCAGTGAAGAGTTACGTACATTTTGAGAGACTGCAAAGTGAACCTCCTCCGATGGTCACTCAAAAAAGTTTTTATATTGGGAAAATATACGTTCAACATCACACGATGTAATAGGTGGATATTCGAAGAACGGAAAGTCACTACTTTTTAGTACACCAACTTCAGACGTCTTGTCGTGACCTGATAGTACATCATTTGTAATACGAAGTTGTGAATAGGCAGAATTTTTAGCAATAATGTTTCCCAACTTACATTTCACTTTTTCTGAAATTAGTGAATTGTTATTTTGGATAACTGTTTGTGATACTTTATCCACTATATTAAGGGCTTCTGAGAGTTGTAGTTTAGAAGATGCTTTTGGACAAGATTTTAAAATTAGAATCAATGAACAGAATATCTTCCAATAGCTGTTTAGAAGGCAATGATTTTACAGCTGCAACAGCGGAACTGTCTGTGCTATCCAATGCATCAGTTACCTCCATTATTTTGCCGTAATATTCTGCATAATAATTGACAGCATCCAACCACGTTTTCCAAAGGGTCAAGACTGGCTGCGGGGGTAGGGGTATTCCAGGGGCAATTGTTTGGAGCAGCAACACTCTCATTGTAGTATGTTTGATTTAATTCTTGTCTGCACTGAACAAATGTTAAGCTTTGACTATTCCAACCACAACAATGCAAAAACAAGTGCTTACTTAGGTATGCATTAGCTGTAGCTGCTCTATCTATTTGGACCGATCACAATTCTTAACATGAACTGCTTATACTACGAGACCGGGCGGTCGCTCACCTCTTCTATACTACCGTGCATCGGCAACCTGATTGCATGCTGCGTGTGGCAATTCAACGAAGTCTAATTATGATATAAGATGTATGTGCAGAGACCAGAAGTATAGTATATAATCAGTAGGGACCGTATTTTTCGGCGAAAAAAGTGGGTGATTACAGTATTAAACCAGCCACCATTCACTGAAATAAGTTGTCAATCCGGTAGGTATTTCGTGAAAGAATTTGGCAGTTAAATGTACGGTAGTCTATTATGTTATGTTTGATATAAAACGTATTCTTATTCTTTTGTTTGTTGACACATAATGATCACAAACCAGTATCGCCAAGGTAGATCTAATCATGGTTTCTACTTTGTCCGTTCTTTGTTCATAAATTTCATGAAGTTAATTGAACCTGTCCGACGTGGAGGAAGCCTACAAGAAAGAGTATTCAGTGTAATGCGATGTGCAGCAAAGAACTGAGCTGTTTCATTTTCGCTGACTCCATTTGCCGCATCTTTTCTTTCCCTTTGCCATGTAATTCACGTTTTGTTGGCTTTCAGTCATCTTCCGCTAGGCGTGTATTTCTTGCAATATAAGCATCGATAAACTTCCAAACTTCCGTTACCGATTCCTTCCAGGCACAGCCCCGGTACAAACTGAAATACACATTTTCGATTTAACGCACAGAAGCAACAAGGCTCGGCACAGCAAGGAACGCGTTATTCACACGCCTACGCGTCTGTCGATCACGCATATTCACACACAACAATGGTTATTGCTCCTGCCTCACGCATCATCAGACGCACAGGGTGCCTGATCCAGTGATACCAACTGCGTTACCTACACCAATTGTGTACAAATGAATGCCGTGGTAATAATAATAATAATAATAATAATAATAATAATAATAATAATAATAATAATAATAATAATTTATTTATTTATTTTATTTATTTAGAATATTATGGGTATATGTACGTGAACAACCACAAATATTATCAGAAAATGCAGGCTCTAAATTTCTAATTATATAAAAAATGAACCCACAATTGAATAAAACTTACAAGGTACCACAACAAGTCTTATTAAAACTTAAATATCTGATAAAAGTATAAAAAGGTTACTAATAATATTTTTCAAACCAGTTTTATCAGAATATGAAAAAAAAAAGACAAAAAAATTTGCAGTTACATCATTTGGTAACCATAACATTGTTATGGTCTCTCTGACATCTTTAATATTTTTCCTGCATGTAATAAACACTTATTTCTGAAAAGTAGACTACTCCCAGACATGTAGAGTTGTTTATTTTAATATAATTGATTTTTTACTTGTCCTATATAAAATATATTAAAATTTACATAATGTTTTGTGACCTAATTTTTCAATTTTCAAGGAAATGGGCATTATTTTAGTCTACCTTTTGCATAAATTCGTGTTAAATCAGTGTACAAAATTTCAGAATTCTATCTCTAATGGTTGTGGAGTTATGAAATAAAAGGTGTGAAAATTTTCAAATTTTGGAAAATTTAATTTAAAGTAAAAAGTTAATTCTTAAAGATATTATTAGCAACCTTTTTTGTACTTTTATCAGATATTTAAGTTCTAATAGGTAAGTCTTGTTGTGGTACCTTGTAATTTTTGTCCAATTGTGAGTTCATTTCTTTATAAAATTCTAGAAATTTATAGCTTGCATTTTCTAATAATATTTGTGGTCATTCATGTACATATACCCTTAACGTGCAAAACAACAGCACAAGAGCAATTACAGTTTAGCACGGGATACAAAACAAAACAGAACAGAAGAAATGATGATGACAATGAATGATAGAAATGGCAGTGAGATGGAATACAATCATATAATAGTCATCAATAATATTTGACCAAATGCAACAAAATAAATAGCAATATCTGACAATAATAACATGTAATGATATATCATGATAAACTCAAAGGTGTATACTACACATTAAATGGATCCAAGCTTAATCCATGCAAATTAGCATATTTTATACATCTGCAGACCGGAGAGAGATTTTGAATTTCTGTTATAAAAAAATGTTATGAAATCTTAAACCCTTAGCAGGAATACGAAGACTGATATTGCTTATGAATGATTCACAATCAATATCACCCTTAATGACTTTACAAAAAAATAAATAATCAAGATCTTGACGCCTGGCAAATAAACTGCAGCTGTTAAAATATTTACAGTTAATCTCATATTTATAGTCATCGGAATAATAATGATAATGATAATAATGATGATAATAATAATAATAATAATAATGATGATAATAATAATGATGATAATAATAATAATAATAATGATGATGATGATAATAATAATAATAATAATAATAATAATAATAATAATAATAATAATAATAATTTAGGGACCGTATTTTATCCCAGGGCATACGGATACAAGGTTAGATGTTCATAGACTATATTGACGTAACGTCATATTTGACGCGTACCACAGCAACTTGTTTGTGCTGAAGTTGAAATTCTATTCATGATTCAAAACTAGACCTCATAGACTCTTTACAATGCATTATAGTGATAAAGACTAATACTGAAATGACGGTTCCTACAATAATCTCTTCCATTCAACAGTATAAAAATGCACAACAAATATAAATAACAGGGACACAGAAAACAGTGGAATAATAATAATAATAATAATAATAATAATAATAATAATAATAATAATAATAATAATAATAATAATAATTTCTTTATTTAATTATATTTAATGTGCTGAACAACAGCCAGAGGCCAATAATAATAATAATAATAATAATAATAATAATAATAATAATAATAATAATAATTTCTTTACTTAATTATATTTATTGTGCTGAACAACAGAAAACAGAGGCCAATAATAATAATAATAATAATAATAATAATAATAATAATAATAATAATAATAATAATAATAATAATAATAATAATAAATGAGCGACTGGCATGGCTCAGTCGCTTAAAGCGCTTGCCTGCAGGTATGAAGTTGCGCTCGGGCACGGGTTCGTTCCCCGCTTGGACTGATTACCTGGTTGTGTTTCTTCCGAGTTTTTACCCAACCATAAGGTGAATGCCAGGTAATCTATGGCGAATCCTCGGCCTCATCTTGGCAAATACCATCTCGCTATTACCAATCTCATCGACGCTAAATAACCTCGTAGTTGATACAGCGTCGTTAAATAACCAACTAAAAAAATATAAAATGTAGATGAATAATTTATTTATGAAAGGCCCGTTGTCCAAAAACATATTTTTGTGGGAAATTAAAAAAACTGTTTATTGAAAATACTAAATATTTTAAAAATCTCAAAACATGATATGTTACACTACAAAATAAAGGGAACATGTTAAGGAAATTTTCAGTTACTGTCATCAAAATTGTCAAGTATAAAGCTTTTTGAAAAGGCTGGACAAAGGGCCTTTCTTAAATAAACACTTTTTTCCATCCTTCAATGAAACATTTAATACAAAAATGAGCAGTAAACATGAGATGTAGGACTGTGTCTCCTTATTTTTTTACCCTTTACCTTCTGTGTTGTTTGCACTTGCCTCTTTGCTTTTTTAGCCATGAAGATGTGAATGTATTTGGGAAAGTCGGGCAAAAGCGATTTCAGGTCACGGACTTTGTCCTCTGTAATTGATTGACAATCAGTGTAAGCCTTTTGGTTTAGCAAAGCTATTTCAGCTCCAAATGCAAATAGAAAGTGCTTGGTTTGTATTCCTCCAATGTAAGGTAATGCCTCTATGTAGCCATTTCTTCTTTGTCCAGATGAAGTCGTGGTATGTTGATATTGCCAAGACTTCTCTCCTTCCTGTCTTACACGAAATTTGTGACTTGCACTTGCAATAATTTCTATCGCATCTCTGACTGTATAATGTCTATCCACTTTGTTTAGGCTGCTCTCTTTACAGTACTAAAATCCCAGTTATTTGGCAGGTATGAATGTCCACGTATTGATAGTTTGTACACAACTCTTGAAAAGCGACCCGTATCCACAAGTGTCATCAAGAAGCAAATCATGGAAAGATTTTCGTTTTGCTTTGCTGCGTTATCACTGTAAATATACAGCTCATCGATGTTGTTAGACACCTCTTCTCTCACATATGTGAGCAAGAAAGAGCACACATCACTACTCTTTTCCTTGCAATATCTTCACGATATACAAAAGTAGGCCTCACCAGACTTAACATTGTGAATAGAAAATACATTCAGTGTCAGCGGCCCTAAGTAAAACACCTGCTGGATTGGAATATGGGGCCGATATATATTCTGCATTTAATCAACAGTTAAACATAAAGCATTGCCTTTATCTTTGCAGTATTCCTTCATTTGCTTCAGTGATGCATAAAATTTATTTCTCTTCCTTTTGTGAACAATTAGTTGACCTTCTGCCACTTTCTTAGCAGTTTCATTAAGAGTAGGACTTTCAACACGGACCTGAAGTTCCTCGCATTCACAGCATGTATCTAGCTGCGGTCTACCAAACCTGTAGTCAAAACTCTCTTTAAAAGTGTTATAGTAAAAACTATATTTTACAGAACAATCTGGATATTTCTCCTTAAAAGAGTATACTTTTTTAATGTCTAACTCTGCATCAAGATAGTGTACTTCCTTGGAAGACTAATGACTTGTTGTCGAGGAAAACTTGCAATGTGAACTTTTACTTGCATCACTGTAGTGACTGAAATAGTCTTCTGGTCCTGTTGTTTGCCTCTGTTGTCCTTTGGGGATTTATCAATAAAATGAGTTTTTGTAACCACATCTTCTTCTCACCAATAGCTCACAGACTCATGATTGTGTTCTTACATACTTCGAATTTCCGTTCACGAACCATTACAATCGAAGTTTAATTATGAAAGGTCTTTTCTCCAGGACATAGGGCCAATCGTAAATAAATAATTATTACGAAACCCCGTATTACACACACAATGAGTTGGACGTGTGGCCTTTCTTGCCTATATGAAGCGCCTTGGTATAAGAACTCCATTCATACAATAAAATGAAAATGTCTATTTTGTGGACAAAGCGCCTTTCTTAAATAAGCGATTCAGATGTGTTTAGTTACATGTACTTACTTATGGTTTTAAGGAACCCGGAGGTTCATTGCCGCCCTCACATAAACCCGCCATCGGTCCCTATCCTGAGCAAGATTAATCCAGTGTCTATCATCATATCCCACCTCCCTCAAATCCATTTTAATATTATCCTGCCATCTACGTCTCGGCCTGGATTTAATGTTCCTAATTATGTCAGGTGAAGAATTCAATGTGTGCAGTTCTGCGTTGTGTAACTTTCTCCATTCTCCTGTAACTTCATCCCTTTTAGCCCCAAATATAGTTACATGTAATTGGAAGAGTTAAAGAATTACAATTTAGTGTTAGAAGGAAAATTTGCATCAAAGAAATTATATTTCATAATGAAAGGCAATTGATAAATGAGAAATGAAAATCATATTCCACAAAAGTTGACTAATATTTGAAGAAAGATCATATTCTAGAGACAAAAAGCAGTCTTTTTGACAATCGGCTTTTGAAAGTAGTCAGTGTCTGAAGCCCTTTAGTACGTTATTGTACACTATTTACAAAGTAAATAGGCTATAGTACAGTATTATGAAATAAAATACCTTTGTGCGAGATCGTGCGTATTTACTTGGTTTCCGCACAAAACCAATCCGCGGAAAGTATAAAATTCCACATTCAGTATTTCCAACCTAACACACATAACAATTTCCCTCTTCTTACCGCTTAAGCGCCATATTCATTTTACTGCTTTAGGCTTTTAACATATTATTTTTAGAGACGTTCAATATAGTAATAATTATAAATTGGAAACTAACCACTGCAATTTCACCTAAATTGCACTGTTAATTATTGTTTTTAAATATTTACAAAAAATAAGTAAACTCTACAACTCCACTAAAGTTACTGCATTAGTGATGCAAGTAACATTAAGGAAGCCGTGAAAAAATCAACAAGATTCCAGATGCCGATGTTATTACTGTAATATGTTATATAAATAATATTGCTAAAATATTAAAATGAAAAATAAATCATTACATAACCTTACCGTTTGTTTTAAGTTCGCATATATAGACTGGGAAAAAAAAGACAGACGTATATCACGGCCTGCTGGAGCATAGTAAACACAGAAAACATTTTAAAGCAACAATGTTGAAGAAAGATATTTTGATTTTCCGAAGTTGCCGTCATTGAACAGAAACCAAGATGGAGATTTCATTGCAACTAATTAGAAATTCGTCTTTCAGGTATGTAATAAACGATCTTCGCACAAAATGATGTACGATACACGAGCGGTATGTTTTCTTAAAATTCTCGAAAATTAAAAAAGCTCAACTACGTTTCACTTTTTGAAACTTTTCCTCGAACATGAAAACTTCAACATACCGCTCTTGTAACGCATATTACTATTTCATTACAATACTGTACATTATAGTGTAAATAATGTTTGATCAATGTGCTTACAACCTTTATGATAATGTAAATTGTAAAATAAGTTATATACATTTCACTGAGACACATTTTAATTATTCTAGTGTAGTGTAAAAATATTGTATCAAATGGAAATATAAATATTGGAGATTTATCCTTCGAAGAGGTGGAAAAATTCAAATATCTTGGAGCAACAGTAACAAATATAAATGACACTCGGGAGGAAATTAAACGCAGAATAAATATGGGAAATGCGTGTTATTATTCGGTTGAAAGCTCTTATCATCCAGTCTGCTGTCCAAAAATCTGAAAGTTAGAATTTATAAAACAGTTATATTACAATGGTTCTTCTATATGGCTGAGCCGTAAACTTGGACTCTCACTCTGAGAGCCGGAACAATAGGTTAAGGGTTTTTTTAATAAGGTGCTTAGGAAAATATTTGGGGCTAAGCGGGATGAAGTTACAGGAGAATGGAGAAAGTTACACAACACAGAACTGCACGCATTGTATTCTTCACCTGACATAATTAGGAACTTGAAATGCCAGACGTTTGAGATGGGCAGGGCATGTAGCACGTATGGGCGAATCCAGAAATGCATATAGAGTGTTAGTTGGGAGACCGGAGGGAAAAAGACCTTTAGGGAGGCCGAGACGTAGATGGGAGGATAATATTAAAATGGTTTGAGGGAGGTGGGGTATGATGATAGAGACTGGCTTAATCTTGCACAGGATAGGGACCGATGGCGGGCTTATGTGAGGGCGGCAATGAACCTTCGGGTTCCTTAAAAGCCATTTGTAAGTAAGTAAGTGTAATAATTACAACAAATGTATCACTGGAAAGGTGAGATCGGAAATGGAGTCGAAGTGTTCGGAGAAAACCTGTTACTCCGCTTCGAATGTAAGGAAATTTGCCAACAGCGCGCTATGCAGTCAGTTGCTTTTCATTTGTATTAAGTAATTCCACGGATTCCAGTTCAATACGAAACTCTGATTCTGGGAACGTATGCACGTTACCTATTAAACTGCATTACCGCTCCAGTCTGGGTTTGCTTTGAAATGAACTCGATTCCCCAACAATAACATTTATAATGGAAATGCAATTACAATGCTTTCGTCATACCCAGCCTGAGCCGTATTTTAAAATAAAAGTCTCGCTTTTCCACAGCCGCAATCCCTTAAAGTGAATTTCTTTTATAGCGGACATAAAACCAATATAATTCCGCCGTTAGCGGAAAGAAACTGACGTCTTTTATTGTTGGCTGGCTGGAGTGAATGTGTAAAAAATTGCATTATACATAGAACAAATTTTTCTTATACGTTCGCCTATTTGCAATAATGTACCCACGCTGTGGACACGCTCTCGTTCAAGATTGATGGAGCGCTCCATCCTGCACTCAACCAGGGCTGCGCTGTCCTCACTGCAGAAGGTGCAGTGTGCAGTAAACTGCACTTCACGTTTGTTTGTACTGTGACGTAATTGAATTTTGTTTTCTAGTAGTAGTAGTAGTAGTAGTAGTAGTAGTAGTAGTAGTAGTAGTAGTAGTAGTAGTAGTAGTAGTAGTAGTAGTAGTAGTAAGTAGTGTAGTAAGTAAGTAGTAGTAAGTACTGTAGTAGTAGTAAGTAGTAGTAAGTAAGTAAGTAAGTAAGTAGTAGTAGTAGTAGTAGTAGTAGTTGTTTTATTTTGTCTGGCAGAGTTAAGGCCATGAGGCCTTCTCTTCCACTCAACCAGGTTTCAATAGTATATATGAAATACAAAATTTGATAACAAAACAACACAAAAGAAAATATCTTAGAAATTACATAAAATATAGTAGAAAATTACACATAATCAAAATCAGTTACATAACATAAAGAGGAATATACACACTCACACACACACACACACACACACACACTTTATAAGACCTAAAATGCCCGAGATAAATACGACGATTAATTCACTTGAGATATATTATACAGTTAATATACTAATAGGAGAATGCATGTGGGTTACAAGACATAAAATTTTGATTAGCAAAGTCGTACTAAATGGCATACAAACACAAATGATTAAGAAATATATCAAGATACCGTAATAAAAAAAAGAAAAGAAAAAAAAAAGAAGAAGAAGAGAGAGGAGAAAAAAATAACAACTTGGTCATTAAAGATTACTTAGAAACTTCCGCAAGAGTCTAGTTCTGTTCTACATACTCATCAAAGGAGCGAGAGTTATTCTTGTGATGTTTATTTTGAATAAGGATATTTCGCGAATAGTAAATAAATAAATAATGTAAACGAATGAATAAATAAAAAATAAATAAAATAAACGAATGAATAAATAAATAAATAAAATAAACGAATGAATAAATAAAAAATAAATAAAATAAACGAATGAATAAATAAAAATAAATAAAATAAACGAATGAATAAATAAAAAATAAATAAAATGAACGAATGAATAAATAAAAAATAAATAAAATAAACGAATGAATAAATAAAAAAAAATAAAATAAACGAATGAATTAATAAATAATAAATAATATAAACGATTGAATAAATAAAAAATAAATAAAATAAACGAATGAATAAATAAAAAATAAATAAAATAAACGAATGAATAAATAAAAAATAAATAAAATGAACGAATGAATAAATAAAAAATAAATAAAATAAACGAATGAATAAATAAAAAAAAATAAAATAAACGAATGAATTAATAAATAATAAATAATATAAACGATTGAATAAATAAAAAATAAATAAAATAAACGAATGAATAAATAAATAAATTAATAATAATAATAATAATAATAATAATAATAATAATAATAATAATAAAATTCTTTATTTATACTGGCAGAGTTAAGGCCATAGGGCCTTCTCTTATACTCTACCAGTCACAAAGTATACAAGCAGTTAAAATTTAACAAAAAAGTTAAAGAACAGAATACTAACATATTACAAAATAATAATAATAATAATAATAATAATAATAATAATAATAATAATAATAATAATAATAAAATCGACACTAAACGACATGAAAATAATACCATAATAAAAAAAGAAAATAAAAGACATTGGAATATAGCAAAATCAACTCATTTAGTACAAATGGTTAGTATGGAAAACGTAAAGAAGAATATAACAAAATGCAATGTAATAAAATAATAATACAAAAGAAAAAAGAAAAAAATTAAATAGAATTCACAATAAAAAGGCTATGATAAAGTCATCAGCTGATAAAGAGAACAAAAAGGGGAAAGGAAGGAAAAGAAATATATAGCCTATACTTACTTACTTACTGGCTTTTAGGGAACCCGGAGGTTCATTGCCGCCCTCACATAAGCCCGCCATTGGTCCCTATCCTGAGCAAGATTAATCCATTCTCTATCATCATATCCCACCTCCCTCAAATCCATTAATAGATAGCGTATATTTTTACAAAACTATCGCAGAGAAAAGGGCTTATAACTGAAAGAAATCTTAATTGAAAAAGTGCAATTTTAGTTTATTTTTGAAACTAGACAATGTCCGACAGTCTCTGACATGTTGAGGTAAAGAGTTCCAGAGATGAGCTGCAGAGACGGTGAAAGATGAAGAGTAGAAGGATGTTCTGTGTTTAGGAATGGAGAGTGTGATATGGTGTTGTGAGCGAGTATCTATTTCGTGATATGAGGACAAATGTTGAAAACGAGAAGCTAGGTAGCTAGGGTTAGAGGTTTGAAGAATATTGAAGAGTAAAGTGAGAGAGTGAATAGTTCTTCGCTCTTTGAGACGGACCCAGGACAGCATATTTAGTGAAGGTGTGATACGGTCAGATCTACGGACGTTGCAAATAAATCGAACACATGCATTATGAACACGCTGTAGTCTGTCAGTCTCATGTTAAGGTCAGTGTAGAGAGTGTCACAGTAATCAAAATGAGGCATCAAGAGCGACTGCACTAAATTCTTCTTGAGAAGCAACGGAAGGAAATTTCGAATTATTTTTAGTGCGTGAATTTTCATAAAAATTATTTTACATGTGTGTGTGATTTAAGTAAATAAATAAAAAAACTAATAATAAAATAAGTAAATAAATATTACGATTCCATTACGTGTGGAATAGGCCTATATGCATATACAGCAGAAGTGGGGACAAAGAAGTGAGATAAAGAGATAAGAATGGCGGAATTTAATGAAGACCTTCAGTAATAGTAATATACGTTACAAGAGCGGTATGTTGACGTTTTCATGGTCGAGAAAAGGTTGAAAAAGCGAAACGTAATTGAGCTTTTTTTATTTCCGAGAACATGAAAACAAACATACCGCTCGTGTATCGTACATTATTTTGTGCGAAGATCGTTTATTACATACCTGAAAGACGAATTTCTAATTAGTTGCAATGAAATCTCCATGTTGGTTTCTGTTTAATGACGGCAAATTCGGAAAACAAAATATCTTTCTTCAACATTGTTGCTATAAAATGTTTTCTGTGTTTACTATACTCCAGCAGGCCGTGATATATAGTCTGTCTTTTTTCCCCCAGTCTATAAATGCGAACTTAAAACAAACGGTAAGGTTATGTAATGATTTATTTTTCATTTTAATATTTTAACAATATTATTTATATAACATCCGCATCTGGAATCTTGTTGATTTTTCCACGGCTTCCTTAACGTTACTTGTATGAGGAATGCAATAAGTTTCATGGAGTAGTAGACTTTACTTAATTTTTGAAAATATTTAAAAACAATAATTAACATTGCAATTTAGGTGAAATTGCAGTGGTAAGTTTCAGTTTATAATTATTACTATGTTAAACGTCTCTAAAATAATATGTTAAAATCCTAAAGCAGTAAAATGAATGTCGCGCTTAAGCGGTAAGAAGAGGGAAATTGTTATGTGTGTTAGGTTGGGAATACTGAATGTGGTATTTCACACTTACCGCGTATTAGTTCTGTGCGGAAAACAAGCAAATACGCACGATCTCGCACAAAATAATTATTTGCTACTATCTGAATGACAACCCATCTAGTAATTCAAGTAGGGACCTGGAGTTTTTATTGATCTAATTTGAGTCTCTATAAAAATGAAATGCTCTGTGCAATGTAGATGAAGCTATATATTTCGTGCATGCCAATATTGTTAGGTCACGGGTCAAGGCGCCCGTCGTGGAGTATCGTAAAACCTTGCAGAAGGTTCTGTTATATAAAGCACGCTTGTAATATATATGAGGTAATTTCAGGGAGCTATAGGTTTAAGTCCATTCTACCGGGATCTGGCAAATGTAAAGACCAGAGGGGCCGCGAGGGGGTCTCCTTGGAGACTTACTGCAACGGCGTAGATGGCGCTCACCGCCTCCTATATCACACTGTGCTGGAAATAATTAAAGAATGTCTGTACAAGATATCATTGAAATTCACGTGTTCATATCGTTCACCATATTAGCCAATTAAAACATGTACATGAAATATTTGAAAGGAGAATAACATATTGCAATTATTATTATTATTATTATTATTATTATTATTATTATTATTATTATTATTATTATTATTATTGTTATTATTATTAGTAGTATTGTTATCATTATTATTAATATTATTCTTATTCTTATTCTTATTCTTATTATTATTATTATTATTATTATTATTATTATTATTATTATTAAATGTTTTATAATAGGAATCCTAAATCTCTCTGCGGTCTGCAGATGTATTAAATATGCTAATTTGCATGGATTGAACTTGGATCCATTTAATGTGTAGTATATACTTTTTAAGATTTTATGTCAGTTTTATTATTTATGCCATTTGTTTATATATGTATCATACTATTCTCGTCATTTGCATATCTTTACAATACTACTTATATGATTCCTGTCTTCATTTATATGATTTCATTAATTCATTTGTAATTCCTTTTATTTAATTGCCATTATTTTAATTATCTCACTGTACCAATTTTAATAATTATTTGTGCTATTTATTTTGTTGCATTTGGTCAGTGATTAATGTTGACTATTATATTGATTGTATTTTCATCTCACTGCCATTTTCTATCATTCATTCTCATCATCATTTGTTGTTTTGTTTTGTATCTTGTACTGAACTGTAATTGGCCTTGTGCTGTTGTTTCGCATTATCATTATTATTATCATTATTATCACTATTATTAATTATTATAATTATCATTATTATTATCATTATTATCATTATTATTATTATGATTATTATTACTATTATTATTATCATTATTACTATTACCATCACCATCATCATCGTCATTTTCACTTCCATGACAAACTGTGTTGACTAATGTTTGCGATGGTCAGGTGGTCAACAACTACGGGACATGCCCAGAGCCCTATTCAGCAGAATGATAAACTTTGAACAGAGCCTGCAGTATTTTTCTTTTAGATAATTGGGCAGACCCAGACACGAAATTTGGGCCACCTGAATTTTCCAATTTCCAGTTACAATATACAGAGCATGCTATATTTTTATCAACGTGGTGGCGGAGGTATTTTTTAACAACATAATCTGCCCTCAGTGACGATGACCATAAAGATCCAAAATAAAAGCATTACAGAATAATTTGAAAGACAAAATTAGTTATATAGAGGAATTAATTGTTAAGTAAAAAATCCAGAGAAACGCAAAACCAATAGAATCATTAATGGCAAAAATATAAATGGTAATGTAATGTTTGGATTGAATCGTTAAGAATATTCAGTACAATTTTTTAAATTTAAAAATAACGGAGACCGAGTGCTTTTAAAATATTCCAGGTATAATTTCTGCCCGTACTTTTTCCTGGGCCATAATTAAATACCTGCCTCGAGGAACGTTCTATGTAGCATATTACCAATTTTTACGTAACATATAAAACAACGTTTGACATGGATAAATGTGTTATTTATTTATTTTTTATTTATTTATTTACTTATTTATTTACTTATTTATTTATTTTTATTTATTTATTTATCTATTTATTTATTTATTTATTTTTATTTATTTGTTTATGTATTTATATATATTTATTTATGTATTTATTTATTTATGTAACTACTTATTTATTTACTTATTTACTTATTTATTTATTTGTTTACGATCAGTCCTTTTCTCCTACTTACCCTTGTTGGTTGCATCGTTCGTAAGTTGGCAGTACCGCACATTCTGGTTGCTATGCAAACAAATGAAATCACAGTGCTGTTATAACTCTTACCGCACTAGTCGGTAAGTGTGACTAACGAGAAAGACGCCACGTGGGTAAGTAGAAGCAAATGGAGCCATTATTGAAAAAAAATACACATTTTCGTAACATTTTAGATTTTTCCGGTATTAGCGCAACCGATAATCTGTGCTCCTTTAATCTCTTCATCCATAATCATTAAGTGATTATAAAACTTCTAATGAAACTAATATATTGATCAAATTAATACAAATTTAATTACCACAAACAACATTGACTGTTTACATTGAGACAAAATAACCTACATGTTGCTTTGGCAGCTACGTTGAAGCTTTCTTATCGAAGAAATATTTACGTATGAAACAAATTCAAGTATTGTTCAAAATTATAAGCAAATTAATTGAAATGACGATCGTTAAAAAATAGTGTGCAGTACACATGCGCTAAGTGCGTAACAGAATCTCGGAATCTGAAGCCCCGTTATTTCTACTGTTTCCTCGGTCTGTTATAATGCACTTACCACATTTGTATCGAAAAACAGACATAGTCATTGGTTGCCTAATGTAAGCTTGAAAATTACTACGTAGTAATATTTGAGTACACATTTTACTTTACAAACCAAGTTCAACAAATAGTCTTCATTTACTATTACACAATTATTTACATACAGCGTTCTTTCCGGCAAGTATTCAATTATGTTTGTATGTATTTATTCACACTGCAAATGGGTATATACCCAGTGGCAGTGGGAACTAATTACACTCAATAATGACAATTAATAATAAGCATAACTAATAAAAACAATAATTAATAATAATAATAATAATAATAATAATAATAATAATAATAATAATAAGGAGCATCCTAAATTAAATGAAGCACGATCACTTAAAATAACATTTAAAATAAATCTAATTTGTATCTTAACCCTAAGTTCGAACTAAGACCCACGAGTGTGACAGGTTCATACCTGCAAAGGTACCTTTCGGCACTACACTTATTTCGCTGTCAACTCACTCACTGCACTGATTCTACCTGATTTCACTAACACTTCTAACCATTTCACTGTTCAAATACTTTGCACAGCCACTTCACTGACACAAACACACTTCACTTACACAATAGACTTCACTAACACAACACACTTCCTCACTGATAGAACACTTCAAATAACAAGATATCAATTACATCCTTTAAATAGTGTGTATAATATACTACCGTCTATTAGTAAAGTCCTTTAATATTTTTAAATACATTTTTGGTTTTTGGTAAAGTTTTAGTAAGTCTGCAGGTAAAGCATTCCAGTCCCTGATAGTATGTATTGAGAAAAGAAAACTTTCCAGTGTCCGTCCTCTGCCTTCTTTCCCTCAATTTGTATGAGTGGTTGTTCTGAAGAGCAATTTGGCGGCTGCAACCTATTTTTTATTTTTCTCCAGGCAGGCTCACCTCTGTATGTGTTGAACAGTGCGCATAATCGAATTCGCGTTCTCCTGTCCGTGAGTGTGTCCCATTTTAATGGTGAATTATTACAACACTTGAGAGCCCGTTTTTTAATCTTTTCCAGTGTCTTAATATGTTCTAATCTGTAAGGATCCCAACATGCAGCACCATATTCCATTACTGGACGAACTATATGTTTATTGCAAATATTTACGACAGTAAAAGCAATGCCTCAAGTCATTCTAGCAGCCGATGTTCAACTGCATTACACGTGAAACTCGAATATTCTGGGTTAACGGTCCAAAAACTAGTGTCTGGTTAAATGGTCACATGTCATCAAAAATATTTTTGTTGAAATCTGAAAATCAGCTCTTTGAGAGATTATGTTATGTAGCTTAATTTTTATTTATAAAATGACACAAGAAGTATGAGAAATATGTAACGGCTTACATCTGCGTTTGCCCGCCTTCTCTGCATGTTGTCAACCCTTGATGGAAATTAACGGATTAATACACGCGATATTTATTGAATCAGGGGATTATCGCATAGAATTGCGTGATTAATGGATTTTTATTACCGAACGTGATATGATCCCCTCCGAAACATTGCTTGTTATGAAATGCTTAACATGTTTTTATATTGGATTGTGCGAGACCTTTATTGTTTTCACAGTTTACTTCACAAGTAAATTGATATCTGCTTTTTTTTTTGGTAATATTTAATTTTGCACACACGTTCTGTACTTCCACTCATGAAAATAATATCCCCATTATTTTTTGAGCACATTCATCTGGGAAAATATATAATGGTTCCCTTTTTACGGACTTACAAATGCCTTTTGTGCGAGATCGTGCGTATTTGCTTGTTTTCCGCACAGAACCAATACGCGGTAAGTGTGAAATACCACATTCAGTATTCCCAACGTAACACACACAAACAATTTCCCTCTTCTTACCGCTTAAGCGCGACATTCATTTTACTGCTTTAGGCTTTTAACATATTATTTTTAGAGACGTTTAACATACTAATAATTATAAATTGAAACTTACCACTGCAATTTCACCTAAATTGCAATGTTAATTATTGTTTTTAAATATTTGCAAAAATTAAGTAAAGTCTACTACTCCACGAAACTTATTGCATTCCTGATAAAGTAACATTAAGGAAGCCAAAAAAAATCAACAAGATTCCAGATGCCGATGTTATTACTGCAATATGTTATATAAATAATATTGTTAAAATATTAAAATGAAAATAAATCATTACATAACCTTACCGTTTGTTTTAAGTTCGCATTTATAGACTGGGGAAGAAAAAGACAGACGTATATCGACCTGCTGGAGTGTAGTAAACACAGAAAATATTTTTAGCAACAATGTAGAAGAAAGATATTTTGGTTTTCCGAAGTTGCCGTCATTAAACAGAAACCAACATTGAGATTTCATTGCAACTAATTAGAAATTCGTCTTTCAGGTATGTAATAAACGATCTTCGCACAAAATAATGTACGATACACGAGCGGTATGTTTGTTTTCATGTTCTCGGAAATTAAAAAAGCTCAACTACGTTTCGCTTTTTCAGTCTTTTCCTCGACCATGAAAACGTCAACATACCGCTCTTGTAACGTATATTACTATTAAGGATATATGTACGTGAACAATCACAACTATTGTCAGAAAATGCAGGCTCTTAATTTTTTTAATTTTATAAGAAATGAACTCACAATTGGACAAAAATTGCAAGGTACCACAATAAGACTTATTAGATCTTAAATATCTGATAAAGTAAAAAAAGGTTACTAATAATATTTTTTAGAGTTCACTTTTTACTTTAAATTAAATTTTCTAAAATTTGGAAATTTTCACACATACTTATGTCATACTCCACAACCATTAGAGATAGAATTCTGAAGTTTTGTACACTGATTTAATGTTCATTTATGCAAAAGGTAGACTACAATAATGCCCATTTTCTTTGAAAATAAAAAAATTAGATTACAAAACATTATATAAATTTTAATATATTTTATATGGGACAAATAATAAATTAATTGTATTAAAATAAACACCTCTACATGTCTGAGAGTAGTCTACTTTTCAGAAATAAGTGTTTATTACATCCAGGAAAATTATTAAAGATGTCAGAGAGACCTTAATGTTATGGTTAGCAAATTATGTAACTGCAGAAATTTTTTGTTTGTTTTTTTTTTTCATACTTTGATAAAACTGGGTTGAAAAATATTAGTAACCTTTTTATACTTTTATCAGATATCAAAGTTCTATTAAGTCTTGTTGTGGCACCTTGTACTTTTTGTCCAATTGTGAGTTCATTTTCTTATAAAATTTTATAAATTTACAGCCTGCATTTTCTCATAATATTTGTGGTCGTTCACGTACATATATCCTTAAGGAACCTGGAGGTTCATTGCCGCCCTCACATAAGCCCGCCATCAGTCCCTATCCTGTGCAAGATTAATCCAGTCTCTACCATCATATCCCACCTCCCGTCTTGCTGGAACCAATATGGCCTCCGTGTAGGAAATCCAGCAAGTTCTCGTACGAAGAATGTGTTTACCCTGTTGGCGTACCTGACATGTTCCGATGGGACAGGACCACTTCTTTCGTTATTAAAATGACGCCGATATTCCCTTCGAGCAGCGGCGGCACTATCATCATTTTTATAAGAACCTTTAACAGCTATTACTATTGAGATCCATTTTAGCGACTCATGTTTCTGGCGTAGTATTGTTAAATAGGTGACAGTCAAACATTATTTCTGCAAATGACGGTAAAAAAATTGTTACTTACTTACTGGCTTTTAAGGATCCCGGAGGTTCATTGCCGCCTTCACAGAAGCCCGCCATCGGTCCCTATCCTGAGCAAGATTAATCCATTCCCTATCATCATATCCCACCTCCCTCAAATCCATTTTAATATTATCTTCCCATCTACGTCTCGGCCTCCATAAAGGTCTTTTTCCCTCCGGCCTCCCAACAAACACTCTATATGCATGTCTGGATTCCCCGATATATGCCCTGCCCATCTCAAACGTCTGGATTTAATATTCATAATTATGTCAGGTGAAGAATACAATGCGTGCAGTTCTGTGTTGTGTAACTTTCTCCATTCTCCTGTAACTTCATCCCTCTTAGCCCCAAATATTTTCCTAAGCACTTTATTCTCAAACACACTTAACCTATGTTCCTCTCTCAAAGTGAGAGTCCAAGTTTCACAACCATAAAGAACAACCGGTTATATAACTGTTTTATAAATTCTAACTTTAAGATTTTTTGACAGCAGACTGGATGATAAAAGCTTCTCAACGGAATAATAACAGGCATTTCCAATATTTATTGTGTGTTTAATTTCCTCCCGAGCATCATTTATATTTGTTACTGTTGCTCCAAGATATTTGAACTTCTCCACCTCTTCGAAAGATAAATTTCCAATTTCTGTATTTCGTACAATATTCTGGTCTCGAGACATAATCATATACTTTGCGGATCGAGGAGACGGCCTCCAAGTATGGGGGGTAGCTGTGAATATATTGAATAAGCAGTCGCGGACAGCCGACAGCGGGGTGGTCCTCCAGCTTGGGGGTTGGGCGAAGGGCTAACAACCCATCACCGTAAAAAAACAGCTTGTTACGAATCCTTCAAACAAGCCTCGGAATGGGACTGATTCTCTGGCACGACCACAGCAAAAAAATTGTTAGCAACATCAAAAGGAAATTTTTTTGGGAAAATTAAAAAGTTCGTTTATTTCAGACACGTTGCATTTACCGTGCGTTTTTCTGGGTATAAACGTAGGGACTTAATATTGCCATAATCAACTTAGGTATAATAACAATAACGAGATAACTTAAACACTGCTCTAATAGCAGGCTTTGACAATTTATAAAACAAGAGAACATCTGGCTTTGACTTAGCAACCGCATACTAAAATAATGTTGATTGCAATTGTTTTGACCTCTTGCATTAGTTTTATATAATTACTCGTGTACACTATGTTGTTATATTAGTAATTTTGTTTTCGGTCTGGACTTCGGTGCAAACCAGACTTTTCTCGCTTGCATTGCGTAATGTTTGATTTCGAGTATCCTAGCAAATTCTAAAGGGAATGACGTGGTAATTGGTGTTGAAGTGAAATTAAAACGCCTCTAGTTACACGAACTCTCTTGTAATAAAACTACATTTTCATACATAGTCGAAATGAAAACGTGTAGGAAAACCTTAATTTGTTTCTAAACGAAATAGGTATTCCAATTATTAAAATAAAAATAGAGAAACGTTAAATAAACGTATGATTCACAGTGAACGTTCGCAAAGTCCAATTTTCTATGTAATAAATGTTCATGTAATTCTGATTGAGCAAGCTGTACCGCTGGTAGGCGTGGTTTGTAATTATATTGCTCAATTAAATTTATGAAAATAGAAAAATTAACACTATTACAATTCAATGAACATTAATAATTGTTTCTAAATTCTAGTTTCACTTTATTTTGTGGTCACTGAGACAAGACACTTCGAAAAATTAAAAATTATTACTTTAGAAGAATCTTAATTGTTTCCAGGAGTTTCTACGCGGTAACAAATGATAGAGTCGCTGTTATTCTATAAAAATGAGGATCAATTTAACGACAGAACTTCTGTTCATGTTTAGTTTGGGACGTAATACATGATGGGATTATTATTTGTAGTTTACTTGATACTTTGCGTTTTTTAAATTGTGGCTTACCTTAAGAACCCTGTGTGATTATAGGACTGATTAGAGAGCTTGTAAGTTAGAATATTTGAAGCCTTTGTATTTTAATACCACTGAACACAATTAAAGTAAACTTTACAACAATATAAGGAATTTAATAATCATTTAATTCATATAGCATAGGACGCTTTTATACAATTTAATTTATATTATTGTTAAATTTAATGCTTTCATTTTTATGTCCTTTTAAATTATTCTGTTAAAACAACTATGTTCAAATTTTCAGTTTACAGATTCTTCTGGAATTCAAGGTCCTCGTTGCCACCTGCATTTGAAAGTTGATGTTTGCTCTTTTGAATAAACAGTATATACAAATTATTATTTTTTAATTGAAACAAAATTAACTTAGGAACTAGCAGTCCGATTGAGTTCAAAATTTGCATATCCCCTGTTGCTAATGTATCTAACAAACGGTTAAAAAATTAAAATGTAATAAACCGGATTAAAATTATAAAAACTCAATCCTATGTCATTTATGCAAATTTTCATTATCTTTTTTGTAAGCATTTAGAGAATCTAAATAAATTTTTGAAGTTAAACCCCCGTGCAATAATACCATATTGGATGGTGAAATGAAACATAGTACTTAAGGTATATGTCCACCTTTACATACAAAAATTTTGTTTTGCATAATTTTGCTCTGTAAAATTGTTATACAATTGAGAATGGTACCAGAAAGAGGATGAAGTGAACAGATCCCTTGAAATTATGTCTAAATTGTTTATAAAAATTATTTTCTTTATAATTTTGACATGCAACTTGAAACATGATAGCTCATGCAGTTTTTAAGATAGAGCCACAGTTTTTTCACTGTTTTATAGCTAAAACTATTCTTTAGTGCCTGACATAGAGCTATTTTTATTTTTATTTACATTAATTAATTATTACCATATTATGTAACTTACAATAAGATTTTATGTTGCATAAATCATGTAAAGAATCCATAGATAATTATTAATTATAGTAATGTTATTTTACTCATTGTCAGGCACTGGGGACATTTCAAGCTTCAAAATGACACCAATATCTTCTTGGTATCACCATATTTGGCTGAGATATCATGTTTGAAAGAATTAAATATTCTAAAATTACTATTTAAAGGAAATGAACCACAAACTTTCAGAGCCTAGAAGACTCCAAAATCATATGTCACCCCTTAAGCAGCTTCATGTCGGTCCAGTTTCAGCTTCTTTCTGCCTCTCAAATACCTCCTCCTTGTTTTAACTTCAGGTGTTGAATTTTTTTTGGCATTTTTGTCCCTATTTCCATTGATGCAACAAATCCTGCGATGGTGTTTGTCCCAGGGTTTATGTCCATCCTCCTCAGATTGTAATTTCTCCTTTTGGACTCTTATTAAAATGACGTACAACATCACTGACACACAAATTTACAGTTTTATGACTAAGAGTAAAAGATTATAAATTACTTCATTATGTAAAAAAGTTTTTTCAATCTAATGATCATGCCCAGATATCTATGCATCTATTTCGGGACTAGAAAGAAGTTTATTTTACAAGCAATGCTGGACGAGGGGATTGACTGCTACGAAGATCACTCCAAAAGTAATGCACTCCAAAAGTAGCCTAAGTGACTGTGGCTGATGACGCAGCATTTTGGAAAATGGGACTTATCTGAAAAACCATAAGGCATAAATCGAAAATTCTTATATCAAATTAAAGAGGAGAAAATTCTCTATTAAAATAGTTATATTTTGAAAATTCTAATATTTCATCATTTTTGCGTTTTGTGAGTGTATATATACCTTAAAATAATTTAGAAATGGATGAACTTAATTAATTTTGGTTAGTTAACTTACTGCGAAGTTAAATCTAATTCTGAACTACAAACACATTATGTAAAGAAAGTAATGGTTGTCATGACAACTGAAGACTCTTTCTCTTCCCCATCACGATGGATCAGCGTAATAAATGACTGTCAGAATTGCGCTTGACTTGGCTCACAGCGATTCTGCATTATGGGAGATGAACCCGAGGAAGCAATGTTTGCCGGAAACATTTACAAAAGCTGGTGGGGAGGCAGCAGAGACTCACAAAAGAAATCTATGTACATACAACATCCAATCTCCTTGCGAGCTGCCGAGCATAACGTATTAATATACAAAAATGTTTAAAGAAGTCTCTGATCCGTTTATACTCCAGTAAGGAGAGCAGGCTTGGCATAAAAGCGCCACGCAGTGAGAACAAGGTCTGCGGTGATTTGCTGGGTACAATCCTGATTGAAATCTCTTCATAGCAACAGGTTTTCTTAGCGTAATCACGCTGTCTTTTCTATTGGTCCATTCGTTTCTTACCAATCATAAAAATAAGTAGTAGCAGTTTATGAATATGACATAAATGATAGAAAATGCTAAAGAAAAGTTTGAAAAATATTAAGTTAGGTATTTAAAATAGAAATCTTGAACTACTACTAATCCCAAAATTTAGAACATCTGGCCGACATCTACGGCTGACCACTTACTTACTTACTGGCTTTTAAGGAACCCGGAGGTTCATTGCCGCCCTCACATAAGCCCGCCATTGGTCCCTATCCTGAGCAAGATTAATCAAGTCTCGATCATCATATCCCACCTCCCTGAAATCCATTTTAATATTATCGTCCCATTTATGTCTCGGCCTCCCTAAAGGTCTTTTTCCCTCCGGCCTCCCAACTAACACTCTATATGCATTTCTGGATTCGCCCATACGTACTACATGCCCTGCCCATCTCAAACGTCTGCATTTAATGTTCCTAATTATTTCAGGTGAAGAATACAATGCGTGCAGTTCTGTGTTGTGTAACTTTTTCCATTCTCCTGTAACTTCATCCCTTTTAGCCCCAAATATTTTCCTAAGCACCTTATTCTCAAACACCCTTACTCTCTGTTCCTCTCTCAAAGTGAGAGTCCAAGTTTCACAACCATACAGAACAACCAGTAATATAACTGTTTTATAAATTCTAACTTTCAGATATTTTGACAGCAGATTGGATGATAAAAGCTTCTCAACTGAATAATAACAGGCATTTCCCATATTTATTCTGTGTTTAATTTCCTCCCGAGTATCGTTTACATTTGTTAATGTTGTTCCCAGATATTTGAACTTCTCCACCTCTTCAAAAGATAAATCTCCAATTTTTATATTTCCATTTCGTACAATATTCTCGTCACGAGCCATAATCATATACTTTGTCTTTTCGGGATTTACTTCCAAACCTATGTCTTTACTTGCTTCCAGTAAAATTCCCGTATTTTCCCTAATCGTTTGTGGATTTTCTCCTAACATATTCACGTCATCCGCATAGACCACTAGGATCCAAAATAGAAAGCAGAGGTTAACTTACAAATAAAATACAGAGACATTATTTTATTTTTACTTCAATTTTCATTATACCTAAATTTTTTAATGTACTTCACTCTCACCCCTTCTACTAATGAAGTTCAACCGTCCTCCACACAGATCCAAGACCGCATATACAGTCTTAGTAGCCTTATGGTCATAGTAAACAGTATGTTCCAAAAATATGTTCGCGGGTTCCAGTGACGAAAGAGCTTTCGGTATTGTCTCATTTTCCATTTGCCTACGTCGCATCCCGGTTTCCCCCACCTGCTTCTATTCGCCTCTCTGTAAATGCTAGTGGCTGGGCTGTCTTAGCTCTTTTCTGGGAACATTAATTTCTGTTAGGAATTTTACGTCTACGTAATATTATACCCATACAATTGTTTAAAATAACTTAAAAAAGGGTCTCGTTAAGTAATTAACTGTCACGTGATTTCCTCCCTTTCTACGACCCTGAGACGTAACCACTTGGATGGACAGTAGATAGTATATCTGAGTAATTTAATCTTTTCGGATCGGGCAGAAGTGAAGATTGAATTTACAATACGTAAGGCACTCTTTTATAGAGTAGGTACAGAATTATTTCAACATTAGTTACTGATACGAAGTAAGAAACCTGGTAATTGGAATTACGTACAATAGTCTATAGTGCGATGATATGCACATTAGAACTGAAGCCTATATCGAAATGCACGGCTACTATTTTGAAAAATGTGTTTAAATATCCATATTATGTTTATTTTTCAATTTAACTTCATTCTCTATATTGTACGCTAATGTGTTGTAGACAGTATACTATACACTGCATAATGAATACGTCCACATGGACAGCTCAGTTCGTGAGTAAAAGCACTCATTGTTAATACCATACTGTATTTTGATTATACAAAAACCTAATGAAAATTATCAAACTCAAAATCGCGATATTTCCTAGTTTACGTAAATGGATGAACTACTTTTATTCCCTCCTATACTTAGTAAAGTGATTTGTTTGTATATCACGCCAGTATTATCGAACTCCAGCCGTGGAAGGGGGTAGCAAACGGTATTTCCGGTTCTTAATCGTTGATGTTAGTAAAAAAATGTTAAAAAATAAAATGATGTCCCTGTACAAACGAGAATTACTATATGCTAATAGATCTGAAGATGCCATTAATTGGCGAAAGCACTAGTAATGTTTGATGGTCTAATGACCTAATGTAATTTTTGTATTATTTATTATGTTAATAAGACAGTTATTGAAGGATTATTATACTTATTTCATTTAATTGGAAAGAAGGTGAGACATTTATTGCTTAGTTACATGGTATCAATACATTTCAACAATTTAGTGCACTTTTCCACTCTGTTGACAACAGTAAGTATTTCTCTTCTCAGGTCACCTTGTCATTCTTTATTGATAGGAGCACCCTTCATAATGCAAGCGATCGATTTGTCCCTTTTGTTTATATTGTTTTTATTGTTGCATTTCACTATCCCTACAGACACAAATCGACGGAAGTAAGGTGTGGAGATCTTGCTGGCCAAATAATGTTACCACCGCAGCCTATACAGCGCTCGGAGAATGTGAGATTTGATTGACGTGTCACCTGACTGCTAAAATGTACAGAGGCTCCGTCATGCTGCAGGAACATTCCCATCGTTGTAGCCAAGGAACTTACAAACCACTGATTTTTACACCCATTATGAATAGTATTGCTTTACACCAGGCATGTCAATTGATGCCCACATTAGCAAGCGCGCGCTTTAGAGCCCAGGAGAGCCTGAGCGCTTTACAGCGGAAAGGAAAGAGACAGACGAAAGAGGTAGTATATGCCGCTTGGTCCAGCTATATTCAGGGATGGCCAGCACTGATTCAATGGATAAAGGGAAGAGAACTTATTAAAACTGTATCCATGGTAATTTTTAGATTTGCCTGAGAAGTATAAGTGCATTATAAGAATGTAAGTTCTAATTTTAATGCTCATTTTTCACAAGTTTGATTTTTTTATTCAAAAGAAATATTTTCTCAACTTTTCGTATAGAAAAGTGAAATTTTCAGATATAGGCCTACTTATTTAGTAGCCTTACAGAATGTTTTCGTAAATCTAATATACCGTATATACGTATTACTGAAGATAGTATATTGAAAATTTTGAAAATATTCGCATAGAAATTATTTGTAAGGAAATGGATTAACAAAGCAACTACTGTTACGTCATAAGAAAAAGATACGTGCCCATGTGTTGTAAAAATGTCAGCTCTATAGCTTCAGCAGATTTCGAGAAAATAGTTTAATATTCTAATGATAGGAAGTTGCTCACAAATATCACCTTAAAAGCATAATGCGATAAGAGTTTTGTTATGTAATATTAGTTACACTTAAAACAGATACAGTACCTAATGTAATGTAATATTGTTTTAATTAGTTTATTAATTACTTTTGTAAGGCTAAAGGTACCATCAATATCAATTCCAACTTATCATGTCATACTCAATCTCTTTCTTTTGAATATCACTTTCTTTATGAATGATGTGTTTCATCCACTTGATACAGTATAATATTATACCACTATGGAATTTAAGTGAATATTCCTTCTTAACTCTCTATTATGTTATTAAGATTTAAAACACAAGTGCAATATTAGGAAATCAGTGTTAATACTTTTGTTTTACAGACAATATAGATAATATTAAACAGAAAGCAGCCATATAAAAATAAGGACATAAAATTTCACGTTCCGTTTGAAGTTTGTGCACCACTGTTTTCTTAATCCAAGAGGTTGCTTATTCATATAAACAACCCTTCTTCTTTCCATACTTAGCGCTTGCTGCCCGCGCACGACGTCAAGGTCAGAAAAATGCGCTTGCTTTGACATCACTGCCTTAGACGATCTCAGAAGAGCGACACGTGCTAATCTTTAGTACGTAGCCACTTGTCGTTGCATCGTACCATTTGTAAGACTTGCTATGCGTAAGATTCTCACAGCATCTTTACACGAAATGTTTTACTCAGAATAATTTATGTTTACCACCCCGTAAAATATTTACTGTTGCTCCTGAAACACCCTGTACATTGCGTTCTGGGTTCAGTCGATCCGAGTTGCATATTCCGTACGTATTGATGACGTAATTAGAGGTCGTATTTGCAGACGTAATCCGAGGCTGCCGCCCTCACGCGTGTCGCTAATTACCGGCGATCTAATGCGATGCCCCGGGCCAATAAGCGTCTGCACCCACCAGCAGCACGCAGATGACCGCAGAGAAGATACAGCACGGGCTAGACGTGTTCTTCACTTCTTTGGGCTTACGCAAGTGAGCTTTAGAGTAGGCTATCCCTGTCCTTACATATTTGTTATTCCCGCTGTAGACAGTTGTCACGAACAAGATTTCTATTGAATAATTTCGAGGGAAAAATTGTTCCGGGGCCGGGTATCGAACCCGGGACCTTTGGTTAAACTACCAACGCTCCTCACTGAGCTTTGAGTGCCACGGGAACTCTACCCAAATTAAGACACCGATCCAATTTTTTAAACCCTCTATATCCACAGACCTCAATTTTTCCCTCTAGTGGGCTGACAACCGTCAAGCAAGCAACATTTGAGTGCACACTAACTCTGTGTGACTTTAAATTGTGGTTTTCTGTTGCGTGCAGTGACGTGTATTATACAAATTAAGCTTTCAGGAATAACTCCCTGCAAAGTTAATTTGAATAATTTCGAGGAAAAATTGTTCCGGGACCGGTATCGAACCCGGGACCTTTGGTTAAACGTACCAAAGCTCTCCCACTGAGCTACCCGGGAACTCTACCCGACACCGATCCAATTTTCCCTCTATATCCACAGACCTCAAAGAGACAATCGTCAAGCAACCAACATTTGAGTGCACACTAACTCTGTGTGACTTTAAATTGTGGTTTTCTGTTACGTACACGTGTATTATGCAAATTAAACTTTCAGAATAACTCCTGTAAAGTTAATTTGAATAATTTCGAGGAAAAAAAATTGTGTTCCGGGAAAATTTGTCGAACCCGGGACCTAAACTATCTCCCATTTAGCTGCCCGGAACTCTACCCGACAACGATCCAATTTTTTCCTCTATATCCACAGACCTTAAAGTGGCTGACAACCGTCAAGCAACCAACATTTGAGTGCACACTAACTCTGTGTGACTTTAAATTGTGGTTTTCTGTTGCGTACCGTGACGTGTATTATGCAAATTAAGCTTTCAGGGATAACTCCCTGCAAAGTTAATTTGAATAATTTCGAGGAAAAATTGTTCCGGGACCGGGTATCGAACCCGGGACCTTTGGTTAAACGTACCAAAGCTCTCCCACTGAGCTACCCGGGAACTCTACCCGACACCGATCCAATTTTTCCCTCTATATCCACAGACCTCAAAGTGGGCTGACAACCGTCAAGCAACCAACATTTGAGTGCACACTAACTCTGTGTGACTTTAAATTGTGGTTTTCTGTTACGTACCGTGACGTGTATTATGCAAATTAAGCTTTCAGGGATAACTCCCTGCAAAGTTAATTTGAATAATTTCGAGGAAAAATTGTTCCGGGACCGGGTATCGAACCCGGGACCTTTGGTTAAACGTACCAAAGCTCTCCCACTTTTTCCCTCTATATCCACAGACCTCTCTAAGCAACCCGACACTAACTCTGATTTAAATTGTGGTTTTTTCCCTCTATATCACAGACCTCAAAGTGGGCTGACAACCGTCAAGCAACTCAACATTTGAGACCTCAAAGTGCACACTAACTTTGAGTGCTAACTCTGTGACTTTAAATTGTGGTTTTCTGTTACGTACCGTGACGTGTATTATGCAAATTAAGCTTTCAGGAATAACTCCTGCAAAGTTAATTTGAATAATTTCGAGGAAAAATTGTTCCGGGACCGGGTATCGAACCCGGGACCTTTGGTTAAACGTACCAAAGCTCTCCCACTGAGCTACCCGGAACTCTACCCGACACCGATCCAATTTTTCCCTCTATATCCACAGACCTCAAAGTGGCCTGACAATCGTCAAGCAACCAACATTTGAGTGCACACTAACTCTGTGTGACTTTAAATTGTGGTTTTCTGTTACGTACAGTGAAGTGTATTATGCAAATTAAGCTTTCAGGAATAACTCCCTGTAAAGTTAATTTGAATAATTTCGAGGAAAAATTGTTCCGGGGCCGGGTATCGAACCCGGACCTTTGGTTAAACTACCAACGCTCTCCCATTTAGCTACCCGGGAACTCTACCCGACAACGATCCAATTTTTCCCTCTATATCCACAGACCTTAAAGTGGGCTGACAACCGTCAAGCAAGCAACATTAGAGTGCACACTAACTCTGTGTGACTTTAAATTGTGGTTTTCTGTTGCGTACCGTGACGTGTATTATGCAAATTAAGCTTTCAGGAATAACTCCCTACAAAGTTAATTTGAATAATTTCGAGGGAAAAATTGTTCCGGGACCTTTGGTTAAACGTACCAAAGCTCTCCCACTGAGCTACCCGGGAACTCTACCCGACACCGATCCAATTTTTCCCTCTATATCCACAGACCTCAAAGTGGGCTGACAACCGTCAAGCAACCAACATTTCAGTGCACACTAACTCTGTGTGACTTTAAATTGTGGTTTTCTGTTACGTACAGTGACGTGTATTATGCAAATTAAGCTTTCAGGAATAACTCCCTGTAAAGTTAATTTGAATAATTTCGTGGGAAAAATTGTTCCGGGACCGGGTATCGAACCCGGAAAATTATTCAAATTAACTTTACAGGGAGTTATTCCTGAAAGCTTAATTTGTAAGATTTCTATTACCCTACAGCTGGACTGTTAAAAATCTAGATGTCCACTTTGACGAAAACTTAAATGGAAACAATTACGTTACAAATATTACAAAAGTACCTTGCTCGTACAGTAGGTGCTCGAGAGATTATCCCAGCTTTTTTGTTTCGAAGAATTTCGACAGCAATTTGCTCTGCCTACATCTCTGAAGGATGACATTGTGATAACTGTGTTAAAGAATTCTGTCTAATCGTAATTAATCACATGATGCCTCATTAATGCAATTATAAATTTCATATCTTTTTCTTTGCTTATTTTTTATTATTCGTTACTTACGTTTACATATGTTTATGCTCGACCATGCCGAAATGTAGTAATTATACACCTGGTAGCACCCCTTTAATGCATGTCATTAAAGTACACCTACTCATTAAAGTACAGTGTTCAGCCAATGTAACTCAGCTTACAGGTGTTCAGCTTTGTACCGTTATAAAACCGCAAGTATCGATTATTCTCGGATATGCAATCGAAAGACAATTAGCGAAAAGTCACGGAGGCTGGAAATCCAATACTGTCGCAGAAGGTTATGTTCTGTTACTATAATAATTAGCGTTAATTGTAAATAACACATCTTCAAGTTTCAAATACTCATCAGTGTACAGTCTACCAGAATTTTTTTCTTTGACATGTCCATATTCTCCGAATTTCGCTTCTATTGCAATCAATTTGACTGAGAAATAGGTGGTCGATGTGGATGAGTTTCGTAAAAAAATTGTGCTTGCGCTCGTTTCATAAATATCCATACTTGCGTCTTAATTACTATCATTATAGGCTCGTTGCATAATGTAGGGGAGACTAGTGTAAAGCGGCCTACCTGGGTAAAACGGCCATGTGTAAGCATACCTTTAGCAGCATTGCCATATTGCCGATTATGTAGTGCACTACGTCAGAACTGCTTCTGAAAGTGGTCTGTAAAGTCGTGGATGGCTGTCTTCACAATTTATGATTATTTCGATATGATAACTGTTTTTGGAGGTTCTGATCCAAGGTGTCTACTTATTATTTGATATAATTTCATACATAATATACATAACGTGAAATGTTTATCTACTGCTTGATGTAATAGAGGTTATAAAGTTCAACATGCATGTGTTCGAAACTACTTCAAGATGGCGGTGTTATGCTACAAGCTTGTTTGTTTAGATGCATGTGTTCGAAACTACTTCAAGATGGCTGTGTTATGCTACAAGCTTGTTTGTTTAGATGCATGTGTTCGAAACTACTTCGAGATGGCGGTGTTATGCTACAAGCTTGTTTGTTTAGATGCATGTGTTCGAAACTACTTCAAGATGGCGGTGTTATGCTACAAGCTTGTTTGTTTAGATGCATGTGTTCGAAACTACTTCAAGATGGCGGTGTTATGCTACAAGCTTGTTTGTTTAGATGCATGTGTTCGAAACTACTTCAAGATGGCGGTGTTATGCTACAAGCTTTGTTCAGATGCATGTGTTCGAAACTACTTCAAGATAGCGGTCTTATGCTACAAGCTTGTTTGTTCAGATGCATGTGTTCGAAACTACTTCAAGATGGCGGTGTTATGCTACAAGCTTGTTTGTTCAGATGCATGTGTTCGAAACTACTTCAAGATGGCGGTGTTATGCTACAAGCTTGTTTGTTTAGATGCATGTGTTCGAAACTACTTCAAGATGGCGGTGTTATGCTACAAGCTTGTTTGTTCAGATGCATGTGTTCGAAACTACTTCAAGATGGCGGTGTTATGCTACAAGCTTGTTTGTTCAGATGCATGTGTTCGAAACTACTTCAAGATGGCGGTGTTATGCTACAAGCTTGTTTGTTTAGATGCATGTGTTCGAAACTACTTCAAGATGGCGGTGTTATGCTACAAGCTTGTTTGTTTAGATGCATGTGTTCGAAACTACTTCAAGATGGCGGTGTTATGCTACAAGCTTGTTTGTTCAGATGCATGTGTTCGAAACTACTTCAAGATGGCGGTGTTATGCTACAAGCTTGTTTGTTTAGATGCATGTGTTCGAAACTACTTCAAGATGGCGGTGTTATGCTACAAGCTTGTTTGTTCAGATGCATGTGTTCGAAACTACTTCAAGATGGCGGTGTTATGCTACAAGCTTGTTTGTTCAGATGCATGTGTTCGAAACTACTTCAAGATGGCGGTGTTATGCTACAAGCTTGTTTGTTCAGATGCATGTGTTCGAAACTACTTCAAGATGGCGGTGTTATGCTACAAGCTTTGTTCAGATGCATGTGTTCGAAACTACTTCAAGATGGCGGTGTTATGCTACAAGCTTGTTTGTTCAGATGCATGTGTTCGAAACTACTTCAAGATGGCGGTGTTATGCTACAAGCTTGTTTGTTCAGATGCATGTGTTCGGCCATGCACGGTGGCTTGATGGTTTTACTCTGATATCTCTGACGTAATACATTGAAACACTAGAACAGCTAGAAGTAATTCGGTTTCTTTTCCAGTATCATCTAGGCTATAAGTAGACGTATTAGGAACACTGATAGAAATTCTTGGAGCAGGGAAAATATGAGGGAAGCCATTAAAGCTGTTCAGGAAAATAAAATGAGAACTACAAAGGCAAGCAAAATGTATGATTTGTCTAGAACCAATCTGAGACGGCGAGTCGAAGAAAGGAATATAGATGCCATGTGCTGAAAAACTAAAAGAGAAAGCTGAAGCAGCCAGGTTCAAGAAAATAGTTAGAAAAAGAAATATGTATCATAAAATAATTTTGGAAAAGAAGAATACTAAGAACATTGAAATTACAAGTAGCGAAGAGAATTTAGACGATGAGGAAGATGCTAAATGCATATTTTGTTAAGAAAATATCCACTCCATTTCAGCTAGTGGTGAAGGATGGTCTCGCTGTATGTCGTGCATGAAATGGGCTCATGAAGAGTTTCCTGGACTTGATCCTGTAGCAGACGATGATTTCACCTGCGGTTTGTATCGCTAGACTATTAAATTTAAATGTCCTAATTCATGTTATAATTGATACCATATTAATGCTTTCTTTTCAATTATATGATCTTAGTTAATTAGATTAACATGTTCCACTTTCACGATAATAAATAAAATCGTGTAACTATATGTATTTTTCAACTGAATATGTTTTCTATCATATTTTTTCTAGCATAATATACACTGGGCCGTTTTACACAGATGCCAGTGTAAAACGGCCATTATATTGCACTTCCGAAAAATTTTAATTCCGACAATATATATATATTTTTTTTTCAAAATTAAAAAAAATGCCATATCACTGTCCTTGGATTATATACAACTCATACCTTTAAATTTAGACTCTTGAGCACACCGAAAGTTGTGTAAAATAACACTTAAAATTAAGGTGGCCGTTTTACACAGGTTTCCCCTACTATTATTTTGTTGAGAGTGTAGTGAGTCCGTAAGAGCTACCCTCGATGGGGGACAGTTGGTATGTAATGATGATGATGATGATGATGATGTATGTATTTATTTACACTGCAAGTGGGCAAGCACCCGGTGGCAGTGGTATATACAATATTAACAATACACAATAAAATGATAACCAATACATAATAAAATAACCAATACATAATAAAATAACCAATACATAATAAAATAACCAATACATAATAAAAATAACCAATACATAATAAAAAACCAATACATAATAAATGTATGATTTGTCTCTGAGACGATGATGATGATAATAATAATAATAATAATAATAATAATAGTGGTAGCAACAGTAGTAGTAGTAGTAGTAGTAGTAGTAGTAGCAGTAGTAGTAGCAGTAGCAGTAGCAGCAGCAGCAGCAGCAGCAGCAGCAGCAGCAGTAGTAGTAGTAGTAGATTGTGACTAATTACATGTAATTCCAAGAGTTAGACAATTAGAATTTAGTGTTAAATAAGACTATAGATATATAAACATATTCCACAAGAGTTACATTTGAAGAAAGGTCATATTCTGGAGACGAAAAGCAGCCTTTTTGACAATCGGCGTCTGTGAGCAGTCAATGTCTGAAGCCCCATTACACACTGTTACATTATTTACATTTAAATAGGCTATAGTATTATGAAAGAAAATACCTTTCATTACAATACACAATATTGTACATACTAATGTAAATAACGTTTAATCAATATAAGCCTACATTCTTATTATAGTGTAAATAATGAAAATAGCTTATTCTAATGTGTATAATGTAAATACCGTAAAACAGGCCTAAATTGTAAATATTAGTGTAATTGTTAACGTAGACTATGTTTTGTTTTGTGCAACTTGACCACACAGAAGTCGCTGATCAGGCAGACGCTTGCTACATGCACGCACTCATCTGCTAGAGTAACAACTCCAATAATACTTAACCCTGGTACAAAGTACGGTCACTATTCATAAGCAGTATTGAATAATTTGAGGTTTGTTCTCAGACTAGTTTACGAAATTGATTTTCTCTTAATGTTAAACAGTGATTAAGATATTTAAATATCTAAATAATTCTACTGTATTTCATAAGTAATAAGTCTAAGTAATTTATCTTTACATTCTAATGTAAACTTATTCAGATAAACTGGTAACTTAAATAAATTTCAGTAATAGTCTTTCACTAATTATTATTATTATTATTATTATTTTCGGCCCCATCTAGCAGTCTTCTAAAAGGTCTTCCTGGTCGACGATGTCCTCTAGGTTTATACTGTATCATAAGTTTTGGGATTCTTGAATTTTCCATTCTTCTTACATGATCTAGCCAATTTAGTTTGTATCTGTTTATTTTTTCTTCTACTGGCTCTACTTCTAATTGTTCCAATATTTCTTCATTCCTTTTCCGGTCTAAAACAGTATATCCTGCTGTCCGTCTGAGAAATTTCATTTCCGTTGCTTTGATTCTGCCCAAATCTCTTTTCCTTAATGTCCAAATCTCACTTCCGTATAAAAGGGAGGGTAATGCTAGAGTATTATATATTTTTATTCTTGTAGATTTTTGTACTAATTTAGCTTTTAATGTATTGTTTATTATTCCTAAAATTTGTGTAAATTTGGTAATTTTCTTGTTCACATCTTTTTCATTTTGATAAGATATTTCACAACCCAGATAATTGAAATTTTGTACTTGTTCTAGGCATTGGTTATTGTGTATTATCTTACTTCTCGAACCCGATTGGTTTATCTTGTCCCTAATTGGATCTTTTTAACGTACTCCCATCTTACTTCTGATTGGATCTTGTCCCAAATTGCAATTACTTTCGATTTTTGTGCTGAAATCTCCATCCCAAAATCTGATAATATTTTATTTAACGTATATAGTCCTCTTTGTAAATTATCCTCTGAATTGGAAATTATTGGTTGCCCATTATCTCCAACACTATTTAATATTTACATGAATGAAATCATTTCCAAATGGAACCAAATCTATACATCAGAGATCATAATAACCAGTACCTTAACATTAAATACCCTGCTCTTTGCAGACGATCAAGTTATAATAATAATAATTAATTATTATTACTACTATTATTATGTTTTTGTATTAATTGCATACTTCCCCCCCCCCCGAATAAGGGTATATCTGAACAGGAAACACTGTACTTTAGGATGTTATTCCGGGAGGCATGGTTGAGTGGAAGGGAAAGCCTCAAGGCCTTAACTCTGCCAGCTAAAATAAAATAAAATATTATTAGTTACATAACCATTTAAGAGTATTTTATTGGAGTGCGATATATTTTAACTCCGATTTAGATCACAGATAAAGCAGTATATCAACAGCACAGTATCCTAATTGAAACGGAACTTGTATGGAATTTGTTCTGTTCGATGTATTATAGGTGAAGATCATTTATTCTGTACTGAACTATTTAACTGAATAGTGCCGTATTGTTAAGTGTGGAATAACATGCATATAAACCGCCTTATTTATGTCATTAACGATCTATCCAGGTCGTACTCCGTCCCATAAACTGGGTTCCACTCCATGATGATGCTAACGCTACGATAATTAGGCTCACAAGTTCCATATCCATGTGTTCTTTCTTACACATTTATTTGCATTGCATTATGGGCCAGCACTTAAGGAACATTTTATACTTCCTGTGTAAAGTAATGTTCTGTGGGAAAACTGACCAGAGATTTTTGACTTTGTAAGCTTGAAATCCCAACCACAAAGTTTATTTTACTGAAACGAGTGAAGCCGGATCCTTTGTGGAGCGAGCTCTGCCTCTAAAGCAATAGATGTCTTGTTTTTATTATATCCCTCAAAAAGAGCGGCGCTGAAATGATATCCGCCGTGAGGTCCACAGTGCAAGCCTCGCTGACAACCAAGTCACTCCGGTGCCGGCTTCCTGCAAGTACTGCGAATGCTTCTATAATGAACAGCAGACAATATCATAACTAGAGACCAGCGTAAAATGAAGAAAATATTGCCAAAATATGAAATTGATTTTAGTAAAATATATAATAAATTAAATATTTCAATGCTAAAATCTCCGCTCCTAAACCATTTGCCGCACGTTTACATCATTATTTACAAAATTAGCCTTAAGAGATTAATATTGTTTTTCGGGCTATACAGGATGATCCTTAAGTAATGTCATAATTTCAAGGAGTTATTCTTTGAGATATTTCAGACAAAAAATGTTAATGCAATTTTGACCGTTTTCGAGATAATTACTTTATATGAAACATTTCAAAGCCTGGTTTGGAAGAGTCATAGATTGAATTCCCAATATTCTTACCTAGTTTGAGAGCAGTGTATTATGTTAATAAATTACTGAAAGAATTTCATTTTTGTCCTTTAAATGTGCAGAAATTTGACCCGAAGAAATGTAACTTTTCATTCTGAAAGGGAATTTTTCAACATTACATTTGTTCGGATCACATTTTTGCACATTTGAAGGACAAAATTAATTTTTTTTTCAATAATTTATTATCATAATACACTGCTCTCTTAAACTGACTGAGCATATTGGGAATTAAATCAATCACTTTCCCAAAACACGTGCTATGAAATGTTTAATATAAAACAATATTTATCTCGAAAAGGAAGCAAAAACGATCAAAATTGCATTAAACTTTTTTGTTTGAAATATCTCAAGGAACAACCCACAAGAAATTAATGATATGACTTACTGTTCACCCTGTATAATTTATATGCTATCGAATAAAATGCAGTAGGTATACATAAGAATAATTAGAATAATAATAGGTGCCAAATCTAGGGAATCGTGTAGGACTATTTAAAAAAAAACTACAAATAATGCCCATGGCTTGTCAGTATATCTTTTCATTAATAATCTTCCTGGTATGTACTCGTGAAAACTTTGTAACTAATTCAACAGTTCATAGCATAAATACACGTCAAAAAATGACTTTCATACTCCATCGGCAAGTCTATCGTGCTATCAAAAAGGAGTGCGTTATATGGCAGTAAAAATTTTTAATAGCCTCCTATCGATATAAAAAATGAAACTCAAAACATAAGATTATTTAGGGCCAAATTAAAGAAGTACCTAATTTCTCACGCCTTCTATTCTGTAGGTGAATTCAAGACATTCAATAACACTTCATGAAATTGATACTAAAACTTTGTGTTGTACTAGTAGACTATATTGTAAATCTCTTCTGTATATATTTCATCTAAACTGTGACTATAAATTAAGACTTTATAATAGTATTAAGTTTTTCGATTTGTTCCATATTCTAGCTGTAAACATGTATGAATACCATGGAATGTTAATAAATACAATACAATACAATAATTAAACAGTCTGTCAGCATCATCAAATGCTCACCTGAATGCAAAAAGGAGTTATATAACAGGTGTGTTTTTACATATTTTCATTCTTTAAAAAAAGTAAAGTTTCGTTAGTAGCTGTGTTATCTCTGAATAAAATTTTGAGTTACGAAGTTTTGGAAAAACAGCGTGGATATTGTGTAGCTCTTCCTAACGACGCTCCATTGTTTATTCTCTGAGATCAGTATTTCAGTTTCATTTTAAGGAGCCACTCTGAATAGACCACAATCTTGTAGTTCTTTGTTTCAGCGCCGATTTTTCTACTTACACTATACACGTCTCTGTACCCACTAATCGTTCCTCCTTCTTCACCAACTCCTGTCCGCCTTGAGCCCCTCAGTCAGGGACATTGGTTCTTTTCCAGTCGAGAATCTATGACGTTGGACTCCCGAACCTCGTTCTATTGGAAATCAGTGATGATAAAACTGATCTGGCGTGGAAGTCTGTCATATTTTCACTATCTTGTTAATAATGTGACGTATCCTCATGTCGGAAATGCTCCGTGGGATAAACGCTCAACAAGCACTTCGCTCTCTATGGATGCGGTTCATCGCTTTTCAATTGTGTATCTGTAACAAGCAGGACGGGGAAATGTGGGCAAGGCCGCCACGCTATTCAAGGGCCTTAATGACGAGGGGGGGGGCAGTTCGGACAGGTTTTCGGAAATAGAATTCCACAGAGGGCGGGAGCTGTATCCATTGCTGCGTTTTACAATGGGAGGTATTCAACATTTGTAACGAAATAAAACATATAAGAGGCGAGTTTGTGTTACGCGAAATCAATTTAAATTACAAACAAAATCCTGTTTTAAAACCTCGATATATGAAATAATTAGAAAACATGCCAATTATTTGACAGAAGATGTCTTCTACAGGCCTATTAATGCTTTTGTCATGTAATGAAAATTTTGCTAGATTCGCAGCAGATCCAACTTCGATTCTCTGCAGGGACGTGCAGATACATTTCCCTCCCCACAGGGACAGAGTGTAGTTTCGAAGCGGCAATCTTGCTGTCACATTCTTGTGCATGTCTAGATTTGAAGTTGTAAATGTTTATTGAGGATAAATAATATTTTGAATTCACTCCCATAATGTCAGAAACATTTGGTGTGATATTTTCACGATGCGTTGGTTAACAATATTTCTTTAAAAAGAGCTTCACAGTCAATGTACTATAGCCTACAAGATTATAGAGTGAAATTGTCATAGGTAATAGCACCAGAGTTCTAATCTTGTCGATAGTTCGTGAGCGTAAATCACCCAAGAGATGCAAACTCGTCTGATATTGAATAAAACTATTTCGCGAGTAATAATAAATAAATATTTATTAAAAAGATAAATATAATTATATTACTATTAAATAAGGTCTCTAGTTTGCTAACTTAATATATTTCATTGGTCTGCCTGGCCTTAGCTTCCTAATAACAATCAGAGACACGACAGCCCATGAAGGGCTTTGACCGACCACATGCCGAAGATCATCCAACCAGAATGGAGGTATCGTGTGCTTAGCATGATGATCCCCCCAGCCGTTATAGCTGGTTTTCGTAGCCGGATTTCGCTACCTATCATATCTCTACAAGTGCATCATGATGTTGGATGGACACCGGTCTCATACACTGGGTGAAATTTCATTAGAAAATTTCTTCCCCCATGACGCGAGTCCTAGGCAGGATGCCTTAGACCACGGCGCGCGACAGTACTAGCTTCCGGCACGGGTTCGATTCCCAGCGGGTTCAGAGATTTTCGTGGACAATTTCTTCCTCGGGACTTGGAGAGGTGGCGGTGCACAACTTCTAATCACTAGATTGTGAGCGAATAGCTCATATTGTATGTAACAGAAAAGCTTTATCATCATATTCATCATAAATTTCCTGTATTTGTGCCATAACTGTAACCTGCAGAATTTTTTCAGAATTTTCCCTAGTGTCAGTGATTTTTTTTGAAGTGTAGAATTATATTGAACTTTAAAAATAAAACAAGAAATGTCTCAGGATTCAGGAGGCTTAATTTACCACGATAACTCAAGTACGAACAAAGGGAATGTGAAGAGGCAACTTGGAATTACATAATGCAGGGCCAACACAAATTGTGACCCCACACGTGAATGTCACCCAACAACAAACGTTTGCAATTCAAACATAATCTTCAGAGGATAAAATGTAAAGAACCCTTAAGCCGGACCATCTTGTTCGGCACCCCACACATACACGTGTAATCGACTGACGCATTTAAGTCGCATCCCAACAGAGCGTTACTCTGGGGACGAGGCTGCAGCAGAGGGTTCCCTGCAGACCGGCATTGTTCACAAATCTATCCCTTCCCCCGCTGGTCTAGCTTAATTCTCATCTCCACTGAACAAAAGCTCATAATTATGAAAGAGAAAGCTGCACGAATTAATTAGTAATACCGCACATTGTTAACTAGGAACTCTGCTTCAGTAGCGATATTTAAATTTCATGCCGACGGAGGAATTTGCTGCTTAGTTGACTTAGCTGCGATGTGGATTACGGCAATACGCTTACATGCAACACTCTGAGTTAGGGAAATATTGCCACTGCTAATTATTATTCATACAAACAAATCTCATTACTCCTTCATCACTATTACTACGCAACGAGATAGAAAAACGACCCCAAGAAATTGTGCACAATGGAAAGACATACGGGTTAACAAGTACAGCACATCCTAAAATATGCCTAATTCTATTATTATTATTATTATTATTATTATTATTATTATTATTATTACTATTATAAACTTGTTAAATTAAAAATAAAATTTGATAAAATTTCATGACTACAAGATAAAGATGAACATTTATAAACAAAATCTAAACAATTTAGGAAATACATTGACTCATTTTTCAAGACTATTACACTTTACTAGTCATACTACTTTTGACCAACAAAACGGTACGAAAGGACGTATTTCAACCAATCATATCTGCTTATTGCACAATTTTATCGCGTCCCTAGCATTTGTTTCTTTGTTTGCCAACATTTGAAACTGCGCTGTTCTGGACGTCTATATATATATATATATATATATATATATATATATATATATATATATATATAATACAAACCACTCCAGTCGATGCACAGCAGTTTCAAATATGACTCGCATTGGCATTCAAGAACAAGAATTAATAAAAATCACTGATCATACCTATGCATCTTCTGAAATCCGATTTACAAATAAATGAAGAGCACCATTCGGAAATCTTGAATAAGTTGAATACACTATGTAGGCCTAAATCAACGAGTTCCACTTCTATTACGCACACGTCCAATATAACATCAATTGAACCACCAACCACATTCAAATTTGAAAATTGTACATTCAATAATTATTCCTTTTAAAATTATTCATATTTATTTTTTATGTCATCGTCGTTAATTAAAACTTTTCTAACACTTGTGTATATTATTTAGGTTATGTTATAGCTTCTGCTATATGATATTATGGATAGTCACGTATCAGGGATTGTTTAATATTAAGATTTATTGAAAATCATCTGTAAAGGGACGTTGATTGCTGGGGTTCGGATAATTGAAGTGGAATGCAACTGTTTTAATAAAAATGAAACTGAATCAACAAAGCCTTCTTGACTAGTAACATTGCCATCGTGTATAGATCGAGAACTTCTCGACGAGAATGCATTGCTAGTAATCATTACAGTGTCTGTATAAAGACACTACTGCCATCTAGCATGCATCTAGCGTAATATTTGTAATGTTGAGATGGTACAATAATACATTTGAAGACAGTTGTATTTTCGTAAGTCAATTATTATTTTATTGTATTGGAGTACTTCGTTACTTCTAATTTTATATACTTTTTCTAATCGTGTAATAGTCAATTAAATCCCACTCGAGTTTTGATTTTCTGTAGATAAATCAAAACGTCTAGTGAGATAATACTGTTGATAATAATTCCACTGAATTTCACAAATGTAACAGAGTGTTGTTAACCTGGGTTCCTGCTACTTTCGTAATTCAATTCAATCTATTTATAAGTCATTTAGTAATTAAAACCATAGGCTCCGATATTAAATACAACTTATATAAAATTAAACGCAAACACTAAATACGAAGTTGTACAACTAAACCTATAGCCTATTAATATAAGTACTCAAAACTATGAAATAGATTATCATGTAATCACTCACACATTATATATTTATATGTATATATAATACATATATATATATATATTAAACAAATAAAATTCCGCAATTTGTGTTTCATGAAGTTATTTTATTTATTTATTCATTCATTCATTCATTCATTCATTCATTCATTCATTCATTCATTCATTCATTCATTCATTCATTCATTCATTCATTCATTCATTCATTCATTCATTCATTCATTCATTCATTCATTTATTCATAATTGGAAATTGGGTTAATATTCTCCTTTAGATGTTTCCAGACGTAAACTTTTATCATTCATTCTTAGGTCTTTAATAGTGATATAATTACCTCCCACAATAATTGCAGCTACAGTATTTACCTCCTTCGACTTACCTTCGTCAGATATATCAAGTGTGATACCTCACAAACTTCGAACGCAGAAAAAACTTTCACGATAACGACATCCTTTGTGAAACAGTGTAGGACTGAGTGTGATCATGGTGACTTAAGGCAATACTGCATTGCCTTTCTAATTTCCAGAGGACCTAGTTCTAAAATGTAAGAATGTATTCATAGAAGGTCCTAACATTGCTGCACTGGGGCTAGAGTCGTGGAATCATAGCCTATTAGACTGATGAAAAGTGAAGTTACTTAAGATCCCTGCAACAATGCAAGCAATGAGTGTAACTTCGGAATAATAAGGGCTAAAATGTAAATATGAATGTTAAATTTGTTACTTATTTGTTACGTGTTAATTTAAGTTAATAAAATGTTCGAGGTAATGCATTAATTTCTTACTGAATGAAGTTTGTGCATTAAATATTACATTTTCTTTGGCAGTGCGTAAAATGAATAGCAGTGCCTAAAATGGTTGCTTACTTTTTACGCAGTTTTTAAAGGCTCGTTAACAGTGGATAAAATGCAACTTCACGCACAATTTGTAGAAAAAAATAATCTATATCATATTTGCAAACTACCATAATTTTTATATTAGATACTAGCCGTACCCGTGCGCTCCGCTACACCCGTTACAAATAAATATTAAGTAATTACATAATTAAAATAGGACATTTGATCCAGGGAACATTCGTGTTTGATAGAAGGATAAATCGTTTAATATGTTACTTAATTTAAATTGCATCCAAATAATTAAAATGCGATCATTTTGGTCCAGAGACACTCATTTGGTGCAATGACAATTCCTTTAACATGTTCCTTAATTTTTATTACATGCAACCATTGTTTACTGAAGATTGACATCATTTAGATTTAATGTGTATATTTTATTTTACTTGTTATAGGTTTCCATTGAATTATGGTAATAACTTAATTTTAACCCTTGTTTTGTACGTATTCAGTAAATGGCGCTTGGCCCACTATGGTTCTGAACCCTTCAAATAACTTAAATTATATTTTATTATATTATATTATATTATATTATATTATATTATATTATATTATATTATATTATATTATATTATATTATATTATATTATACTATATTATATCAGAAGTTACTGTAATAACATTATAGCATTATGTCCATCTAGAGAAACTACACTTTCCAATGGTGAAATAATAATTAATTATACAAATAGGTTAATTTAGCTTCCGATATTACTTCATACAAACACAGAAACATGCTCTGTAGGCTATCTTTCATAGCTTTCGATTGTTGCTGTCCAAGGCCCCTTATAGACGAAGTCATTTGTTTTTTAATTCATTACACGGCCTTAGATGGCAGTTATTTTAATTTTAAAACTCATTTATCTCATTAAATATCAGTCCTATCAAAATTTGTGAAGGAATAAAATTTATCGGAAATTAATTTTAAAGAAACGTTTGTTATGTAACATTTTTCACAAAAATCAATAATAAGCGAGATATTTCGATTTATTCAGTTCAGAACCCTTTATAACCCCCCCTTTTAAATAAAGTATTTTGAATGCCATATGGCCTAAAATCTAAGTTGCAACGAACTTAATTTATATTCCAATTTTCATCGAAATCCGTTCAGCCATTATCGCGTGAAAAGGTAACAAACATACAGACAGACAGACAGACATACAAACAAAAATTTCAAAAAGCGATTTTCGGTTTCAGGGTGGTTAATTATATATGTTAGGACCAATTATTTTTGGAAAATCGAAAATTACCAGAAAAATTTCGGCTACAGATTTATTATTAGTATAGATTCAGAATTCAGATACAAACAAATTAATATATTACTCAAGTTTCTTTTGACAAACAGAATTAAAACCAAGAGAGATTTTTTTGGACAGAAGCGTTTGTTTCAGTATTACTACGTCACTTGGAACTTTTTCCTCCACCAGCTTTGATTAGTTGCAGCCAGAACCCGAACAGCCAATAAAAGATTGGGTGGATGTCTGGGGCGTAAAACTTGTGCGATGCGGAACGGAATCACACGAAGCTGTGGAAGGTGCCATCAATTCGAAGAACGTCACCGAGCAGTAAATACCAGCGGCGCCTCCAAAATCAGAAGAGTTGGGGAGGAGAGATGCCTGAAGCAATTGCGAGGAGCACGGCCGAATTCCACGAACTTTTTTACTGCGAATTATATATTCCAGTGTTATGTCCCGGATGCAGAAGAAGGCACTGTCATGATATGGCAGCCTCTTGTAGACAACTATTAATCCATTATTCTTAACATTACACATTTCATTCCACCAACATTCCTCATGTCCTCATATGCTTCCTTCCACACGTTCGCTTTAAGGTTACGTTTTACTAACTTCGGCGAAGCGGGTAGGGATTATTAGGCCCAGGATATTTATATAAATGCATATGCTTTCTGCCCAGTTAAATGTCATGCGAAATAGTAATATGCGTTACAAGAGCGGTATGTTGATGTTTTCATGTTCGAGGAAAAGACTGAAAAAGCGAAACGTAGTTGAGCTTTTTTAATTTCCGAGAACATGAAAACAAACATACCGCTCGTGTATCGTACATTATTTTGTGCGAAGATCGTTTATTACATACCTCAAAGACGAATTTCTAATTATTTGCAATGAAATCTCCATCTTGGTTTCTGTTCAATGACGGCAACTTTTAAAAACTAAAATATCTATCTTCAACATTGTTGTTTTCTGTATTTACTATATTCCAGCAGGCCGTGATATACGTCTGTCTTTTTTTTTCCCCCAGTCTATAAATGAGAACTTAAAACAAACGGTAAGGTTATGTGATGATTTATTTTTCTTTTTAAAATTTTAACAATATTATTTATATAACATATTGCAGTAATAACATCGGCATCTGGAATCTTGTTGATTTTTTCACGGCTTCCTTAATGTTACTTGCATTACAAATGCAGTAACTTTTGTGGTGTTGTAGAGTTTACTTAATTTTTGCAAATATTTAAAAACAATAATTAACAGTGCAATTTAGGTGAAATTGCAGTGGTAAGTTTCCAATTTATAATTATTACTATGTTAAACGTCTCTAAAAATAATATGTTAAAAGCCTAAAGCAGTAAAATTAATATGGCGCTTAAGCGGTAAGAAGAGGGAAATTGTTATGTGTGTTACGTTGGGAATACTGAATGTGGTATTTCACACTTACCGCGTATTGGTTTTGTGCGGAAACCAAGCAAATACGCACGATCTCGCACAAATGTTATTTTTATGTGTGTTTTGAACGTCTGTAGTGACTAATATGCAAAGTTAACCGTACATATTTTTGCCTCTTGCAGGATAACTCACACAATGAAAGTACCTAGTTCAAAACAAAATATTATATTGTCAAATATTTGTTTCATTTTGCTGTTTGACTAGTCGTAACTTCTACAGCTTTTGTCAAATATGTATATATGTATCCAATGCCTACCCACTTCACTTGCGTGATTCATGTTCCACATATTGCAGAAAGGTGGCGGGACTGTGACCTATTTTCAAGTTGCACACCACTTAGGCGGGCCACGCTGTGCATGATGCGTATTTGTAGAGAGTTACGTCGTATACTAGGGTGAGTGTATGTGTAAGTGTTCGTGTAAGTGTAATGTATAGAATCAGTGGTGATGATGATGATGGTGAGGAAGGGAGAAGGGAAACTCGGTGCCGCCACATCCGACGGACGAATCGCTATCAACAGTGACATATGCCTTCTCTTCATATGCACAGCGGAGAGATTTGGGATTTAACCCTGTATAGTTCTCAGTTTACTCAGTCGCAGCAGTATAGAAGCACGTTGATAACTCTAAATGACACATTAGTTATATGTAATATAGCAATGTATTATTTAAAATGTTTAGTGCAAAACAGTCTAGTTCGATTAATTAAAATGTGTCTCAGTGAAACATACAGCAGAGTCCGTATAGGTCAGTTTCTATCTGATGCTTTTCCAATTCACTGCGGGCTAAAGCAGGGAGATGCACTATGACCTTTACTTTTTAACTTCGCTCTAGAATATGCCATTAGGAAAGTGCAGGATAGAAGGCAGGGTTTGGAATTGAACGGGTTACATCAGCTTCTTGTCTATGCGGATGACGTGAATATGTTAGGAGAAAATACACAAACGATTAGGGAAAACACGGAAATTTTACTTGAAGCAAGTAAAGCGATCGGTTTGGAAGTAAATCCCGAAAAGACAAAGTATATGATTATGTCTCGTGACCAGAATATTGTACGAAATATAAATATAAAAATTGGAGATTTATCCTTCGAAGAGGTGGAAAAATTCAAATATCTTGGTGCAACAGTAACAAATATAAATGACACTCGGGAGGAAATTAAACGCAGAATAAATATGGGAAATGCGTGTTATTATTCGGTTGAGAAGCACTTATCATCCAGTCTGCTGTCCAAAAATCTGAAAGTTAGAATTTATAAAACAGTTATATTACCGGTTGTTCTGTATAGTTGTGAAACTTGGACTCTCACTTTAAGAGAGGAACATAGGTTAAGGGTGTTTGAGAATAAGGTGCTTAGGAAAATATTTGGGGCAAAGCGGGATGAAGTTACAGGAGAATGGAGAAAGTTACACAACACAGAACTGCACGCATTGTATTCTTCACCTAACATAATTAGGAACATTAAATCCAGACGTTTGAGATGGGCAGGGCATGTAGCACGTATGGGCGAATCCAGAAATGCATATAGAGTGTTAGTTGGGAGATCGGAGGAAAAGATCTTTAGGGAGGCCGAGACGTAGATGGGAGGATAATATTAAAATTGATTTGAGAGAGGTGGGGTATGATGATAGAGACTGGATTAATCTTGCACAGGATAGGGACCGCTGGCGGGCTTATGTGAGGGCGGCAATGAACCTTCGGGTTCCTTAAAAGCCATTTGTAAGTAAGTAAGTAAGTAAGTGCAAAACAGTCGCTTGGCATCAGATGTACGGAAACCAAATTACTTACTATAGATGTAGTTATTCGTTTGTTTAGAGATGCTCTCTGTGCTAAAAAGCTAGCTGTAATCCGCGTTTTCATAACCGGTGTCTTAGCTTGTACTTATGTGAAAGTTTTTGTGAGTAACCAACTCTTTGTTTTAGGCTTGAGGAGGAGCAATTACCTAAAAAATTACATATGAAGCTTGTTGTATTAGGATGCTGGTAATGGATTTAGCGTCAATGTTATTTAATTTTCCCTGGCCAGTATTGGACTTTGTAAGCGCTTTGAGGGGGGAAAAAATCCATAACCACTCATACGTAAAAAAACACTTAAATTCCATACGACTCCTTTCACAAAAAAAGTTATTTCGCTTGCAGTTGAAATTAAATGTAGGGGATAATGAAACACTCGTGGTGGTACTTTGAAAACAAGCATTGTGATTATTTGCTTTGTCAATGCGTTCAAAACACATGAAAGACAATGCTGCGGGACGAAACACTTCGGATTCTGAAAAGAGCATTTCTGCTTTTGCTGGTAGTTGACAGAGCAAATTTGAGTATCGGCCGTCAATCGTATCATGTATCCTCAAAGCAATTATTTGTGCTGGCGCCAGTCGTTATTCTGCAAGTTGAAATTGAAACTGATACAGTGGCCAAAGTATTGCATTGTTAATTCTGCTTCAGTAGAAATATGTGTAAAACAAAATTACATTTCGTAACAAAGGACCTCGTTTATTAATTTGTATAATGTGAAGAATGCGCGTTGACAAAAAAATAAGTCCAAATTGTACATCTTCCTGGTAATCTACCAACCATTGTTTTCAGAACGTATGATACCATGTATGTGTATGTATGTATGTATGTATGTATGTATGTATGTAAATGTTAAATGTTATATTTTATTTAACGACGCTCGCAACTGCAGAGGTTATATCAGCGTCGCCGGAATTTTGTCCCGCAAGAGTTCTTTTACATGCCAGTAAATCTACTGACATGAACCTGTGCCATTTAAGCACACTTAAATGCCATCGACCTGTCCCGGGATCGAACCCGCAACCTTGGGCGTAGAAGGTCAGCGCTATACCAACTCGCCAACCATGTCGACTGTATGTATGTATGTATGTATGTATGTATGTATATTTATTTATTTATTTATTTAAGCTGGTAGAGATAAGGCCATCAGGCCTTCTTTTCCTCTCTACCAGGGGATTACAACTACAATATTAAGAATACAATTACAATTAATAAAATTCATACATAAAAATCGAAATAATTTTGAATTGTATTCTCATTGTTATGAAACAAAAGGTATGAATTCTTTAAGATTGTTTGAACCAAAGTGCAACACTGTTACAGTATTTAATCATAGTAGCAATTTAGGCCCAAGAATATATAACAAATTTATATTTAAATATCCTAATCTTGTCAATTCTAATAGTTCTAGTATTAAATTTAAAAGGTTATGTATGGATTTTATAAAAATTGAAAAATTGTAAATTTAAATTTATTTACTATAATTGTACAGTAGACATAAGATAAATTGTATTGTATAATTATTAATTTCAATTCAGGAATCCGCCCCTGAGCACGAGTTCTACTCTTTCAGGGGCGAGCTAAAGTTTTTCTGTATATATTATATTTTATGTTACAATTATTAGCAAAATAATAAATAAGTAAATCAATAAATAAATGAATAAATAAATAAATTATAATTACAATTAATAATAAATTTACAAATACAATAAAATCAAAGTACTAAAAGATTAAGTGATTAATAATAGCTAGACAGTTTATTGTGAAAGTTAAGGAGAGAGAGTATATATTTATATATATATATATATATATATATATATATATATATATATAGAGAGAGAGAGAGAGAGAGAGGGAGAGAGAGAATGCTTGTACTGTACAAATTCCAAATGGGGTAAAACTTAAATTATACTTTTATTTAAAATTAATGTTTGTAATTAGAGATAAAATGAATTATGGAAACTGAGAACATACTAAAGATCACAATTATAAACACATCTGTTCAGATTACTGGCGAATGAATTAGTTATCAGTAAGTTTACGGTTTGAAACTAGTGTGAAGCTGTTTCACGCTTACCCCATGTTTATTTTCAAATGGAATCTGTTTTTGTGGGTATAAGCCTCTTCAATTTGTGTTTAAAGTAACATTTCTTAAGAGTTGCTTAAAGTTACTTCGTGTTAGTTGAAGTGGATCACCAAAGAATAGAATTCCAAAAGCAAGTAATACAGAGGGTTGTTTCCGATCTCTGATAACGAATTTAAATGACGTCATATGCGTCAGGAATCACACCGACAACTGAACTGCGGCGAGAGGTGACAGACCAGTAGTGAGTGATTTCATAATCAGAGTGCACGGTGTATCACAGCAGCAATGCCCAAGAAAATCGAGCTTTTTTGGGAGGGGTACATAACAACTCTTTCCGATGGCAACTACAGTTACGTGAAAATTATAGGAGCCTACAAAAAAAAAAAAAAACGTGGTTTCGTTATTTCCAAGAAAGGCATCTTGTTTGTACCTAATAAGACTGGTGAAGCTCGGATGGGATTAATTCCAGAGTGGAAAAAGCAAGCAAATCCACACCCCGTCACAAGTCGCCGCACCCCACGAGATGATACAAATTAATTCCATTCGAGCTTTACCAATCTTATTAAGTACACAGAAGATGCCTTTCTTGGAAATAACGAAACCTCGTTTATTGCAGGGTTCTTTTGTTCTCACGTAACTGTACTTGGCATTGGAAAGGGTCGTAATGTACACCTCCCAAAAAGGCTCGATTTTCTTGGGAATTTCTGCTGTGATTCGCCGTGCACTCTGACTATGAGATCACTCACTACTGGTCTGTCACCTCGCGCCACAGTTCAGCTGTCGTGTGACTCCTGACGCACATGACGTCACTCAAATTCGTTATCAGAGATCGGAAAGAGCCCTGTACGAGCAGAGCTCTATTGTTAACCTGCATAATGGTCTGTCACTAGTTACAAGTAATTTATTTTGTGAAGATCGTGCGTATTTGCTTGGTTTCCGCACAAAACCAATCCGCGGTAAGTCTAAAATTCCACATTCAGTTTTCCCAACCTAACACACATAATAATTTCCCTCTTCTTACCGCTTAAGTGACATATTGATTTTACTGCTTTAGGCTTTTAACATATTATTTTAGAGACGTTCAATATAGTAATAATTATAAATTGAAACTTACCACTGCAATTTCACCTAAATTGCTTTGTTAATTATTGTTTTTAAATATTTGCAAAAATTAAGTAAGCTCTACAACTCCACTAAAGTTACTGCATTAGTGATGCAAGTAACATTAAGGAAGCCGTTTGTTTTAAGTTCGCATTTATAGACTGGGGAAAAAAGACAGACGTATATCACGGCCTGCTGGAGTATAATAAACATAGAAAACATTTTAAAGCAACAATGTTGAAGATAGATATTTTTGTTCTGCAAATTTGCCGTCATTGAACAGAAACCAAGATGGAGATGTCATTGCAACTAATTAGAAATTCCTCTTTCAGGTATGTAATAAACGATCTTCGCACAAAATAATGTACGATACACGAGCGGTATGTTTTCTTTCAATTCTCGGAAATTAAAAAAGCTCAACTACGTTTCGCTTTTTCAAACTTTTCCTCGAACATGAAAACTTCAAGATACCGCTCTTGCAACGCATATTACTATTGCCATTTTCAGCGTTTAAATTTCTTTGGATTGAAAAAAAAAAAAAGAACTTGGTTTGAGTTTTTTTTAATGTTCGTTTAAATTTTGAAGCTTTTCGTTTTTTTTTTTCTAGAAATTACAGAAAAACCTGACGTGAGACAGAAAACCTCAATAAAGAATGAGATTCAGAAGTCTATGTTAGATGATCGGGTTTAAATGCTTTGAAAAAACTATGAATTTCGCGAATTTTGACATTCTTTTGTTTTTATTTTTAAGAAGTCAGAAAAGACCTGATGTGGTACAGAAAATTTGAACACAGATTCGGATTCAGGAGATGTCAATCAACTAGAAACGTCACTTTTGATCATGAAGCAGAAAAAAAGTTTAAAATATCACACCCGTGTAAGCAGCCAACAAATGTCAGCACTGTTGTTGCCAGCACTTCCGTCACTGTTACTATGGTTCCTGGAACACACTGCTGTGCATTGTCACGGTTATTGTTCTCCTATCACTTACAACCATATGATAACTGACTTATAGAAGAATTAGTGGTGATTTGTCAGGAATGTGGAAATACTGATTACCCAACAAATTTAATTTATACAGATATTAATGTATTGCTATTGAAGAAATTTATAAATATAGTCTACTAACTTACTACCACAGAAATCAAATAAAACATAAATCTAATCGACATGAATATCGTACTCGAAGACAAAAGTCTACTTTCCCATTAATTGAGCCTAAATGTCATACAAGTGCAGCTCTTAAACATGGTGCTAGTTTCGGCCCAAGACTTTATAATAAAATTACAAACCATTTTCCAAATTTGAAATATTTTAAAATTGAAGCTTTTAAAAAAGAAATTTATAAAATTATCCATGATGTATAATATTAACAAATGTATTTTTTTAACCTTTTATTTCTGTCGACTATATTCATGTTTTTATTGAATATCACTGGCTTCTGTCGGATTGTCAATTTATATTAAATGTGTATTTTTCTCTCTTTTTCTCTTTCTTCTTTATTCTTGCTCTTGTGTTGTATTTATTGGTTTGAATTGAGTTACTTACTGTATTTAGTAAACTGTCCTTGTAAATTTTATGTTATATTATTGACTAAGACCACACCGTACACGAGCCTGGCTCTTACGGTAGTGGCTAGAAACATTTTTGTTTTATAAATGCAATTTGTACTTACTAGCTAGCTAGTTAAATAAATAAATAAATGTCATCGAAATTAAGCAGGGAGTATAATAATTGCTATTTGTATATTAATGTACACAATAATAAAAAAGGGAAAAAATCAAACAGTGGTAAGTTTCTGAAAGGAATATCTGTACTGTATTGTAAACAGTATTTTTTAGATGGGGAGAATAAAACAATATTTTAAAATAGGTAACTATAAATTACTTCGGTAATTCAAATGAATGCCTTGTGTAATAAGTGCACATAAGTGCTGCTTGTGTCCGCACTTGCACCACTGCTGCACGGAGCAGCTTTAATTGAATGCCGTTCTGGCTTCGCCACATCATGAATTATACAGTATCACACCCACGCGTTGTCCCAGCAACCGAAGTGTGTTATTGCAGCCTCCCCGCAAGATTATCGGCTCTGTTCCAATGTTTTATCAAGCTACATTACGTGATCGTGCTTATGATCGTTGTCATGATCTTCAGCAGGAATCAGGCTTCTCATTTGGCCCATTTCCTCCTCGCTCTCTGCAGGATAATTGAACTAACACTAAACACTCACAAACAGCAACACTACACAGCTGTGGGGTCACCACTTGAGACAACAAAGGACAAACGCCAGTCCCTAAAAGGGCAGAAACTGAGTTTTGCAATTAAAATTAAAATTTCAAATTTATTCAACATTTTGGGTCCACATGGAAGTAGGACAACAAAGGACAAACGCCAGTCCCTAAAAGGGCAGAAACTGAGTTTTGCAATTGAAATTAAAATTTCAAATTTATTCAACATTTTGGGTCCACATGGAAGAAGGACAACAAAGGACAAACGCCAGTCCCTAAAAGGGCAGAAACTGAGTTTTGCAATTAAAATTAAAATTTCAAATTTATTCAACATTTTGGGTCCACATGGAAGAAGGACAACAAAGGACAAACGCCAGTCCCTAAAAGGGCAGAAACTGAGTTTTGTAATTAAAATTAAAATTTCAAATTTATTCAACATTTTGGGTCCACATGGAAGAAGGACAACAAAGGACAAACGCCAGTCCCTAAAAGGGCAGAAACTGAGTTTTGCAATTAAAATTAAAATTTCAAATTTATTCAACATTTTGGGTCCACATGGAAGGACAACAAAGGACAAACGCCAGTCCCTAAAAGGGCAGAAACTGAGTTTTCCAATTAAAATTCAAATTTCAAATTTATTCAACATTTTGGGTCCACATGGAAGTAGGACAATAAAGGACAAACGCCAGTCCCTAAAAGGGCAGAAACTGAGTTTTACAATTGAAATAAAAATTTCAAATTTATTCACCATTTTGGATCCACATTGAAGGTCAACAAAGGACAAACGCCAGTCCCTAAAAGGGCAGAAACTGAGTTTGCAGTTAAAATTAAAATTTCAAATTTATTCAACATTTTGGGTCCACATGGAAGGACAACAAAGGACAAACGCCAGTCCCTAAAAGGGCAGAAACTGAGTTTTGTAATTAAAATTAAAATTTCAAATTTATTCAACATTTTTGTTTAAATGGTGTAATGCAGACTAAATTCATCCGAAATGGACATGAGCTCGTGCTCTGGTACAGCCCAGTAGAACAAATTTTAGGACTTAGCCTACATAGCCTAATATTTATACAATTATATATGTCAGTAATTTCATATATTCATCCTGATTACACACTTTTAACACTATATCGCTATGGGATAATATTATATTATACTTATGGCTTTTAGAGAATCCGGAGGTTCATTGCCGCCCTCACCTAAGCCCGCCATCGGTCCCTATCCCAAGCAAGATTAATCCAATCTCTACCATCATATCCCACCTCCTCAAATCCATTTTAATATTATCCTCCCATCTACGTCTCGCTTTCCGGCCTCCCAACTAACACTCTATAAGCATTTTTGGATTCACCCTTACGTGCTATATGTCCTATCCTTCTGAAACGTCTGCATTTAATGTTCCTAATTATGTCAGGTGAAGAATACAATGCGTGCAGTTTTGCGTTGTGTAACTTCCTCCATTCTCCTGTAACATCATCCCTCCTACCCTCAAATATTTTCTAGGCATCTTATTCTCGAACACTTTTAACCTATGTTCCTCTCTCAAAGTGAGAGTTCAAGTTTCACAGCCATACAGGAAAACCGGTAATATAACTGTTTTATAAATTCTAACTTTCATTACGAAGAAATTTATGTACTTATATTTTTTGTCAATATTTTATCCTTTATCTTTCTTTTTAATAATCCGTGGCGCTACAGCCCGCGAAGGGCCTAGACCGACCAGCCGGCTACTGGCCTCACGCCCACATGCCGAAGCAGAGGTGGACGATCATCCAACCAGAATGGAGGTATCGTGTGGTTAGCACGATGATTCCCCAGTCGTTATGGCTGGCATTCGCAACCGGATTTCGCTACCTATCGTAGCTCCCCAAGTGCATCACGATGCTGGGTGGGCACCGGTCCCATACACTGGCTGAAATTTCATGAGAAAATTTCTTTCCACATGAGGATTCGAACCAGAGCGCATTCCGTAACGCGAGTCCTAGGCAGATGCTTTAGACCACGGCGCGGACTATCTTTCTTTTTAACCTATTCAAAAATACGTTGTACGAAATTATTGTTTCAGTATTCCGTGTCTAAGGGCAAACCCTATTGGGTTAGATGTGAAAAATAAATAAAATAAATATTAGTAACGTTCCACTGGACGCGTGAACCTCAGCGGTGGACTGTACAGTACTTAACAAAAGTTTAAGACCATGAGCAAATTTCATATAATTATTTTCTGGTCCTATATTTTTGTTTCTATTTCCCATGAATATTTTGTCAATTATTTGGACTGTGAGATATCTATCGACGCAAAGAAAGTAAAATTATGACATTTAGTTTTCGAGTTATGATTTTAATGAAATATTTTGTTACTGTAAAATGTTACATTTATAATTACGGAATAATTTATTCATGCTAAACCAACATGTTTATTGTAGTGATGATTTTTTCAAGCAATTTGAGAAGTGTGAGAACACATTGGCACAGAAAGAAAAATTTAAAAATTTTATTTTCGTTTTATAATTTTTTGCATATTTTTCCAAAATAAGGAAAATAATAGTAGAAATAACGTTAAGTAAAGGCATTCATAGCTTCACTGTGGAATAAGCTAACGTAACCGGACCTACGCCAATCGAAAGTACGTGATTTCGTAGTGAAGCTATGAATGCCTTTACTTAACGTTATTTCTACTATTATTTTCCTTATTTTGGAAAAATATGCAAAAATTATAAAACGAAAATAAATTTTTTAAATTTTTCTTTCTGGTGCCAATGTGTTCTCACACTTCTCAAATTGCTTGAAAAAATCATCACTACAATAAACATGTTGGTTTAGCATGAATAAATTATTCCGTAATTATAAATGTAGCATTTTTACAGTAACAAAATATTTCATTAAAATCATAACTCGAAAACTAAATGTCATAATTTTACTTTCTTTGCGTCGATAGATGTCTCACAGTCCAAATAATTGACAAAATATTCATAAGGGGAAATAGAAACAAAAATATAGGACCAGGAAATAATTATATGAAATTTGCTCATGGTCTTAAACTTTGTTAAGTACTGTAGTTGTGATATCGGGTGTGTAAAGTTTTATTTAATGCGGACGCTATTATGTACACTTCTGGACTTTTCAGACAATTAGAGATTTTCTGCGCGGTACGGAAATTTTCTCGTCTCAATTGAGAACGAAATTAGGAACGTCAGGAACAGAAATGAGCATGCAGGAAAAGGGTTGGGTGCATGCGATGTAATTCAGCAGAGTGCATTGCACAGTGATTGGAAGTTGAGATAATAGAACTGCGTCCCTGCAACGCGTACACCAGCGGGAACAAAGTTGCATCCATTGAAGGCTTCGCTAGCGATCACGATCCCGCAAGAGCACCTCATTACGAGATTTATGGAGCTAGCATTTTATACTTTATGAGGGCTAGAAGTCATTGTAATATGTTGACTGAAGTAACACATTAAGTTTAATCCATCATCATCATTAAACATTAATGTAAATAGTCTGAAAATTTTCCAAATTGATTGTTTTGTAGATTTCTTCGTGTGTTCAGCAGCCCATCGTTTTATACTTCTTCTAAATTTCTAATTATAGCTATACTAGTGGCTTGTGCAGCAAATGCTGCGAACTAAGTTCATTAGACGTTCAAATAAACATTTTTCAGATTTATTTTCAATGAAGAATACCAGACATTCTGAAAGTTATTTGCTTCTGTAATAATGAAAGATACTCTCTCTCTCTCGAGCCTATACTGAAGAGACCCACGCATATAAATATCTACACCACACCGCCATTAAATATATGAAAAAGACCCAACCCCACTTGATTAATAATTATAAAAATATTTGATTTTTAAAAATATTATTATCTTACGTAAGTTTTATAGCTTTCAGTAACATATACTATATAGCCACCACTCAGTAAAATATAGAAATCAAAATCTAATTTAAGTTATTCTCTACATCTACTTATATAACCCCAAAACGTTTCACTTTCATATCATCAATATAGCATTAATATGTATAATTAATGAAAAATAGTCACATCACGGCATTAACTACAATAATATTTCATTTCTAATAGTAATAATGTCATCAAACCACCTCAAGTTTTGTAGTTTTTAATATCCAATACACACCACAGAATCGAACCTGTAAATTATTTTTAGTAAGTTAAGTTTTTAAATAACCAATTTAATTTAAGCTCTAAATATGTCAGCATTCTTGGAGATCATGGCCTTCGTGTAATATTGTTTACTGTAGTGTGTGTTTTGTTTTATTCTGAAATGCAACACGGCCGACTTGATGCTCGCTTCGCTTCTTCTGAATGCAATTAGCTAGTTCTCAAAACTGACGACAGATGGATTTTGGAAAATAGGAAAATAATTTAGGAAAATTGACATTTCACTGAAAACTACTATTTTTCCGAAAAACATTGCGTTCCAAGCTTCAAAATGAGGGGTCATTTATTAAAATCCGTTCAGCCGTTTTCCCGTAATTTCCATTACCAGTTCAAATTATATATATAGATTATTATTATTATTATTTTGGAAAATCGTTTTGTCCTTTCAAAACATGTAATAATACTAATACATTATTAAATTGCTTCTTTCTACATATTAAGAGTACACGACTGATTGGATGATTAATTATACAGAGTGTTTTCGAGGCGGTGTTACAAACTTTCAGGGATGATGGCGAAGGGCACATGTATCAATTTGAGATAAGGAACCATGGTCCGGAAAGTTATAAGCAAAAATAATTGTGTGGAAATGGAATTGTAATTTGGCACCACGTGCCCTCCTTCCCTTAACCTTTGGAAAGGTCGTGGAAAGATGGTATGGGCCGGATGTCTCCTACGTGGATACTTGTCCCGAAAAAATCTGTGAGCTTGTCTACTGTTCCCATTGGCTCATCCGTATTCGAAAATCAGGTCTGCTTATTCCGCTCTCGTGTACTCCTCCATTTCACTAGGACTGATCGACTGGACACTGCAACTTGTACGCATACACTGCTGTCTACAGACGTGCATATCAGGGCCGACCATGTCCGTTACACATTACGCTATCTGCATTGCTTTAGTGTAGTTTCCTGTCCCCACCCCTCAGACAGCGCACTGAATGGAATACTGTAAGTAGACAACGTAAACAACGTCAGATGAATAAACAGTATGTGTAAGATGTACAGATAAATACACATAAATAAGGTGTACAGAGGAATAAAATTATTTCATTTCCACACAATTATTTTTGCTTGTAAATTTCGACTCGGTTATTTCCGGACCAGAGTTCCTTATCTCAAATTTATGCATGTGCCCTTCGCCATCATCCCTGAAAGTTTGTAACACCACCTCGGAAACACCCTGTATATGACTTTCCTTATTTAATTTTCATAATCAGAGCCCGGATCAGACTGCCCTAATCTGTTAACTTAGCGAAGCAGCAAGTATAGTTTGTTTTGCAAACATACTGCACGAAAAGACACGACAATGCCTCAGCGGCACACGGCTTAATGTATGCAGATACAGGGTGAGTCAGGAGGTAAGGGTTTGAGGGGTAATAATATTGGTGATTCTGAGCAAAAAAAGTTTATATGAACATATATCCTGTTCTTAACGATTTCGAAGAAAACTAATGGTAACAATGAGGAACAGGAAAAGCGCAGGTGATATACGTATGTATGTATGTATGTATGTATATATTCACACTGCAAATGGGTATATACCCGGTGACAGTGGTAACTAATTACATTCAATAATGACAATTAATAATAAACAACTAATACAAACAATAATTAATAATAGTAATAATAATAACAACAACAAGGAGCATCCTAAATAAAAATGAAGCATGGTCACTTAAAATAACATTTAAAGTAAATCTAATTTGTACCTTAACCCTAAGTTCGAACTAAGACCCACGAGTGTGTCAGGTTCATACCTGCACAAGTACCTTTCGGCACTACACTTATTTCGCTGTCAACTCACTCACTGCACTGCTTCTACCTGATTTCACCAACACTTCTAACCATTTCACTTTCAAATACTTTGCACAGCCACTTCACTGTCACCAACACACTTCACTTACACAATAAGACTTCACTTACACTACACACTTCACTGGCACAATACACTTCCTCACTGATAGAACACTTCAAATAACAAGATATCAATTACACCCTTTAAGTAGTCTGTATAATATACTACCGTCTATTAGTAAAGTCCTTAAGCCTATTTTTAAATACATTTTTGGTTATTGGTAAAGCCTTTAGTAAGTCTGCAGGTAAAGCATTCCAGTCCCTGATAGTACGATTGAGAAAAGAAAACTTTCCAGTGTCCGTCCTCTGTCTTCTTTCCCTCAATTTATATGAGTGGTCGTTCCTTGAAGAGTAATTTGGCGGCTGCAACCTATTTTTATTTCTCTCCGGGCAGGCTCACCCCTGTATGTTTTGAACATTGCGCATGATCGAATTCGCGTTCTCCGGTCCTTGAGTGTGTCCCATTTTAATGGTGAATTATTACGACAACACTTGAGAGCCCGTTTTTGAATCTTTTCCAGTGTCTTAATATGTTCTAATCTGTAAGGATCCCAACATGCAGCACCATATTCCATTACTGGACGAACTAGTGATTTATATGCAATCTCTTTGGATTTATCAGAGCCTTTTCTTAGTACCCTCATCACAAAGTGTAACGCCCTCCATGCCTTTCCCGCTGTGTCTGTAACGTGTTCCCCCCAGCCGAGATCGCTGCTAAATGTTATTCCTAGGTATTTACATTTGTTAACTTCTGGAATGGTTTCACCCTCTAGTAAATAAAAACATTATGCCATTTCTCCTAATTTCGAAATTCTGGATGGAGACTTAAAATGTTTTTTTTTTATATTGGTTACAGATCTGTCGGCATCAGGAAAGGACAATCTCATTTCTTCGACTACCCTGTGTAAGCCATGAACTAACCAGGTAAGATGGATCATGTTTAATATCATTTCTTTAACTTATGTTCAGTGCTGCTTCCATCATGTAGGGGGCAGCGTCATTCAGAATCAGAAATATATTTTCGCGGTTAATTCCATCTGGCCATAGATACAACATAACATTTTCAAATAGGGTATCGACTGTAGAAGACTTAACTTCAGACGTTATTTCTTTCCGGGAGTTTCAGGTGACAGGATGCCGATAACACTTGCGACGTGTCTGCCTACAGCATCCGTAGACTCATTAATCGAAATCCATATTCTATTCTCAGTAACAACGTTTCTAGTCTCATTGAGAACATTATCATAGCAAGACGTTAAATAATTCTTGCGGAGAATTGATTATTCGGATGGAAGTTTTCTGCCTGTGCATTTCTCCATTAAATCTTAAACGCAGAAGTTTCAAGTTTGTAAAAAGGAATGTTGGCACAAATCGTGATAAAACTTTGATTGCCTACCTGTAGTCTGTGAACTAGGCGGGGCTGCTACCCTTGTGCTCTAACATGGACTTTCATGTCATGTTGAATTACAATGTCTCTGCATGAAACGTCTTTTTCTCATTTTATGTCTATGTGACACACTTTGCATGATCTCTTGCTCCCTCTTACGCAGAAACATTCCACTAACAGCTGTTGTATGCTGCTGATATTTCAGAGCGTCAGTAATATTGGGTCGGTGCATAAGTTCGTAGCGTTTTTGTTTCGCGTGTTGGTACTCCGGTTGCTATGAGTTTATTTATCGATTGTCATTTTTTATTTTAAATTCAATTGTTGCGTTTGAGTTTACATATTGAAGTTTTTACTTTTGCATATAGTGAGTGGAGCCATGGACGGTAAAAAATGGAGTGTCTAAGGCAATGGTCGGCAAAGAAATGTCATAAAATGTAGTTCGCAATACACAAAGATGGGAGGGGGATACCCGAACTGCTTAACTTTGAATGAACAAGTGATGGCTAAGGGGAGGTGATAATGCCTTACTTCTCCGCCCTGCTTCTGTATTAAATGGTTGACTAATTTGAAGTTGTTTGTGTAATAGCCTATCATTATTCTTTAGTTTTAAGGTTAATAGAATATTACAAATAGTCCTCACCTGTGGAGTAACGGTTAGAACGTCTGGCCGTGAAACCAGGTGGCCCCCGTTCGATTCCCGGTTGGGGCAAATTTTGAGATTTTTTCCGGTGTTTTCTCTCAACCCAATATGAGCAAATGCTGGGTAACTTTCGGTGCTGGACCCCGGACTCATTTCACCGGCATTATCACCTTCATCTCATTCAGACGTTAAATAACCTGAGATGTTGATAAAGCATCGTAAAATAACCTATTTCAAATATTACAGATAAAGAATTAATTATTCAGGAATATAATTGTTTTAATTAGCTAGTTTTGTGACGCTGAAAATGTGTTGTGAATTCAATAGTTGCTTGGTACACACACACACACACACACACACACACACACACACACACACACACACATACATACATATATATATATATATATATATATATATATATATATATATATATTATTATTTTAGACTTTTGACTACAAAATTACATTTTCTTACTCATTTATCACAAGAGTTGTTACAAATCACGCCGCTCTTGTAAATTCTTTAAGACTGTACATTAGGATGCATAATTAAACCGTAAACAATCAAGTTCCTAAAGTCGTATGATTTGTAACAATTTTTGTGATAAGTGCGTAAGAATGACGTAATTTTTAGTTAAAAATTGAAAAACAGGATCTGTACAAAGCAATTAATAATACAGTTTTAGCTTCAGAACACTAGCCAATTAAAGAAATGATACTTCTGAATAGTTCATTCTCTAGGCCTATTTGTAATATACTTTTAACCTTAAGACTAACGGGAAAAGGTATTTTAATAACAACTTCAAATTCAATAACTCTGAAAGTATTGAGATTAGAACAAATGTTTAAATGAGTTTTTTGCTCAGAATGTCTTCGGAAATAAGCTCCGTAAGTGGCGGTAAATCCTCGTGAATCACCCTGCATAATAAATTCAATTTAAAAAAGACGCTACTTCCCATATTGACTTCACAAAAGCTAATGAGGAGTATCTTACCCATTCCATAATTATCCCCCATTACTCTGTTCACAATAAACACTCAAAATATTATGAGTCTTATCCCTTAGGATGCGGCACATTTGCAAATTTAAAATCATTCTGTCACGAACTAACGACTCTTTTATATAATACAGTACTGGAAAATGCCGTCAAGTCCGGAAATTATGAAACCAATTCCTGAAGTCAGAGCTCTAGCTTTCTTTTCATTATCTGTGTTAAACATAAGTAGGAAGCACTTGTTGGAAACATCATTATCTGGAAATGAATAAGTAATGACGGAAAGAAGGAGCGACTGTCATTTGTTGGTACATGAGTTACGATTTAATTTCAAACGACTTCATCACCAGAACAGTGAAATCTGGTCGGTGTTTTTAATGAGTTATGTACACCTGCTGCAAATTCTACAGCCACATTTAACAACCTGGTTTCGTCCAGCACTGAACATTAGACGTTCTTCAGCATAATTCGTACTCTTGTGCTCTGCCTGCAGTTCAGGTCTGATGCATTCTACTGGTTCAGCAATTCTGGTGCTTTGTCAGCGGTCAGAAGGCAATAAATACTGTCGGCATACATGAAATAAATACATACATACATACATACATACATACTGTACATACATACATACATACATACATACATACATACTGTACATACATACTGTACATACATACATACATACATACATACATACATACATACATACACACATGCACACATACATACACGAACACATACATACATACATACTGTACATACATACATACATACATACTGTACATACATACATACATACTGTACATACATGCATACTGTACATACATGCATACTGTACATACATGCATACTGTACATACATACATACATACATACTGTACATACATACACACATACATACATAATACATACGTACTGTACATACATATATACATACATACATACATACTGTACATACATACATAATACATACGTACTGTACATACATACATACATACATACATACATACATACATAATACATACGTACTTTACATACATACATACTGTACATACATACATACATACTGTACATACATACATACATAATACATACGTACTGTACATACATACATACATACATACATACATAATACATACGTACTGTACATACATACATACATACTGTACATACATACATAATACATACGTACTGTACATACATACATACATACATACTGTACATACATACATACATAATACATACATACTGTACATACATACATAATACATACGTACTGTACATACATACATACATAATACATACGTACTGTACATACATACATACATACATACATACATACATACATACATACATACATACATACATACACCGAGAAAAGAGGATCTAATTAAGAAATACATTAAAGGGTTTAATAAATTCGTAAATGCCATACCATTGGATAAATTAGCTGTAAAAATTAGTTTTAATTGCAAAGCAGTTGTAGAATAGTATCTCAATCTTGTATAATACATCTCAACCATATTTTGTATTTAAACTAAATTATATATTGTAATGCATGTTGTATTACTTCAATGTAATGAAGCATGCAGTTAGTAAATAAAAAAGAACATAAATGCATACGTACGCACATACAGTGCATCTATTGCTATTGAAAGAATCTCAGTGAATTTAGTAAATTCTTCAAGGAAATTCATTTTGAAAATATCTTCATTAAGCACAAAACGCGTTTAGATCTTCACCAATCCCCTCCTTTCTATTGAGAGCTATTTTTGTAGAAGGGACTTCGTTTACAGCACATTTAACAGTTCTTCCCACAACGCATATCAATCTGGAAGGCTGTGAACGAAGTCACGTTGGAAAATTATACAATCATCATAAAAATGAAGTCTGACAAAGCATTTGACTATGTGGAACCCGTTAATATTTATGGTGACATTATTGGTGATAATTGTACATTCATATTCAAATGCGTGATTATGCTTGTTAAAATATTAGCGTTCCATTAAGGGTGGTTATGGCAACCAACAAAATAGAACAAGAGAGGGTGTCGTGACCAACAGCTGATGACACGTGATTGATTAAATTTGTAGGAGCGGAGACTGACTGCTTAACACAATCAACGCCACTGCGCCCCAACGTCCGCCATTAATTACTTGAAATAGATGTTTATTGTTGCCATTATTTATGCAATAAGCAGAAACTTTGTTTCACTTAACTTATATTAGGGTTAAATATTTGCAATCATTACAAAATTAAAATTTTAGTTTGTAGAATGTAAAATGTTTTATTTTCGCTGGCAGAGTTAAAGAGATCAGACTTTCTGATCCACTCAACCGGCCTTAATCAATACAACAGTGACTTACATATTTAAATTATGAATATTTACAATACACTAAAGATTCTACAGCAATATCCTTGAGTAAATTTTAACGACTAGCTATGTTAATTTAACTAGATCTAGGAGTATTTAAGAGATAAAGCCTATGGGAAAAACTGATATCTTAAATAATGAGCTAATATGATTCAATTCAGTCTGTATACATACGTAAAGTATTATAATTAAGTTGAGTTGGCTGGTTAGTTAACAGTCATCATCATCATCTTCCTAACAAGTATTAGGCCAAGTGGCCTGTTACGGTCTCAAACTAGAATTTTCAGTCCATCTCTTCTTTGGACGGCCTAGAGATCTTTTGCCATATGGATGGTAATGAAGCAGTGCTTTTGGAATTCTGCATCGATTCATTCGTTCGAGATGACCCTTCCACTGAAGTTGATATTTGCTGATGAACTGCATAATGGGTTCTATTTGAAGTTCTTGCATTAGGTCCTCATTTTTTTATGATCCCAGCGAGTATATCCAGCTGTTGCTCTCATAAACCTCATCTCACTTGCTGTTATTCTATGACATCTTTATTCTTCACAGTCCACGCTTCACTACCATAGCTTAATACTGGCTGTGCCAAGGTTTTATACAAGCCTGTTCTTGTGTGTCTTTCTATTAGTGAGGGTTTCATGAGTTAGTTAACAGTACATTATGCAACGAGCCTATAATGGTAGTAATTAAGACGCGAGTATGTATATGAAACGAGCGCAAGCGAGTATCATAATTTTCATACGAGTGTCTTAATTACCATTATAGGCAAGTTTCATACGACTTTTTATGCTCTACCATATTTCTAACTTGAAATTATTCATAAGTATTCATGTTATTCTTATCTGACTGGGGAGCGGAACTGACCTTGTGCAATACCTCGTAAATTGTGAGATGTGCGAAGACGCGAAAGTATGGATTTTTTCCGAAGCACGAGTGTCATTGACCTTGATATAATCTAGAGAATAACATGAAGATTAGTCTTGATATAACCTGGAAATTGATTTAGAATTGAAAAACGAGATAACAAATCGAATTTATTTGAATATTATTTACAATTAACGCTAATTATTATAGTAACAGAACATAACCTTCTGCGACAGTATTGGATTTCCAGCCTCCGTGACTTTTCGCTAATTGTCTTTCGATTGCATATCGTAGAATAATCGATACTTGCAGTTTTATAATGGTACAATGGTGATTTCTCATTGGCTGAACAACTGAATTATAATGAATAGGTGTACTTTAATGAGGTGCATTAAAGGGCTACTACCAGGTATATAATTACTACATTTCGGCATGGTCGAGGATAAAAATATATCTTTCATATGTGTAATTTTAGATTCCATGCTATTATTTTATTTCTACAACCAATAAAGATTAGTAAATATAAAAGTAAATAGCATTCTAACGCAATACACAACAGAGAGTATAAAATCTGACAGAGGTGCTTCAACGACAGTCTAGTATATACACTCGCGAAGCTCAATACGTAGTAAATATGCAAACATTAGATAGTTGCTCACCACTAGGATCGCTAATATCGCCTCATTACAGGCAATGCAAAATAGAACCGTCACAGTCTATTGTTTCTAGCACCCTCAAAACTCAAGCTTCGTGACTGTATAGTAGACTGTGCTTCAACGCTTAGCCACAGCAGCCTGTCTATCCTTCCAATGTCTTTGTATCCGCTGCTGTATACTTCTCGAGTGCAGCGGGGAGTTCTCTTGCGGAAAGAGCACGGGTTGGTTCCCACCAGGGTTGCCAGATTGGGCTACAAGTACCCAATTGGGCTACTTAAAATTTTAATTGGCTATTGATTTTTGCCATTGGACTACTTGCGACTTTTTGGGCTACTCAAAATTTTTCGGGGCCATTTTTGGGTTATTTTTCCTGATTTGAATTTGTGGAAAATTAATAATAATAGGTGTAGAAACATTCTTCCTCTCCATGAAAAAACTTGTTACAGTGTACGTCTCGCTTTATTCCACCACCACCATAACCACTAGAAACGACGTACCTATGCGAAATATATATTTATTGTACATGTCACATAACCAAGCCAGTGTAAGGGGATTTTCTCGTTTCACCATGACGAGAGCCAGCAGAAATGCAGCCTGCAGGCACATAATAACCAGTTGCTGTTTTTCCTCCAATTCAAGCGTTTTATTTTTGTGAATGCCGTTGTAGTTTATTACAATAATCTTAAATTAGGAACTAGGATCTTTTGTAAAAATGATATACAGTTTTTAAGTTAGCCTATATTAGAGAATTAATTTTTTTACTTCTTTGTATCCTAATTATAATGTAGGCTAATTATTCAATTCTGAGTCCTATCTATATATATAATTTGAAATGGTAATGGAAATTACGGGAAAACGGCTGAACGGATTTTAATAAATGACCCCTCATTTTGAAGCTTGGAACCCAAAGTTTTTCGGAAAGTAGTAGTTTTCAGTGAAATGTCAATTTTCCTACATAATTTTCCTTTTTTCCAAAATCCATCTTTCGTCAGTTTTGAGAACTAAATAATTGTATTCACGGCCGACTTGATTGAATTTCAGAACAAAACACACACTACAATAAACAATAGGCTATTACACGAAGGCCATGACCTGCAGGATTGCCGACATATTTAGAGCTCAATTCAATTTGTTATTAAAACTGATTCTGCAGTCTATAATTTTCTGAGTACAGCTGTGTATTGGATATTCAAATCTACGAAACTTGAGGTGGTTTGATGACATTAGATACCATTAGAAATTAAGTATTATTGTGGTTAATATCATGATGCATGTATTTTTCATTAATTGTACATAATATTGATGCTATATTGATGACATGAAAGTGAAACGTTTTGTGGTTATATAAGTAAATGTAGAGAATATCTCAATTTAGATCTTCATTTCTATAATTTACTGAGTGGCTGCTATATATAACTACAAAACCTAAGATAATAATATTGTTATTAAAAATCAAATATTTTTATACCTATTAACCCAGTGGGGTTGAGTCTTTTACATATACTTAATGACTGTGTACTGTAGATATTGATATGTGTCACTGTCTTCAGTATTGGCTCGAGAGAGCGCAAAAATTACAATTCCTAAGGAAAGATCAAAAGGTATTACTTACTGATAAAATAAGAGACCTAGAAATTTTTGTAATCTCCAGATCATTTCAGCAAGATCTCTTAGTAGAATAAAATGATTTTACAGTCTACATTTCAAGTTCTACATGCTGCAGTTATACGAAAATGCTATTGTTCGAAAGTTTAGCAAACCTGACATTTTTTTAACTTTTGCCTACAATCCACAATGACCTGAAATAGCTACTGCTATCGTCCTGACATTGATACTTGCGTTTTCGCGTTGAAACTCAAAAAATGATGTGGGATAGGTTAAAGAAAAAGTATTTGGCCTAAAAAATCCATTCAGAGGCAGTATGTTTCATTATTATGGAAGCAAATAACTATCAAAAAGACAACTATTCTTCATTGAAAACAAATCTGAAAAATTTTTATTTGAACGTCTAACGAACTTAGTTTGCAGCAGTATTTGCTACACAAGGCACTAGTAGTGATATAATTTTAAGAGAACTGTGTTGATATACAGTAACATTTTTAAATCGTGATAGTGAATAACTTTTTTATACATTTGTTTTGTTTTGTGATTATACTGAAAATAGCAATATTTATTATTTCGTTCTGTAATCCTGAAAATGGGAAAGTGGGAGAAGTATACCAAAACGTTTAATAGGGAGTGGTTAAATGGTACTTCATTCTCAAACTGGCTTCAGGATGTGAAAGACGGTAGCAATGAAGGAGATTGTAAAGTTTATGAAGTTCAAATTAGTGCTCATAAAGGAGACTTGAAAAAAAAAACAACATTCCGATTCAATATAATCCGCGAAATATAAATTTGCCATTTATATTGGGCTACTTTTTCTGAATTTTGGCTACTATTTATTTTATTTATTTCAAATATACAGAATAAAGAAATATAATTACAAAACAAACAAAGAGAAATACAAATAAAATAATACAAGCAATATGAAAAGAAGATACAGTAGTATTAACAAAATTTGAGACCGAATGAGCAGCGCTCGTGCTCGGTCGCAGTTCAGATATAATATTAAAATAAATAATAATAATAATATAAATATATAAGTAAAATAAAATAGGAACTAAAATATAATTACAGCGGCAATGGAATTATATAATATAATATTAACACTATAGAAGAATAATATCGTACGTGAAAAGTAGGACTAATATATATTTCAAAATTATAGAATACAAATATAATATAGGTTGATTAATTCATACACATAGGCTATAAATTTATGTAATCAAATTGAAGATATTAACACGTTTCTAATTTTCTTGTTATATGTTAGTGGGTTACATGTTAGAAGTTCTGGGTGTAATTTAGTTAAAGCATTGTACAACCGAGGGCCAAAATTTATGCTATGCTTTAGACCAGCAGATGTGAGACATTTAGGTTCTACTAATGTTGAATTAATATTTCGTCTTGTGTCATAATTGTGTGTCTGTAATACAAACTTATTACGATAGCGAGATTTCGCTACTTTTAGTTATACCAATCTCGCAACCCTGGTTCCCACTGTCTACAGTTTATCAGTATTGAGCCATAAAGGGTGATGTTGCTGGTGCTCAAGTCTGCACTACCCTGCACGTACCATTCCTATCAGCTATAGAATTCTGCCTTGCATCCTCTCGTGGTAAAGGAAAATGGAATATGTACGAATAGACGGAGAACATGATGAGTAGGCCTAGGTGAGGTTAATTCCAAAGGTTTGATGACGGGATAGCCGAGGTTTCAGGCCAGGCAAATGAGTTGGGCGCCGCCAGGTGCGAGACGATCCCAGTTCGTTACTCTTAATGTTGCGTGGACACGTAAGGGAACTTAGTTTGACGTTCGATTTCTACTGCTGAATGCGTTCCCACTGTGATATGTGCCCACCGGGAACCCTAATCCCTCAGTAAAAGCTTCTTATCCCCCACTTAGTAGTGATCGCCGTTGTCCAGGTTCGTGACGTGTAGTAAAACTGTATTTGCTGTTGTTGGCATTGCATCGTAATGCGCATGTTCAGATTACAGATGAGGGGAACTGGCAGGTGCGAATATTCACGAATTATTTACCAGAAGATTAGCCACTGTTAATAAGTATGCCGTTTACATGGATTTTCAAATAAGACAAAACGTGCTGTGTTATATTAGTAGCTAATGTTATATTCCTCTCACCAAGTACCAATCGCACATTTGAACTCTGATAAAGGAATACTAGAATACGAAGAGACATACGCGGGGTTTCTATTTTATGTGCCCATATTCCTTTTTACAACCTCGTGAATTTCTTCTACTTATTTTTTTCGAATCCTGCCCATCATTCTCTGACTTATTCTTTACTTATCACACATAGACTATTTAATTTCATGTTCATCCCATGATGCAAACAGTCAGTTGGCATCTTGTGGTACATTAAGAAGGAAAGGACCTATTTCATGTATAGAGAATAATAATAATAATAATAATAATAATAATAATAATAATAATAATAATACTTACTAACTTACTGGCTTTTAAGGAACTCTGAGGTTCATTGCCGCCCTCACATAAGCCCGCCATTGGTCCCTATCCTGAGCAAGATTAATCCATTCTCTATCATTATATCCCACCTCCCTCAAATTCATTTTAATGTTATCTTCCCATCTACGTTTCGGACTCCTAAAGGTCTTTTTCCCTCCGGCCTCCCAACTAACACTCTATATGCATTTCTGGATTCGCCCATACGTGCTACATGCCCTTCCCATCTCAAACGTCTGGATTTAATGTTCCTAATTATGTCAGGTGAAGAATATAATGCGTGCAGCTCTGCGTTGTGTAACTTCCTCCATTGTCCTGTAATTTTATCCCTCTTAGCCCCAAATATTTTCCTAAGAACCTTATTCTCAAACACCCTTAATCTCTGTTCCTCTCTCAAAGTGAGAGTCCAAGTTTCACAGCCATACAGAACAACCGGTAATATAACTGTTTTATAAATTCCAACTTTTAGATTTTTTGACAGTAGACCAGATGACAAAAGCTTCTCAACCGAATAATAACAGGCATTTCCCATATTTATTCTGAGTTTAATTTCCTCCCGTATTTATTCTGAGTTTAATTTCCTCCCGAGTGTCATTTATATTTGTTACTGTTGCTCCAAGATATTTGAATTTTTCCACCTCTTCGAAGGAAAAATCTCCAATTTTTATAGTTCCATTTCGTACAATATTCTGGTCACGAGACATAATCATATACTTTGTATTTTCAGGATTTAATTCCAACCCTATGGCTTTACTTGCTTCAAGTAGAATTTCCGCGTTTTCCCTAATCGTTTGTTGATTTTCTCCTAACATATTCACGTCATCCGCATAGACAAGCAGCTGATGTAACCCGTTCAATTGCAAACCCTCTGTGTTATCCTTAGTTTTCCTAATGGCATATTCTAGAGCGAAGTTAAAAAGTAAACTATTTTGAATCTTGCGTACACCACTTTTAACACTTGAATATAATTAATTGATGAACTAGTGGACTTACTCGTGTTAAATATGTAATATTTGTCAGGCTTACAGCTGTTTCAGTGCTTCACGCACCATCATCAGAGCCTACTAGATCGCTGCGTATTATCGAACTTCTCTGCCTGTTAGGAGGGTGTGTTTTATTGTTGGAAGGTGTTGAAGTGTGGAGTCGAATAGTGTGTGTGTACTGAAATTGATCTGTGTGTTGAGGATTTGATCGGGGTGTGTTTTAGTGTGTTTGTATATTTCGTATTGTTCTAGTGTGTTGAGTTTTTGGTTCTTGGGTTGTGTGTGTAGGATTTCCATGTCCGTATTTATGTTATTGTATGTATGGTTAGTATTGGTTATGTGATCGGCGTATGTAGATGTATTGTGTCCTCTGGTTATTGCTTTAATGTGTTCTTTGTAGCGTGTTTGGAATGATCTGCCTGTCTGTCCTATGTAGAACTTGTCGCAACTATGACATGTGAGTTTGTATACGCCTGTGTGGTCGTATTTATTTCTTTGTGTTGTTTGTGTGTTGAGATGTCTTTGTAGTGTGTTTTCTGTTCTGTATGTTATGTTGTATTTCTGTTTCCTGAATGAAGATGCGATCTTATGTGTGTTTTTGTTTTCATATGTTAGTGTGATGTATTTCTTGTGTTCTTGTGTTTGTGTTGTGTTTTGTGTATATTTGTGTTCGTTAAGTTTTTGTTTTGTCTTCCTTATGATGTTGTCTATTATGTTTGGGTTGTAACCGTTTTCTTGTGCTATGTATTTGATTGTGTTCACTTCTTCATTGTGGTGTTGTTGGCTCATGGGTATGTTAAAGTAATCTGTGTACCATTGTCCTGAATGCAGCATGTTTGTGTTGTGTGGGGTGGTTAGATGTGTTGTGTATGTGTGTGGTGGTGGTGGTTGGTTTTCTGTATATTTTGAAGGTGTGTTTGTTGTCGACAACAAAAATCGACAACAAACACACCTTCAAAATATACAGAATATACAGAATTTGCGTCCACTCAGATTTGGGTTCTGGCGTCTTTTCAGCCCATCTCAGTTGTGTGGATATAAAGGAAGAATTGTGACTGTATCGTGTATAGTTCCTGGAGTAGCTCAGTCGGGAGAGCATTCGTGTGCTAAGCGAAGGGTCCCGGGGTCGATACCCTGCTCCGGAACATTTTTTCTGTGAAATTATTCAAACCTGCTTTACAGGGAGCTACTACCTGGAAAGAAGATTTGCATTTTATGAATCAATTGTGCATAAATTACCATCTTTAGGATAATAATAGTTTAATTATATACTGATACATAGTTAATGATTTTAATGAATATCTTAAGACATTCGAAAAGCTTATATTTCTAAAAAATTGAACGCGATTAATCGAAAGTAAATGTGAGTTTTGTGACTTTCCATAGTGGGAGATTGAAAAATATGAACAGTCTGTGGAGAAGAATGGTTGCATATCAGTGTTATTATATTTCGTGTGTATTACTTCTTGGTAAAATTATTCGTTGGTACTCGATATAAACCATCTGTGCAATAGTTAAGAGAAATCAAACTCAGAAGCCGATTTCCCAGTGCCAGATATGTCTTAAAGTACGTTTTCGATATTCTTCATAGAATGCGAAGGAAGGTAAGTAGGTTCATGCTGATGTGAGATGTGCTGACGCATGAATGCAGCGTGCAGCACAAAGTCCTGCTGGACACGCTCAGAGCAAGACGCCAACTCTGATCAAAGCACCAGTCAGTTTACTGTGTGTGCAATATGCTGTAGCAGCGTCAGAGAGCCATCTTCTTGTATAACTGGGCGCAAGTCCCACTTTGTGCATCTCGACCCCAGAAACTGCGTCAAAACAGTTCAACTTGCCTCTCAAAGCAGGGTGTCATTCTCAGATGCGGAGTTTGCTTATAAGGATTTCTATCCACACCGAGCTACTAAGAAATGTAGTGCTGTCAACCTTTCAGTGTTAGCTTAACGATTTACTGTGAGAGAAGTGATTATTCAATATATGTATTTTAAAGTATGAGGAAATTATAATTTAGTTCTGAAATATAACACAGGGAATAAATTGCAGAATTTACTGTAAATGAATCGTAATATAAACTTGTTATTTTAAGTCAATAAAAGCTAGTCGTATCTGATTTACAAAATAACTTGCAAGCATAAATAACTCGAGAATATTATGGATTTTATTAATTTGTCCTACAGAAATAATCTCTGTAATGTTGACAATTAATATTTAAGGAGAAAAACTCGATCCGGCGCCGGGGATCGAACCCGGGTCCTTGGTTCTACATACCAAGCGTTCTTACCACTGAGCTACGCCGAATTCAATCCACAGCACCGGATCGAAAATTCCTCCTTCAGAGTTTCCCTTTGTGGCCTGACTCCAAGTTAGACTTAATGTTGACGTATATGTGTAGTATCAACTGCCATTATGCTAGGAGCGCACTCAGTTGGGTGACTTATTTGGCTGGGATTCCGCAGTTATGATGCACTGCTAGCTATCCGGTGCTGTGGATTGAATTCGGCGTAGCTCAGTGGTCAGAGCGCTTAGTATGTAGAACCAAGTTCCCGGGTTCGATCCCCGGCGCTGGATCGAATTTTTCTCCTTAAATATAAAAAAATAAATAACTCGTCCAAAGAAAATATTGTAAATGTTCATGTGAAAATTTCTTCCTCAAAATCCGAAACGTAACAGTTTGGACAACAATCCATGACAGATATTGCAAAACATAGGCCTAACAAATTACAATATTCAGCCTGCCACGACGTGAAGGAAAATTTTCGCAAAGATTTTATGAATGTCATTTCACATTTACAATCTCACGTATCTTACAAGAATTACTAAATTTAATGTAGGCATATATTATACAAAAATGTGTAATTCACAGTTATCTCTACCTTATGGAAACTATTGCTGAAAAACAAACGGCTTGATATTCTGACAAGCATTAAAAATCAGTAGATGAAAGACTAACATCTTCAGTAACTATTATGACACCCATTCTCTACAAAATAAATCAGCCAAGACATGATTTCATAGATATTATAGCAATTAGTTGATACCAACTAGGCCCACTTGTTTAACTTTTGTTCTACTGGACGTAAAATAAAACGGTGCATTCTAATAAGGCGTGTTATACACGACATTCATTAGTTGATCTGCAGTTGTTTGGAGAATCATAATCACGGCTGTAAGAATGTCGACTAGTTTTAAACACCTCTTTGAAATCACTACCCTCATATATGTGATTATGGATGTTCTATAGGCCTGTACTAACAGATAAAAATCTTCCTATTTTCTTGTCATGCCTGGTGATGGATGTTCTACAGACCTGCACTACAAATAAATATCTTCCTATTTTCTTGTCATACCTGGTGATGGATGTTCTACAGACCTGCACTAATTGATGAAAATCTTCCTATTTCCTTGTCATACCTAGTAATGGATGTTCTACAGACCTGCACTAACAGATAAATATCTTCCTATTTTCTTGTCATACCTGGTGATGGATGTTCTACAGACCTGCACTAACAAATAAATATCTTCCTATTTTCTTGTCATACCTGGTGATGGATGTTCTACAGACCTGCACTAATTGATGAAAATCTTCCTATTTCCTTGTCATACCTAGTAATGGATGTTCTACAGACCTGCACTAACAGATAAATATCTTCCTATTTTCTTGTCATGCCTGGTGATGGATGTTCTACAGACCTGCACTAATAGATGAAAATCTTCCTATTTCCTTGTCATACCTGGTGATGGATGTTCTACAGGTCTGCACTAACAGGTAAATGTCTTAATATTTTCTTATGATCCCTGGTGATGAATTCTCTACAGTGTGAACTAGCAGATAAATGTCTTAATATTTTCTTGTCATGTCTGGTGATGGATGTTTTGCAGACCTGCACTAACAAATAAGTGTCTTCCTGCTTTATTATCTTGCCTGGCGATTGATGTTCTACAAGCCTGCACTAACAGATCAATTTCTTCTTTTCTTATCTGGTGATGGATGTTCTACAGACTTGCACTAATAAATAAATGTCTTCCTTTTTCCTCGTCTTTCCTGGTAAGAGTCGATATGTGCCGTGTACCTGCATGTATGACGCGGTGAAAAAGTGTTACAATTCTGGCACAACATTAACGCAGTCAGAATCCTAATAATTAAATACGTTCCTCGTAAACTGTGTATGAAGCTAGTCCTGTTTTGTAAAGTGGCAGTCCATATAACAATAGGAATTCAACTGAAAATGACAGTAATTAGGAAGTGCCCAATGTTAGGTGCTAGAACGTCGCACGTACTGTTCTGTAATGTTAGGCACTACAGCAGCTGCAACAGGTACGTAGTAGGCAGTTCACGACTCAAGGCACCGCGTTAAAATGTTTTACGACTCTGAAGTACGCTGTGTTCCACATCCCTTTCACAACGTTCCCCTGCCTCACAGAACTTGTCCCATACCCCACTTTTACTCCAAGATATCAAGTATTTGTCCCCAATTTGTTGTGTTATACATTTTAAATGTATAAGTTACTTTAAAATAAATAGCGATATTGTCCGACATAGCTGCAATTTGTTGCGCGAAGGCAGTGGATTGCGAGTTGTATACAAATCACTCCCCCCCCGATATGAAAATAAAGCAAGTCCGGGGCTGCAAGTACCGCTTCAATAAATCTGATGCAGCGTTGTGAGTTGTGGTGGCTGCATCCGTCACGTCACTTCCCGTGCGTCTCCCGGGTCCGTCCGATTTGATATGCGCCCCGCCCGTATGCCATTAATCCCCATCCAGTGCTTGGTTCCATCTTTCCACCTGCGTATCAGTTTATTAGCCATTTTTAAATTTCTTTCACTGGTTCTTTCCTCTAAATTATAGCTAGATCTATTATTAAAAGATATTGTTAAAATGGGGACTTAAATTGAAAAATGACATTGTAAGATCTAAATTATAGCTAGATCTATTATTAAAAGATATTGTTAAAATGGGGACTTAAATTGAAAAATGACATTGTAAGATCTAAATTATAGCTAGATCTATTATTAAAAGATATTGTTAAAATGGGGACTTAAATTGAAAAATGACATTGTAAGATCTAAATTATAGCTAGATCTATTATTAAAAGATATTGTTAAAATGGGGACTTAAATTGAAAAATGACATTGTAAGATCTAAATTATAGCTAGATCTATTATTAAAAGACATTGTTAAAATGGGGACTTAAATTGAAAAATGACATTGTAAGATCTAAATTATAGCTAGATCTATTATTAAAAGACATTGTTAAAATGAGGACTTAAATTGAAAAATGACATTGTAAGATCTAAATTATAGCTAGATCTATTATTAAAAGACATTGTTAAAATGAGGACTTAAATTGAAAATTTTCTACATTTCATTTGCGGTTGGGAAGGGAATAAAACTAAAGTAAAACAAATATTCTCTGGTGAGTTGATTTACTTTGCTATGTGTAAAATATAAAATTAAAGAGTTCCTTTCATTTACCTACATAAATACTGTATCTACTTTTTTTCTATCTGTATTTTTTCAATATTCATAAAAAAATTTGACAAGTCATACAATACACAGATACAGCTCCGCGCGCATAAAAGAGTTTTGAGGATAGCCTGCAACAGGCTGAAACTAGTCAACAAGGCAACCCAGTTCTAACACGTGAAAGAAAGAAATTATATATTCCGAAGAGATATAGTGTTAAAAGTTGTGTAATCAAGATGTATAAGCTGGGCTTCTTGCCCAAGTTTGCGGGTTCGCTTCCGGGCCAGATCGATGGTATTTAAGTGTGCTTAAATGCGACAGGCTCATGTCAGTAGATTTACTGGCATGTAAAAGAACTCCTGCGGGACAAAATTCCGGCACATCCGGCGACGCTGATATAACCTCTGTAGTGCGAGCGTCGTTAAATAAACCATAACATCAAGACGTATAAAAAATTAGATTCACATTTAATAAGAATTAATTTCTATAATATTTATCTATTATTACTTACTTACTTACTTACTGGCTTTTAAGGAACCCGGAGGTTCATTGCCGCCCTCACATAAGCCCGCCATTGGTCCCTATCCTGAGCAAGATTAATCCAGTCTCTATCATCATATCCCACCTCCCTCAAGTCCATTTTAATATTATCTTCCCATCTACGTCTCGGCCTCCCTAAAGGTCTTTTTCCCTCCGGCCTCCCAACTAACACTCTATATGCATTTGTGGATTCGCCCATACGTGCTACATGCCCTGCCCATCTCAAACGTCTGGATTTAATGTTCCTAAGTATGTCAGGTGAAGAATACAATGCGTGCAGTTCTGTGTTGTGTAACTTTCTCCATTCTCCTGTAACTTCATCCCTCTTAGGCCCAAATATTTTCCTAAGCAACTTATTCTCAAACACCCTTAACCTATGTTCCTGTCTCAAAGTAAGAGTCCAAGTTTCACAACCATAAAGAACAACCGGTAATATAACTGATTTATAAATTCTAACTTTCAGATTTTTTGACAGCAGACTGGATGATAAAAGCTTCTCAACCGAATAATAACAGGCATTTCCTATATTTATTCTGTGTTTAATTTCCTCCCAAGTATCATTATATTTGTTACTGTTGCTCCAAGATATTTGATTTATGTATTATTTACAAAAAAAAAATCGGTTTTCAAGTGCGTTTCTGAACAAGTTTCAACAAGAAACCAAATAGAGAGAATATAAATAACTGAATTATGCGTTGTCTTGTCTCTGTGCTGTGGTGTCTGATCATGCGCAGTATTGACGTGGAATATTCCAACGGTCCAATCTATCACTAGGTACATGGCTAAGCATTGAATGTAGGCATCGCAATCCGTGACAAATAATTGACCGTTTCGCTGCAGAGGCAAGTCTGCGTCAGTGTTCTCTGAATAGTGCTAACAACCTACCATGACGCTCCTAAGAGCACTGATGCTGTTCCAAGAAGTGCGCCTCTTCCCCGAGCAGCTGTCAATGCAGTAATTGCATTACGACTGAATCAGAACCCTATTGAGTTACAGATATTCCTGTGGATACCCGTCGGGTTGTCTCTAAAATTTTTGCTGCCGTTGGCAAATCACAACAAATTAAATTATTATCGATTCCTTTCAACATGTAGTGACCTTCCCTGGGGAATGAGCAGCAAATGTAACTCCTTATTAAGTTAGAAAAGTGATCTGTTCCGGGAAACAGAATTCCGTGTCTTGTGTTCAGCTGCGTGTTAAAGTGCTGAAGAAGATTGAAGTATTCTTATAAGGACTCTAGGCTGTGTGTCTCACTAATACAATTTAAAGCAATTGTGTGATTTTCGGAAGGATTGGAATGCATCATCCTACTCTTAAAATAATAATAATAATAATAATAATAATAATAATAATAATAATAATAATAATAATAATAATAAACTGCCCCCCATTGAGGGTAGCTCTTACGGACTCAGTATATCCCCAAAAAAATATTATACATATGTAAACATAGATATTAAATTTCAAAGAAGGGAAACAAAGAAAAGGGCGTGAAAAATTACAATTGCTATTAATGTTGTTATTTTCTAATGCCAGGCGTTTGACAATAAAGTCATTTGACCTCTTGCACTCCAATATTTTTCAAAGATATTATCATGACCAGCCACTGAAGCACAGATTTTGAGGTGTTCCGAATCCATTTCTTGGTTTGAGTTGCACAATGGACAGTTAGGGGACTGATATATTCCAATTCTATGCAGGTGTTTGGCCAAACAATCATGGCCTGTTGCCAATCTAAATGCAGCTACAGACGATTTTCGTGGTAAATAGGGAATTAACTGTGGATTTTGATGCAGAGAGTTCCATTTTTAATGGCAAGTTGTAGCCGATTTAAGTGAACACCATATTTTAACGTTTTGGTGGCTACTTCATTCACACACAACCCCCAGAATATCTGGAGGACCACACCTGCTGTTGGTCGACGGGTCCATTGGACCTAGCTGGGAGATCTTGTTGATCACCAGCTTTCCTCCTTAAGCCACTGTAGGACGATTTTAGTGCCATAGCAGGTCAGCACTAGGAACAGAAAAGTAGAAAGAGGAGGAAGGAAAGGGAAATGAACCCCTAGGCCTCGAATGCTCTAATGCCGTCAGGGTCGAAAGAAAGTAAGAGTTCAGTCAGAGGACTGGATAGGAAAGGGTAAAGAGGGAATTAGGTATTGGTTAGAGGAAAATTATACCAAATTCAGTCATTAACTCATCAAGCTGACCAGTGCTAATGGATGAGTAGCCCCTCTCTTTAGTTCAGCTCTTAAAATTATGCTTACTAACAGCTGCACCACGGGAAGGTAGGGATGGGACATTGGGTATTTGTCCAGGTTGGTTCCTTAAAGCCTTCAATGGGAAGGATTAATGGCTCTCCCCCCTGTATCCGACAGATACCCTTTTTCAGCCAATGTGGCACCATGTGATTAATTAGGATTTGGCAGGATTTTTTTAACACAATTATCACAATGTCATCCCTCAGAGATGTTGGCAGAGCAAACTGCCGTCGAAATTCTTCGAAAAAAGCTGGTATAGTCCCTCGAGCACCTATGAGCAAGCCGAATACCTCAACGTGAATTAAGGCATATTTCAGCTTGAAATAGTTGACTGTAGGCTCATAGATCGACTTCTTCTCAAGGTGGACCTCGGCTGACTGATGACATTCTGCTTCAAAACGTATCGTGGGGTCCACAATGATGCCCTGTTTAGTGTCAGCATTGTACGCTAAGATATCTATTCGTCTCGTTGACCCATTTTCAGCTAGACAGGACATTTCTTCTTCTACTATCCAGCCCTTATTTCTTAATCCGGCAGCAATTTTGGATCTTACAGGATGATGTCTATAGTTCCTGAACAGCAATCCCTGTTCATAGAATCCCAAGACGTGGGCTAAAGTTTCAATCTCCGGGCAGCCATGTCTGCACCGGGTACCGTCGAGAGATCTGCCGGGAACGGAACGAACAGCTGCTAAATTTGCTGTCATTTTCAGGCTAGATATCCATCACTAGTCGAAAGTCCTTTCTTACTGAATAAACATTTTGGATTCTTGTTTTATATAGCAATTTAGCAATTAATCCTCTAATTGAGGTTCTGGCTGATATGTAGGCTATATCTATTATCAGGCAGTAGCCTACATCTCACTTGACGATATGTGTCAGAGGAAGAACAATTTTGTACGCATCTGAAATCTGACTATTGTGATATGCAGCTGGTTGGCGATGTATGCAATGGAGGGGGGAAAGGAACTGGCCACCCTACTCCATTATGTCCTGGCCTAGCTGCCTCATACATCACGGCTGTGAGAAATATGGGATGAAGATAAGTGGAAACTAGACGAAGACCGTGGTTACAGGAAGAATAATAAGGAAGGCAAACGTGCGGATTCGAAATGAGGCAGTGGAACAAGTGGACAGCTTCAAATACTTGGATCTCGATGAGACGACGAGCTACGGCCTGTATTCAGGCAGGAGGTGGACATTTTGAACAGTTCATCTATACTTACTTACTTACTTACTTACTTACTTACTTACTGGCTTTTAAGGAACCCGGAGGTTCATTGCCGCCCTCACATAAGCCCGCCATTGGTCCCTATCCTGAGCAAGATTAATCCAGTCTCTACCATCATATCCCACCTCCCTCAAATCCATTTTAATATTATCTTCCCATCTACGTCTTGGCCTCCCTAAAGGTCTTTTTCCCTCCGGCCTCCCAACTAACACTCTATATGCATTTCTGGATTCGCCCATACGTGCTACATGTCCTGCCCATTTCAAACGTCTGGATTTAATGTTCCTAATTATGTCAGGTGAAGTATACAATGCGTTGTGTAACTTTCTCCATTCTCCTGTAACTTCATCCCTCTTAGACCCAAATATTTTCCTAACCACCTTATTCTCAAACAACCTTAATCTCTGTTCCTCTCTCAAAGTGAGAGTCCAAGTTTCACAACCATACAGAACAACCGGTAATATAACTGTTTTATAAATTCTAACTTTCAGATTTTTTGACAGAAGATTAGATGACAAAAGCTTCTCAACCGAATAATAACAGGCATTTCCCAATTACTGTTAGGTTTCGTAACAAGCTGTTTTTTACGGTGATGGGTTCTTAGCCCTTCGCCCAACCCCCAAGCTGGAGAACCACCCCTTATCGGCTGTCCGCGACTGCTTATTCAATATATTCGCAGCTACCCTCCATATCTGGAGGCCGTCTCCTCTATCCGCAACCTGAGGACGCGCCATGCCGTGGTGATAGGGACCCACAATACATGGACAGTTCATCTATAAGGAAATGTAAACATAATAACTCCAACAAACAAAAAAACTGGAGTGCACTGTGATCACAATTGCAAGCCCTACCAAGCATTTGCGGACCTATGTTGGTATAATAATTTTTTTCGTTGATACATATGAAGAATCCGTAGCCTACCTGAAGTGTTACCCATTTGTTTCGTTGCAGCCTGTATATTATAACATACGTCAGAAATTCAGTTTCTGAATTTCACGTTTCCTTTACAGAATTTAGCCCTAATCAAATTTTCAAGAATGGCTTCGAAACTGCAGGCTAGTTGTATAAGGTACTCAGTTTGTTATTGCCGAGCGGTAACAGCTGACGCACTGTTCGTTTCGGCAGAGTAATTCATCTTCGAACATGCGTTCTACTGGGCTAATCACTGACTCTTTTTCCTCAACCATAAGGCGAATGCCAGGTAATCTCATGGTAGTTCCTCGGATTTGCTAGATGACCACGCAGTTGATGAGGCTTCGTTGAATAACGGATTTTTCACGAAGGTAGAGCTACATTAAAGAAAACTGTAGTGCATGAAATGACGTGAGTTGGTGGGCAATGTCTCCGTCATTGGAGTGTTGACTGCGACACGAGGAATCGACGAACAACTAAAAACAGCACAAAGGCGGCGTATTGCAGAAAAGAGGATGAAATAGTCACGAAAAGAGAATTACGCAAACTTTTGAAGATGAAAAGAAAAGAAGACAAAAAATACAAGACGAGGGGTTGGCAAAAATCTTATTAGGCTGCAAACAGCCGCGGAGAAGGCGGGCGGCATCTATACCGACGACGAACCTTCATTTTTTTTTCTCGTTCTGTTCTTAACTTGATTGGTATTTGATCATCTTTGCCGGCTTTTGTGACTTGAGATGCTTTTAATCTATCAGAAACGAGTTCTTACATCAATAAGGCCCTCCCCTCCCCTCTTCCCCCATCCCTCGCGAAATCCATTCAGACTTCTTGCATAGATTCATATTTCATTAACACTTGGGGTTACTGTGTACAACGGCGACAGAGATTTCTGATTCTTCCTGAACGCTTTGGAGATCTTTTCACTTTAAACAGAGTATTCAACTTGAACTGCATTATCGATCGGATATGGATCGTGCTTCGTATTAGTCAAGTCAACGGCTCAATTCCTGAAAGGGACTATCTATTCTGTGTACGTTAACAGAAAACCACAATTCCAAGTCACACAGAGTTTGTGTGCACTCGATGTGGGTCTCTGGCGTTTCGTCAGCCCACGCGAGTTGTGTGGATATAAAGGGAAAAGTTGAGACGGTGTCGGGTGGAGTTCCCGGGTAGCTCAGTTGGCAGAGCGCTGGTACGTTCAACCAGAGGTCCCGGGGTCGATACCCGGCCCCGGAACAATTTTTCCTTGAAATTATTCAAATCTGCTTTACAGGGAGCCTTACCTGAAAGAATAGATTTGCATAATATATACGTCACTGTGTACGTTAACAGAAAACCACAATTTCAAGTCACACAGAGTTTGTGTGCACTCGATGTGGGTCTCTGGCGTTTCGTCAGCCCACGCGAGTTGTGTGGATATAAAGGGAAAAGTTGAGACGGTGTCGGGTGGAGTTCCCGGGTAGCTCAGTTGGCAGAGCGCTGGTACGTTCAACCAGAGGTCCCGAGGCCGATACCCGGCCCCGGAACAATTTTTCCTTGAAATTATTCAAATCTGCTTTACAGGGAGCCTTACCTGAAAGATTAGATTTGCATATCTATTCTAATATTATAAAGTGAGGTTCAGGATGAGAAATGATAAGCAATATCAAGGAAATAAGTAGTCTTGTCGAGATGTAATGAGAAAATTGAAAACTCCTCAGGAAAACTAAAAGGAATTAATACGTTATTTTCTCAGCGTAAGTGGTAAAGCGTGTGTTGTTTGATTCATCACAGTGGTAACTGGTAAGCAACAGCATACGAAGGCGATAATGAGAAACTCTGGAATTTGGACGATTCAGTGTTCCTCTTATGTTAACAGTCACAATCTTTAAGTTTTGCAAGCGGACCTGTAACAGCATTGACTAGGCTATCTACATCACATTGTGAATTGTGGAATTCTTAAATCTTGTAAAATGCGTTGCATTCATTTCAACGAGCACAAAATGGAACAAGTTTCTCTGTTACCTGTCTATCTCAAAGTGGTACACTTCATTAAGTTTCACTCTTTTATTTAGACGTCGTTTCCTTCATCCACTTATAGATAAAGAGATATAATTTTTCAATGAAATTTAAAAACACTTGTTAATGCTCTAAGTCAGACCTGCACAAACAGCGCTCAACGAGCGCGCGCGCTCCTTCGGAGCGGGAGAGCCGTGTTTACCGCTCGCCGAAACGGAGAGGAAGATACGTCAGAATGACATAGACTTGCTATAGGTAGAGGAGAGGCAAACGACCACTCAGTTATCTAGTGGAGTGCAGTGTGTAGGCCTATTCTCAGTAACTGTTTCACGTTGCTTACCTACTGCTACAGTACAGTATGGAGGAATCTAAAAGACGGAACATAACATTTAACATTTAACGATTTACAGCTCGAACTTATTGATCTTCAATGTGACCTAAGGGCTAAAGATCGTTTGAATAATACTACTAGCCTGGTTGAGTTTTACAAGACTGAACATTAGCAATAATATCCACGACTACACAGGCTGGCTGTGAAAATGATTGCTATGTTTGGCTCAACATTTATATTTGTGAGCAACTGTTTTCTATAATCAACTTTAATAAAGGCAGACATCGAACATCTGTAACTGATGTTTCATTACGATCAGTAGGCTACTGTTCCTTTCAGTTGTCAAGAGCATAAAACCTCGTTCTGATGTACTGATAAATAAAAATATAATAAAATGATATTGTACATTTAAGTAGTTATAGAATTTCTATTACTTCTGTAAAATAAATACAGTGGACACTGGTTAATTCGACATTCGATAATTCGAATTATTTGGCAATTCGAATAAAAGTACAATCCCCTTGAAACTCCTATTTAAAATAACGTAAAAATTTACGTTTAATTTGACGTTTTGAAGCTGCCATTTGGATAATTCGAAGGAAGAATTTAATTTTTTCATTATGAAAAAAAGTATTCTGAATTTTATAAAAGTCGAAATATGGTTCGTGTACATCTCAGTTAAAATTTCCAAGAATCCGTCTTCTAGTTTCCGCATTCCTAGTTGCTTATTTTTGAATTTCCGTTAGACTGTGACTACTGGCAAACGAACTCTACCTTATTGTCCAGCGCTTTGTGTCTTCAGGTAGACACCCACCCCTCCCTCATCGCCCAAGAACTGGAAATAACGAAGTACAGTACCCTCCCTTACTTTCACAGTAAGTGCAGTACAAAATTCAGTGAACTTAAAACCTTCAGTTGATAGGACTGTTTCAGTGACTCGTTTTACGTACAATGTCAAAACGCGGAGTGTACACCAGTTTAACACTGGCAAAAAGTTGAAGTGCTCAGGAAGTAGAAAAGGCAATAAAAAGAACGTTATTGCCAAGGAATATGGAATATTGCCGAACACTTTATCCATCTACATGAAGAATAAAGAAAAAAATATTGGAGAGTTGGAACTTACAAAGTGGTGGAAATAGGAAACGCATAAGAGGAGGTGAATTTCCTGAAGTTGATAAGTGTGTGCTCAAATGGTTCAAACAATCGCGTGATCGCAACATACCATTGAGTGGCCCATACCATCGCACCTCTTCATACTCATCCTCTTTCACAATAGCCCTGCCAAGACTCTGGAACTCGCTACCTGCTAGCATCAGGGACTGTCGAAATAAAATTCAATTCAAATGCAAACTTACTAGGCACTTGGTCAGTAATTGAGACTCGTTCAGACATGGTTTCTTGTAAATAGTTCTTTTAATCTACCACAAAATATCTCAATATCCGGTAATTTCATCACTATAGAGTTTTGTTATTGTAGGTTTAATTTGTAATTTAGTAAATACAAAAATATTCTTTGTTCTTAACTTCTATGATAAAATGTCTAGCTTTCATTAATCAGTTATTCTTGTCGTACTTTAATTTTTATTGTAATTGTAATTGTAAATTTAATATTAATTGTAATCTTATTGTTCATGTTATAGTTGTAATCCCCTGGTAGAGGGGCAGAGAAGGCCTGACGGCCTTATCTCTACCAGGTTAAATAAATAAATCTAATCTAATCTAAATCTAATCTAGTGCATACCAAGGCAGAAGAATTCGCAGAAAAATTGGGCGTTAAAAACTTTAAAGCAAGTTGGGGTTGGTTCAGTGGATTTCAAGAAAGAAATGGCATTTCGTTTAAAAACGTGTGCGGGGAGAGTGTTTCAGTTAATAAATTTATTTCAGGGCACACTATTTTGCAAAATAAAGTGCTTTTTGTTAATTCGAAGTTTCGATAATTCGAAGATTTTTTAATTCCTTTTTGAGTTCGAATTAAAAAGTGTCCACTGTATTTCTTTATTAATTAATAATAGTCCAAGATAGTTTTGCAAACACTGAACGGGAATTCATTTCATAAATGCTTGTAATAGTACTTCCTTTTGTGTTTATTTTGTACGAGATCACCCCTTCTTCCAGTCCACCCTTATACAGAGCGCAGCTAATATCTGCATTCCGCTCATGAGCTGTGAGCCGGCTCGGAGAGCAAACCTTGTGCAGGCCTGCTCTAAGTGGTGGTTATGCAGCACGCATCTCACAGTTATCACTCTTTGTTATTTAATGACTAGGGAACGGAATTTGGAGTAGTAAAAGCTAGTATTGGCATCTACACAGTCATTTGTTTACAACCCTTTATACCAAGTCCTCCCCTCCAGGACATACTCGCAGATCTGTGCACGTCAACAACAGGTGAACGAGACAGTTGTCGCATAAGAACTTCAACGTGCAGGTTTGCAGTTCAGAGTAGTGAAGTGCAGGTACAATGCCGAAAGTGAAACCAACTAACAATACAAAATTGAAAGACTAGCCTATATTTGTAAAAGCTCCAGATCGAGTATCAAAATTCAGGAAACAATTCCCGATGACGCGGCTGCGATTCAAATACGCCAGGAACTGCTAAATGATGGAACAATCTAAAAAGAAGTCATGGATATTAAGTCAATTTTTTTATATTTACTGGATGCCATTATTTGGTTAGAAAAGTCAGGAGTAGAACTAGTTGAGCAAATAAATATTATGAGGACTATTGTAAATAAACTGAGTGCAGTAGAAGGTGAAGTAGGAAAACGTGTTGGTGAAAAAATGAACATAGTTTGATTAAAAATGATAGGTATAGTATTCTTAGTCGGATTTCAGATGTACTAACAAAGACGTGTCCCAATGACGTCATTCAACATGTGAATTTAATTGACGTATCTTGTTTCAAGTACTCTCCAATTGTCTCTGCAGATGTAAAGTGTAGTTTTTCCATGTTAAAAAATGTCCTTCCTTACAACAGAGCAAAGTTGTATTTTGAAAATTTAGAAATGATATTTACAATTTATTATAACAAGGCACAGCAGGAATAATAGGAATAATTGTTTTATCAACAAAACATAGCATTAATTGAACATGCCATTTCGTTTGATTCTACATTTTGTTCAACAATTAATGATACTGCATTAGGCTATGTTGTAAATATTGTAGTATATTGTATATATTGTAAATACTGTAGTATACGTCGTATACATATTATCATATTTGATAATATTGTAAATAAAGGTTTTAATTTAACACGCTCCTAACAGAAAAACATACATATTCAGAGGCGAGTTCCATACAGAAGACAACTGTCTATCAGGCATCAATATTTCCACTGACACGAGAGGATGTAGAGATTGATATTTAATTATGTAGGCCTATATTTGTAATGTTGTTTATTGGTGTTTTGTGCGTTGCCAAGAAAAACACATGTAGTTCAAAATGAAATGCAGATTATGTATGTAGACCACTGTATGTCATTAAACTATAACATTTGTTTATTCTGAAATACGTTTACAGCACGTTGCGTGTAAGTTTGTATGAAGTGGACTGTACTCGTCCACGCAGCTCGCTTGACAGTCACTGAGCTACGAATATCTATACTAAGTTTCACCATTCGTTATAATCAAAGCTCGGAAGTTGGGGACTTGTGTCTTTGAACGTGGCTAAGCGACCGGACTTCAATGTCAACAAACTCCCGCTTCCAGCACGGAGGTACTGTCAGGTCTGCTATAAAAGTGGTTCCTGGCTGGAACAACATAATGATAATATTATGATAGGTTGAAACATCTAATTTTATAGCATATATATAAATAAACATGCAAAATACATCAAATTTACAGTTCTGCTCTGTACATTTCATTACAGTGTATGACTACATGCATTCGAAGATTTTCGAACCCATAAATTCTTCGTCTGTTAGTTAAACATGATTTGAAACGAAGGAAACTTATTTCCACGTCACATGAAGTGACGGGAGCAAACTTTAATTTTTTTATTTTATTTATTTTAACTAGCTACCTAGTGAGTACAAATTGCATTTATAAAATAAAAATGTTTCTAGCCACTACCGTAAGAGTCAGGCTCGTGTACGGTGTGGTCTTAGTGAATAATATAACATAAAATTTACAAGGACAGTTTACTAAATACAGTAATTAACTTAATTCAAGCCAATAAATACAACACAAGAGCAAGAATAAAGAAGAAAGGGAAAACGAGAGAAAATACACATTTAATATAAATTGACAATCCGACAGAAGCCAGTGATATTCAATAAAAACATGAATATAGTCGATAGAAATAAAAGGTAAAAAAGTACATTTGTTACTATTATATATCATGGATAATTTTACAAAATTCTTTTTAAAAGTTTCAATTTTAAAAATTTCAAATTTGGAAAATGGTTTGAAATTTTATTATAAAGTCTTGGGCCTAAATAAAATACTGAATATTTCACTGTCACTGTTTCCTGTTCGATTTTCAGCAGATCTCGTATCTGAGAAAGATAAGTATATCCTAAATTTTTCTCGCAAATAGTTTTCAATTAGTGTATCACTACTAGGGAAGGTCCCTCTACGACTTGATCCATGGCTGTGGACAAATTCTCCATCAATTTAAAGGACTGCAATGTCTTTCAATGAATGCCCGTTTCCAGCTCTAGTTTATGTGTGGTACAACTTACAAGATATAAACTCTGCATTAGAAGAAAATAATGTATCTCCTCAGAATTCCTCCACGAAATTCTGTACCTAAAATTTAAGAAATGCATTTTCAAACTTCCATAACACCCATTCGAATAACACGTATTTTCTAATTCCTCAAACAGACCGTTTACCTGTAATTCTCTTAATGTCATTGGCTTCGACGTGACACAGTTTATTCGTTCGTCTTCTTGCCATTCGATGTGACCACTTTCTTAGTACAAACGACTGTCCCTGAGCACTTGCAGCGTGAGCTTTGTGTACGTTATGCCTGTAACCTTACTCAAGCACACGACACACAAGTCCCCAAGATCCGAGCTTTGGTTATAATACTCCAAATCCCTTTCCCTGTTAATGACTTTCGAATAGGCCTATTTTTCCTAACGTAGTTCTTTCCTACTTCACTCTAACTTGTAAATTATATTCTGGAATGAAAATGAGGAATGTTTAATATGTCTCCAGATATGAACTGAGATCACAGCATGAACATTATCAAACTCTCCTAGCGCCAGCCTTGTGTTGGAGCAATTAAATAATATCCAAGTCTTGAAGTATACTTTCGTGATATATCTTTATCACACAACAGTGCTCAAACAGCTCTGGCTCATTGGCGACACGCTAGTTTCAGTTTCAACACTTTTATCTCACACTGCGATCCGCTGAATTAAATGTGGACAAAGAACATTTTCAGATTAACATTTTTCACATAGCTGTTGCCCAAAGGTGTAAATTTGTCTGCCATATGTCATATTCTTATCACTTCCCGACACTTCCTGCAGGAAGTAAAAGTAAAAGAACGTAATTTATCTCAAATGCATTTCTTTTTACTGTAGGCCTAGATTTCAGAAAAATGTACATAACCGGAATAAAGTGGCTTAGGAACATAGCGTGAGAGTTTCAAATTAAATAAGTAATGCATAATTAAGAAATGAAAGAAACTTCTCAAGGATAGAACTCATGTGAGGTTTTATTAATGTGGCAAGCATGACGCACGTAACAAGGCACACACTACCAGTCCCACAAATTCATCACAAAACCTGCCTAGCCGCTCATTGCCAGCTGGTTCATGCCATGTGACCTTATTCAATTGAGCTTCTCAACTATATTTTTTACTCGCTTTTAAAAACAGAGAGTTTGCTAGCTTTATTCATTTCAAAATCAATTAATTAGCTCCTAAATTGAGAAACCTCATCCAGACTGCAAATCTAGTCTTTCAGGTAAAGCTCCCTGTAAAGCAGATTTGAATAATTTCAAGGGAAAAATTGTTCCGGGGCCGGGTATCGATCCCGGGACCTCTCGTTGCACGTACCAGCGCTCTACCAACTGAGCTACCCGGGAACTCCACCCGACACCACAATTCTAAGTCACACAGAGGTTGTGTGCACTCGATGTGGGTCTCTGACGTTTCATCAGCCCACGCGAGTTGTGTGGATATGAAGGGAAAAGTTGAGACGGTGTCGGGTGGAGTTCCCGGGTAGCTCAGTTGGTAGAGCGCTGGTACGTTCAGTTCCCGGGTACCAGAGCGCTGTTCCCAGAGGTCCCGGGATCGATACCCGGCCCCGGAACAATTTTTCCCTTGAAATTATTCTCATCCAGACTGGTTTTTCGTCAGTTTTCTAAGGCGCTAAGACAAATGTCGGAATGAGCCATAATATAAAAGGGCCGGACCTTCATCTTCTCCCTCCAACACTAATTCCGGCATTTTTCCAAATTAAAGTCTTCTGAAATAGAATTGTTGGCTTTCGCACATTGCCTTCGACATTTGGGGCGAGTTTACTGGAGTGGCACTCGCAAGGGCTCGGATCCCTTATTAGGGCCTAGCACTCCATGCCCAGGCTTTTGACATCTTCGGCGATTCAGACCTGTTGCTGTTGCGTCAAGCTTCTCCCCCTCACGTGGTAACTATTAGATTAGACTTTGGCCTCCAGAATTCTTTAATGTCCCTTTATATGAAACGGCGAAAGTCGGAGTGAGACAAGTGGGCAACAGGCTTGGAACTCACATAGTCACTTCTTCTCAGCACCATTTTCCCTTGCAAAGGACGCGCTTTAGCATACATTTAAATATTTCTTCTCCCATTCATTCACCCCCACCCCTCACCCCTTAACTCTTCAATAGCACAAGAATGTGACCTACCTGATATATCTCTAAGTGGTCAGATCTCCGGCCTGTTACGCAGGCAGCCCGAGTTCGAGTCCCGGTCAAGTCTGGGATTTTTCATTGAGAAATCCATAGTGACACTTGTGACGGATAAGGTCACATTTGGGGTTCTTCTCGGGGTTCTCCGGTTTTTCCCCATATTATCATCTACAGTACATCATTCCATGACCATTTCTCCATTTCATCAACATTTCGTAGCATTCCCCGATCGCCAGCTGTCGACGCACGGAGGGGGCTGGCCTAGGGACGAGAGGGGTGGTTTCCTTCTAGAAACCTGGGTATAGTCAGGCGGTGTGTGTTTGGGAATGCGCTCACAAGCAAACATTCTGATGGGGGCAGATAAAAAATTAAGTTTTTTTTCTTTCACTATGTTAATAACGTCAAAAGAAGTGCATATACAAATTTTGGCCACTGGACCGCAATTACGAGGGCTGTAAAAAATAAGTTCGCCGGGGGCCGTTAATAGAAAGAAAACACAATTTCATTGGAAATATTTATTGGAACAGACACGGCAATTGTTGAGATATTTCTCAACATATTCCCCACCGGTATTAAGACATCTGTCATGTCATGGGATCGACAGAGAGGTGCAGACGACTGTCAAACGCTGGTTCCGATCCCAGGCGGCTGACTTCTACGACACAAGGATACAAAAATTGATCCCATGCCATGACACCATAAGTCACACCAATTAGGCAAGGAAATAATGGTGCCAATTAAAAGGAACACACAATAGTGCAAGATGTCATTGGTCTGCCAATTCTCGACATTTACGAGAACCAATCAGATTCACTGATGGACACAGCCACCAGCTCTTTAGCCTGATAGAATCGCTACTACAGCGCTGGAACATCAATGACGTCGTCGCTGAAATTCGGAATACAAGAGTAGGTAGAAACATCCAATGCTTCAGGCTGCATAAGGGATTCATCATTATCTGGAGAATAGCTAATGATGAAACTGGTATGTAATCGCAGCACCGAATCGGTGGATGTTTCTGCTTCTATGGACGGTGCAAAAAGTACAACGTCGCATATCTGATGCTTTCATTATGCCGCGTAACGATTTCTCTGTCTTCTGGGAGACTTCTTCGAAAATAATTGCATTCCCTTTGCCAACGTTCGATGTGTATTTCATTTTCAGAACTAAAAACGCCAGCCATCATAATATTTCATTTTTTGCTAAATATTGAGAGCATCATATTTGACCGCTTCAGTTTGTAAATACAGTTTTTATAAAGAGCCAGAGAGGGCAGGTAGTCATGCCGGCAGTAGACCAAAAACCTTACCCATCAATATTACAAAATACTTTGTGCGAGATCGTGCGTATTTGCTTGGTTTCCGCACAAAACCAATCCGCGGAAAGTCTAAAATTCCACATTCAGTATTCCCAACCTAACACATAACAATTTCCCTCTTCTTACCGCTTAAGTGACATATTGATTTTACTGCTTTAGGCATTTAACATATTATTTTTTAGAGACGTTCAATATAGTAATAATTATAAATTGGAAACTAACCACTGAAATTTCACATAAATTGCACTGTTAATTAATTATTGTTTTTAAATATTTGCAAAAATTAAGTAAACTCTACAACTCCACTAAAGTTACTGCATTCGTGATGCAAGTAACATTAAGGAAGCCGTGAAAAAATCAACACGATTCCAGACTCATCGTGGCGGCTACTTTGAACGAAGGAGATGTGATCTTGATGTTGAAGAGGCTTGGGAACAAGACTGTGCTTCTCTGGTTCCCGACAAATCCAGGGCAAGGTATGAAAGAGCCTGTAATATATGTATATATATATATATTTTTTTTTTCCATTTCTAAACATCTCCTTGACCGGCAAAATTAAACTTGCCGATGTTATTACTGCAATATGTTATATAAATAATATTGTTAAAATATTAAAATGAAAAATAAATCATTACATAACCTTACCGTTTGTTTTAAGTTCGCATTTATAGACTGGGGGGACGTATATCACGGCCTGCTGGAGTATAGTAAACACAGAAAATATTTTAAATAAACAATGTTGAAGATAGATATTTTTGTTTTGCAAATTTGCCGTCATTGAACAGAAACCAAGATGGAGATTTCATTGCAACTAATTAGAAATTCCTCTTTCAGGTATGTAATAAACGATATTCGCACAAAATAATGTACGATACACGAGCGGTATGTTTTCTTTCAATTCTCGGAAATTAAAAAAGCTCAACTACGTTTCGCTTTTTCAAAATTTTCCTCGAACATGAAAACTTCAACATACCGCTCTTGTAACGCATATTACTATTACATCGCCATACAGTTATGAAATATGCTGTTTATAAGCACAACTCCCGTATGTTTGGCAAGCTGCTAGACTGATGCCTGTTCGAATTCAATTGCGTAACATGAATTAAACACATGCGTAATTGTAAACGACGCGTTCACACAGGACACGTTCTACACTTTGGTATGCGTGGTTTCAAACATGTTCGATTTATGTCGATTGATTCAAAGGTTTTCTCCCCTCCGATAGTGACTGCAAGTGCAGCTCTCACATCGTGAGGGCCTTGCTGCAGAGTTTTTCGTACTCCAAACAGTTTCTCTATTCCTCCTTTAACTTTCATTTCATCATGAAATAACGCAACGCAAAGGAGACGTCAGGCAGGTCACATGTGTGGTGTGCACAGATATCGAAGTTTCAATCATCTTCAGTTCATAACACTGGAGACAAAGTAGAGGATATTTGACACTAAACATATTTTTGGCACATACTGTGGAATACATTTTTAGTAAGATGTAATTGACTGCAGTTTGCAATTAATTTAAACGCAATTAAAATTGCGAAATTAACCGTCTTATATACTGTAATTAATGTAACACAGAAAAAGTAAAATACATAACTGGAAGGAAATAAGCCACTGAAGGGGAATTATTCCGACGAAAGTACCTTGAATTGCAAGAATGTTGATATTCAAATTAGTAAAGTCAGCCATTAAAGCAATGCAATTACAATTGCTCCTGATTTACACAGACGTAGATGAAATACTTATACCTCTTACAATAATACAAACAATCAAAATTCTGATACTTATATTTCAACCAGATTTATGATTTGTTGCTAGTGGTTTTATTACCATAAAAGAGCAGTAATAAATACTTTTAAGCTACGTTCAATTAAATCTCTATAATTCATTGTTATACTTACTTACTGGCTTTTAAGGAACCCGGAGGTTCATTGCCGCCCTCACATAAGCCCGCCATTGGTCCCTATCCTGATCAAGATTAATCCAGTCTCTATCATCATATCCCACCTCCCTCAAATCCATTTTAATATTATCTTCCCATCTACGTCTCGGCCCCCAAAGGTCTTTTTCCCTTCAGTCTCCCAACTAACACTCTATATGAATTTCTGGATTCGCCCATACGTGCTACATGCCCTGCCCATCTCAAACATCTGGATTTTATGTTTCTAATTATGTCAGGTGAAGTATACAATGCGTGCAGCTCTGCGTTGTGTAACTTTCTCCATTCTCCTGTAACTTCATCCCTCTTAGCCCTAAATATTTTCCTAAGAACCTTATTCTCAAACACCCTTAATCTCTGTTCCTCTCTCAAAGTGAGAGTCCAAGTTTCACAGCCATACAGAACGACCGGTAATATAACTGTTTTATAAATTCTAACTTTCAGATTTTTTGACAGCAGACTAGATGATAAAAGCTTCTCAACGGAATAATAACAGGCATTTCCCATATTTATTCTGTGTTTAATTTCCTCACGAGTATCATTTATATTTGTTACTGTTGCTCCAAGATATTTGAATTTTTCCACCTCTTCGAAGGATAAATCTCCAATTTTTATAGTTCCATTTCGTAGAATATTCTGGTCACGAGACATAATCATATAATTAGTCTTTTCGGGATTTACTTACAACCCTATCTCTTTACTTGCTTCAACTAGAATTTCCGCGTTTTCCCTAATCGTTTGTGGATTTTCTCCTAACATATTCACGTCATCCGTATAGACAAGCAGCTGATGTAACCCGTTCAATTCCAAACCCTCTGTGTTGCCTGAACTTTCCTAATGGCATACTCTAGAGCAAAGTTAAAAAGTAAAGGTGATAGTGCATCTCCCTGCTTTAGCCCGCAGTGAATTGGAAAAGCATCAGATGGAAACTGACCTATACGGACTCTGCTGTACGTTTCACTGAGACTCATTTTAATTAATCGAACTAGTTTCTTGGGAATACCAAATTCAATAAGAATATTATATAAAACTTCTCTCTTAACCGAGTGATATGACTTTTTGAAATCTATGAATATCTGATGTACTGTACCCTATAATTCATTGTTATGATGGTTCAAATTAGCTGCTTTATTTCTCGCTCTAGCTATGAACAGCTTCTCAACGCTATGCAAAAGTCCTGCAGTAGTCTAACTGCCGCCTGCATCAGTATACAGCCATGTATGATTTGGCATCACATGCAGTATTAACGAAGGAAAGAGTCCAGTTGGACTTTTTCTTTTATCCACTCTATTATGGCGGCAGTTCCAGTGTTGTATTTCCACTCGCCCACATTTTCTCTGTCGGAGTACTGAAGCACGCTTTATGACTTATTTAAAAGCTGTGGTTTTGATATTATAAAAACAACACAAACCGCCATTTTGTATTTTTCTGTGACGACCAAAACGCCTTCCATAGACTTGGACAGCCTGTTTGAGTGTCGCCACTTAGTTGCTGCTCTGGTAATATATAAATTGAAACCATCGTGATTTATAGCTCTAATGGCATATTTTAAACTGGATGCATCACTCTCAAAAGCAATCAGGGAGCGGGCCTAGCCACTTCCATGTTATCAATGCGAAAGGAAGTGTCGGATAGAATAGGCGTGGGATTTTCGAAATGAATTAGTCAATTATGTAACTAGATTTCGCAGCACTCTTTTAAGGCCAAAATGTTGATAGACAAATATTAATTTCTACGAGTTGATCAATAAACTATTATAAAAAGCACATTACCTTTATTTTGTATCGTAAACTAAAACATGATATAATATATTACATGAGAAGCTTTATTATTCTACAACCCAGCTGGGGTCGATGGATTTTCAGGATGCCAATATAAAGAGCGTAGGTCCTCCGAGGGAAACCTTAACCCGTCCGTCCCGTGTCGAAGTTTTTCGGTACGTTTAACACTTTGAGGCCTAAATTATAACCTCTGATTCAAATAGCTCCTCTCTCGCATCATAGTAATACCTCAGTTGCACACTAGTTGGCGTTTGAGGCGATGAGCTTACCACTTGTCCCTCTGCCCCAGTCGCCAAATAAGTGCAACTAAATTCCTTGTAGGCATTGAAATCTCCGTCAGAGATAGGCCCTACTTATGTTCTGGCATTGGAACGATGCGACACACACACACACACACACACACACACGCACGCACATTATTCTGCATTGTATTACATTATAGCATTTTATCATGCTACTACCATATACAAACTTACAAAGTATATTTCTGTAAAGGAACTCGAAGTGTAAATTTTACTGTCTCGACAATAAGTTCTAAAAATTATATGTAAGACTGAATGAATGGATAAATAATTAGAGGAATAGGTGAACGAATGGAAGAATGAATTAATGAATGAATTAATTAATTAATTAGTAGGAAATATAATATACATATCAATAAGTGATAAATAGATAATTATACATAAAGGCAAATAGAGAAATAGACAAATAATTAAAGATAAATATATGAATAGATAAATAAAGATAAAACAAATAAGTAAGCAAATAATAATATATATTTATTAAACACACTGTGTACATAAGTACGATTAAGTAAAATTAGCATCGTTTGCATAGTGGGATAGTGTCAATGTTCTTTCTTTGCATTCGATAATGTGATACGTATCACAGGGTCCTCCACATATGGTGCACTGACATCCGTCGGTGGGGCTGTGGTATCCCTTGGTAAGGCATATTCGGTGATGTAGTCCATGGGCTGCTACTCTCGTGTACAGATGGCGCAGGTGGTAGTTGGCTTCCTTCCATTCGCGGTTTGTCATCGCTGGGGTGCTGAGGAGTCTATATTCCTCTATAATAAGTAAGCAAATAGATAATAAACAAACAAGTAAATAATAAATAGATAAATAAATATATAAATAAGTAAAGCATTAATATCGTCTCCTCGTTATTTACAACGTCATATCTTGAACAAATCTTACGCGCTTTGTTCTACTTCCTCCTACTATCACCCCTTCCCTTGTTCTGAAAACAGATCTCCACTAAATCCTCTAAGCAGATGTTGAACCTTGTCGTATTTCTGTTTCTATTCCACTTTCCTCTGACATTTCTTCTTCTGTCTTAACTTTGACTCTTTGTTTCATATAAACAATGCTTAATAGCTTCGTCTCTTTGCAGTCCACACTGTTTTTATAAGCCTAATATTCCACAGGGCAAAATAGGGCCCGATAAATGAAGCTTCAGTAGCAGTAGCAGTTCAAATTCATTATATTCCAAAAAGTAAAATTTCATCACCACAGAATACGTCACTTGTATGAGTGGACAAGACCAGATTCCATAGTGTAGAACTGTGACGTGTTTGATTCAGTTCATGATTGCCAACTATCGTCGCAGTCTGATTTCGTTGGCAGTACGCAACCTAATCGTTCAGCAGGTAACCGCGGGGAAAGCAACTCGTGCTATTGATTCTACACATTTAATGCAGTGGATGAAAGCTTTCAGTTTTTTTAATTTCTCTCTCTTTCTTTTATTGATTCCTTCATTCTTCCTTTCTTTCTACCTCCCATTCATTCCCCAATATCCTTTGTATGAGTCTCTGTTTCTCTCTTCACTTCTATTCATTTCTTGGTTCTCGCATTCCTTTCTGTCAATCATTTCTTTCTTAATTTCTTACTTCTTTGGTTTGTCTCTTCCGTTTCTTAACTAATTCTTTCATTTAGGTTATTAATTCATTTTTCTTTCTTTCCTACACACATCACTTTTGCTTTGATCTTGTATTTGATGCTCTGTGGAAGAGGAAAGGCATGAGTTCAATTCCCATCTCGACTCTGAAACTGTACCCATCCCGATAATACAACGCGCCGTATTTGCCGATCTCACTGCATGTCGTATCGTATTGAACTGAATGCCCCAGCTTTATGAAGTGCATTTCAAAGCGCTTGCACGGTATTTTGATGAACTACAGTGCACTTTTATACTCAATATAATACGAGTAAGTGAAGGATGCATCCTGTTGAAATATACCCTGGAAGAATTGCGGCTAGGGACAAAGAACAAAAATCTTGTTATAGTATTTGAGATTATGATCGGACCCCTTTCCAAATTGGTCTCTTGCAACGAGTGAATATCAAACATAAGCGAGTACTCTACGTATTCATGTTCTCAAAACCTTTTGGTGGAACAAGGATATGAGACCATGAAGATCAATACCAGAGTGCTGCATTGGAGTTAAATCGCTCGCTTGAACTCGGTCGAGTGTTCCACCCTCGAGTGAGATACGATCGGTCGTGATACGCTCGTAATAAATAGAAGCACAGTACAAGGTCATCTCACCGACATGTCTTATCTTGTATGGAAGGCGACAGATAAGATACACATATGTTTTGCTCACACGGTAAAAATAAGGCTTTATTTTCTGCGTTTATGACAAACGTTTAATGGAACAGTCAATGGAACGTACCAAAACAGGAATATGAAGTTGTAAATAAAAAAATAGTATGAAAAACTTCGATATATTAAAATTAATAATTATTCAGTATTTGATTTACCACATATATAATATGATAGGTCCATACATAGTTTTCCGCCTATATACTGCGACAATGTAGAAACGTTTTACAAAATATTATTGATATAGCAGTAGATTAATAACAATATTAGTACAGTGATAACGTCACAGAAAATATAATAAAACGAATAATCATGCTGCACAACTGTTACAGATGCAAAGATTGATACACTAATTATTAAATTATTATTATTATTATTATTATTATTATTATTATTATTATTATTATTATTATTACTAGAAAACTTGATACATTTCTCTGCATTATCGTGATTGTGTTCTCCGTTTATAATAATTACATTTACATCCAATAACACTTATCAGATGTGACAAAAACAAAATCACTCCTGTGTGGGGGGGGGGGGGAAGACATTTACCTACAACATTTATATTACATTTTAAAGCAAATTTTGTAGTTGTACTATGGAGAGGTTAGTTAAACACTGCAAAGTTTTTAAATGATAAACATCTATGATGTTACTACACAGTTCATCACTGTAACAAGAACGCATGTCTAGCGCTCGGCTTATACTGTTCGAGGATTTATCGCTCGTGACAATTTTACCCATCATGCATGTGCGCTACCTATCGGATTATGCTATGAACTACTTGGCGCTCGAGCGAAAACGTCCGATGCAGACCTCTGATCAATACTTAAACCGCTGTTACACTTTATAATAAAATGAAATGGAAGACCACCGATGTAGCTCAGGTGGTTGACGCGTTTACCTACTGCTCCGTAGCTGCGCTCGGGCGTGGGTTCGATACCACATTGGGTTGATTACGTGGTTGGATTCATTCCCAGATTTTCTTCAACTGTAAGCACAAAGTCAGGTAATCACACAGTCTTGCTATCATCAATGCCATCGACGCTGACTAATCTAATAATTAATACAGTGTAGTTATATAAGCAACAAAACCTGTTTTGCTATGCAGAACTGAATATATATATATATATATATCGGAATATGTATGATAAGACTTTCTTGTGTTAAATTTCAACGTACCTTGTTAACATGTTTCGACCTATTTTGGGTCATCTTCAGAACTGGTCGTTGTTGGTCGTTGGCGCCTCTTGTTTCCTGTGAGGGTGCGTTCGTAGTGTAGAGTCAAAGAGTGTATGTGTTTTGAAATTGAGTTGTGTGTTGAGAATATCGTTGGGGTGTGTTTTCGTGTGTCTGTATATTTCATATTGTATATTCATATTTCATATTTCTGCTACTTACAGACCTGTTACTAAATCTACGTATTACTCTGTGAAAAGATTTATTAAATCTACATACTTCGACTTCAACAAACAAAATTTGATAACTCAATCCCAAGGGAAAAAATGGAACTCTCTGCATCAAAATCCACAGTTAATTCCCTATTTACCACGAAAATCGTCTGTAGCTGCATTTAGATTGGCAACAGGCCATGATTGTTTGGCCAAACACCTGCATAGAATTGGAATATATCAGACCCCTAACTGCCCATTGTGCAACTCAAACCAAGAAATGGATTCGGAACACCTCAAAATCTGTGCTTCAGTGGCTGGTCATGTTAATATCTTTGAAAAATATTGGAGTGCAAGAGGTCAAATGACTTTATTGTCAAACGCCTGGCATTAGAAAACAACATATTTCATATTGTTCTAGTGTGTTGAACACACCCCAACGATATTCTCAACACAAAACTCAATTTCAAAACACATACACTCTTTGACTACACTACGAACGCACCCTCACAAGAAACAACAGGCGCCAAGACCAACAACGACCAGTTCTGAAGATGACCCGAAATAGGTCGAAACATGTATAGAAGGTACGTTGAAATTTAACACAAGAAAGTCTTATGATAAATATTCCGAAGTGATACAGTGTTTAAAAGTTGTGTAATCAAGATGTATATATTTTTTGGATGCACAGTAATTACAGTCGAAATGTGTGAGTTGCAGACAGGAGTCTCATGGCGAGAACTGAACTGTGTGGCGTGTCATGAGGACAACTTCATTAAGTAGAATTTTCTAAATCTAGATCTTACTGATTTTCATAGTGTTAAGCCGTGTTATTTGTGTTTGTAGTTTTCTTTCCTTGTCTTCTGTACCGACTTACCAGCCAATGCAGTGCGAGGGGGTACTAAATTATCCAACATTAAGGCCTCCCCTGGCCGTTAATGGAATCAACAAGCAAACGAGGAAGAGCAGGCTACTCGAAGACGATGGCTCCGTGTGCCATGTCTCCTTCTTTCACACACAACCGTGTCCTGCTCCTGGGTCCCCGGGTCAGCTGAACACATTGTCATTAGCGTTTACACGAGCGGCGCTGCAGTGTAAGAGTGCTTTGTCCCACCAAATTGGTCGCTAAACTTTAATGCTCATAGCTTTACTCCGTAACCTCAGCCTGGCAGTGACTTCTTGCTGTAACAGCAACCTTCATGTAAGTATTAATACATGCAGGGCCCTTCTTGTTCTGGCTAACAAGATTTCTGCATTCAGAACTCGCTGTACTTCCAGGCTGGAAGTTAGCTAGGCCGCCGATACCCCACTCTCTGCAGCTCTTCAATCTATGGAGAATAGTTTTCAAATCCGGCAGGCTATCGCGTCTGCGTATTGTATTACTAATCCTGTACGTTCCTATTTTATGAATTTAAAACATCTCCCCCAAAAAAAAAAAAACTAGCCTTTCATGCATCTGGTTCACGTTAACACTTTGTTTAAAAAACTTAAAATTGTTTAACGACACATTAAAAGTGTTAAAATTTTTAAAAAAGGTTATGTACCTTAGACGGCCCGTTTCGACGCCGGTTCTGCGTCATCTTCAGTGTCCTACGAACTACTGATGTTCCTGTTGATCTTGCATGCTGCTATTTGCATTCGTCAGTTGTAGGGGTGGGGGTGTGTTGTTCCTGTGGTGGGGGATGGTTGTTTGTGCGCTATGTATCATGATGTCGAATAATGTGTGGGTATTGAACTGTAATTGCGTATTAAGTATATATATTTTTTATTTTACTGGGTTATTTTACGACGCTTTATCAACATCTTAGGTTATTTAGCGTCTGAATGAGATGAAGGTGAAATGAGTCCAGGGTACAGCACCGAAAGTTGCCCAGCATTTGCTGGGGGCCACCTGGGTTCGCGGCTAGACGTGCTAACCGTTATTCCACAGGTGTATTAAGTATATGTGTTATTGTATGTTTGTATATTTCGTATTACTCGCATTACATATTTCACATAATCTTATGTTTTGAGTTTCATTTTTTTATATCCATAGGAAGCTATTAAAAATTTTTACTGCCATATAACGCACTCCTTTTTGATAGGACGATAGAAATGTTAAGTTTTATTTAACGACTCTCACATCTGCCGAGGTTATATCAGCGTCGCCGGTGTGCCGGAATTTTGTCCCGCAGGAGTTCTTTTACATGCCAGTAAATCTACTTACATGAGCCTGTCCTATTTAAGCACACTTAAATGCCATCGATGTGGTCAGTAATCGAACCCGCAACCTCGGGCATAGAAGGCCAGCGCTATACTAACTGCGCCAACCAGGCCGACGATAGGACGGTAGACTTGCCTATAGAGTATGAAAATAATTTTTGACGCTTGTTTATGCTATGAACTGTTGAATTAGTTACAAATTGTTCACTATTACATACGAGAAAGATTTATTAATGAAAAAATATACTGACAAGCCATGTAAATAGTTCTACACGATTCCATAGATTTGGCACCTACTATTATTCTAATTATTATTATTCTAATGGGTGGATGGATGATTGGCCGGTTGGTTGATTGGATGCTTGGTTGGTTGATTGGATGGATGGTTTTGGTTGGTTGGGTTGGTTTAGTTGTATGGATTGATATATCGGGGAGAGTTTTTTTGTAAATAGTCCTACACGATTCCTAGATTTGGCATCTACTATTATTCTAATGGATGGATGGATGATTGGTCGGTTGATTGATTGGATGCTTTGTTGGTTGATTGGATGGTTGGTTGGTGGTTGGTTGTATGGATTGATATATCGGTGAGAGTTTTTTTGTAAATAGTCCTACACGATTCCCTAGATTTGGCACCTACTATTATTCTAATTATTATTCTAATGGATGGATGGATGATTGGTCGGTTGGTTGATTGGATGCTTGGTTGGTTGATTGAATGGTTGGTTGGTTGTATGGATTGATATATCGGTGAGAGTTTTTTTTTTGTAAATAGTCCTACACGATTCCCTAGATTTTGGCACCTACTATTATTGTAATTATTATTATTCTAATGGATGGATGGATGATTGGTCGGTTGGTTGATTGGATGCTTGGTTGGTTGATTGAATGGTTGGTTGGTTGGTGGTTGGTTGTATGGATTGATATATCGGTGAGAGTTTTTTTTTTGTAAATAGTCCTACACGATTCCCTAGATTTGGCACCTACTATTATTGTAATTATTATTATTCTAATGCATGGATGGATGATTTGGTCATTGGTTGATTGGATGCTTGGTTGGTTGATTGAATGGTTGGTTGGTTGGTTGGTGGTTAGTTGTATGGATTGATATATCGGTGAGAGTTTTTTTTTGTAAATAGTCCTACACGATCCCCTAGATTTGGCACCTACTATTATTGTAATTATTATTATTCTAATGGATGGATGGATGATTTGACGGTTGGTTGATTGGATGCTTGGTTGGTTGATTGAATGTTTGGTTGGTTGGTTGGTTGTGGTTAGTTGTATGGATTGATATATCGGTGAGAGTATCCTTAAGTGAATGGATGAATTAGAATATTCTCGAACAGTGGATAAGTAGATGGGTGGATGGTTGAGATGGGTGGATGGATGGATGGATGGATGGGTGGTGGGTTCGGTGGATGGTTGAATGATCAGTCTCGTGGTGAGTGGACAGAGAGATCGATAGGTAGAGAGGAAGTTGTTATTGGAAAGGAAAGGAATGGAGATAAAAAAAAGATTCACGAAGGGGATAAAAGAAATGAAAGTTACGAAGGAAAAAGAAAATACTGGAGAAAAAAATAAAGTGTAGCATATATAGAGACGGGAAAGAAGACAGAAAGACTGAGTTCTTATTTGTGAATGGGTTCTTTGTTGTGCAGCCATACTTTATAATGATGTCCCCCCGTCTGATCGAGGCGGATGAAGTTAAGTGGGTGAGGTGCGCCCCGGGCTGATTATTATTAGCAAGTGCGGCCGGGGAGGGTAAACATCCGCGCCCAGTTCTCAAAGAAGAGTTTAAGGCTCCAGCTTCTGCAGTAATTAATATATTTTTGGCCTCAGGAGCTTCATCCTTCACAAGAAGTCTATAAAATGCGGGAAAGTTTTTTTTATATATTTTTCAGTCGGTAACAGCCTTAGCCACCGCCTCCTCTTCATTTGACCGTAGTGGATTTCCTTATGTAAAATGCGATTACTTATCCCTAGATAATTGAAGGTTTGTGTAACGAGATTAAGCGCGGAGATTATTTATTGCCTGTGGCGTTGGTAACTTTGAGTAAAGAAAACAGGAGCCAGTGAGAGGGATGAATTGTCTTCAGTAATACAGCCGCTCGTTGTACCGTACCGGGGATTATATTAATAATAATAATAGTAATGATTTATTTTAGCTGGCAGAGTTAAGGCCGTAAGGCCTTCTCTTCCACTCAAGCAGCAAAAAGTGTATATACATATGCATGAACTTACAAAGAATTCAACAATTTGATTTAGATGAGAGTTATATGTATGCAAGAGTTATTTACGAATTAAACAACAAAATACTATGAACTATTAATTAAACACTGAAATAAACTGTGTAGCAGAATTAAACTAAAATACATAGAATGTTAATATATTTCAAATAATATTAGATAATAGAAAGAGATTATTATGAGACAATTTTGAAAATGCAGCACAATCAGGATGATGTCTAAAGAAAAAAGTAACAGTGTAGTCAGTGATAGTTTAAATCAGTATGATTGGAGTGAAATGCTAATAAGGTTTCTTTTAAGCTGTTCTTAAAGGTGTTTGTTGTCTTGCAGCCCCTAATACTTTGTGACAAGGAATTCCATTGACGCGAGGTGGATATTGTAAAAGATGAGGAATAACAAGATGTTCTATGAAGAGGTATATTTAGAGTGCCACAGATAAGTGATCTGGTATTTACGTCGTGGTTAGAGTATAGATAAGAGAAACGAGACGAAAGGTAATTTGGTGTTGAGGTGTGCAGAATTCGAAAGAGTAAAGACAAAGAGTGTAAAGTTCTGCGTTCTTTAAGTCGGAGCCACGAGAGACTTGCGAAGGACGGTAGAGACTTGCGAAGGACGGGATTGTGAGGCTGAGGAATCTATACCACGTAAATACACGTTTTCGCATTCCAGAACAAAAAAGTGGTTTGGGTGTAGTTGTCTGCTTGCTTAAGTACAGTGACTTTTCCAAACCGCTCGCCAGGTTCGGTACCTACGAATCAACTTACACGAAAACAGATACAGTACCTATGAAGTAGCCTACCCGTACCGTGTATTTTCCTGGGTACAGGTCGTTTAGATTCAACATTACAGTAAGAAAGCTGTGATGATATGAGCAGTTCAGAGCAAAAGTGGTGTAAGTCAAAAATGGGTAATGAGGGTTAAAGTAAACATTCTGTAAAATACAGCACAAAGTAGGAATTAATATTCATTTTATTTAAACTATTAGTAGTCAGTAGATAGCAAGAAGGCCATATTAATTGCTACTTTGCGCTGTCTTTTACAGAATTTTTACTTTAAAACTCATTAAAAATTTTGACTTACACCACTTTTGCTCTCAACGGGTCATATAACCATAGTCTAGTATATAGTTACGAAACTCAATACGTGGTAAATATGCATCCATAGATAGTTTCTAACCACTAGGATCGCTACTATCGCCTCATTACAGACAATGCGAAATAGTACCGGCACAGTCTATTGTAGTGAAGAGATAGGTTTGGAAGATAAAGTATATGATTATTTCTCGTGACGAGAATATTGTACGAAATGGAAATACAAAAATTGGAAATTTTCCTTTGAAGAGGTGGAAAAATTCAAATACCTGGGAGCAACAGTAACAAATATAAATGATACTCGGGAGGAAATTAAACGCAGAATAAATATGGGAAATGCCTGTTATTATTCGGTTGAGAAGCTTTTATCGTCCAGTCTGCTGTCAAAATATCTGTAAGTTAGAATTTATAAAACAGTTATATTACCGGTTTTTCTTTATGGCTTGTGAAACTTGGACTCTCACTTTGAGAGAGGAATATAGGTTAAGGATGTTTGAGAATAAGGTGCTTAGGAAAGGGATGAAGTTACAGGAGAATGGAGAAAGTTACACAACACAGAACTGCACGCATTTTATTCTTCACCTGACATAATTAGGAACATTAAATCCAGACGTTTGAGATGGACAGGACATGTAGCACGTATGGGTGAATCCAGAAATGCATGTAGAGTGTTAGTTGGGAGGCCGGAGGGAAAAAGATCTTTAGGGAGGCCGAGACGCAGATGGGAAGATAATATTAAAATGGATTTGAGGGAGGTGGGATATGATGATAGAGAATGGATTAATCTTGCTCAGGATAGAGACCAATGGCGGGCTTATGTGAGGGCGGCAATGAACCTCCGGGTTCCTTAAAAGCCAGTAAGTAAAGTACAGTCTATTGTTCCTAGCACCCTCACAACTCAAGCTTCGTGACTGTATATATTAGAGTGTGATATAACTTTATCAGTGGACAGTGTTTAGAAATTAGCAGGCTTTGACAATATATAAAACAAGAGAATATCAGGCTTGGACTTGGTAGCCATAAATGACGTTCTCTTGTTTTGAAAATTTTCAAAGCCTGCTACTTAAGTTATTTCTTCATTGTTTTTATACATAAGTTTCTTATGGGAATGTTAAATTTCTATGCCTTATACCCAGAAACACACTACTTATACATAAAAGTTTATAGGGCTTTGTTTAGTCGCTCATAGCAACCTAGGCAATGACTTTAATACAAACTGCATTCACTTCTAGAAATGTGATTTCTTCGTTAACGTGTTTCACGTTTCTACTTTCTCGCCACTCACAAAATATCTTATATTCTTTCAGATAAACAGATGCAGATTTCTGCGGAACTAGCGTGGACACAGCTGCTTTGGCACATTAAGGACTTCATCCGGTAAGAAAACTTCTTCTTTACACGACATTTTGCTTCCGATGAACAAAAATTTTAAATTTATTTGTTCTGTATCCAACACGACTGACATTGTTGTCTTCATTACTATACTTTAAATCATAGCCAACTGTACATAATATTTTGCTGAACTAGCCATGGACAACAGTTGGCTTTGATTCAGAAAATAACAAATGAGCCTAATATTTAATTTCAATTGAAAATTATTTTGACAGAAATATTACTTTACATAATAATAGTGGAAAAATATTTATTGTATGCTTCGCCTCAGGAGATAAACTGGTTATTGCGTGAAAGATCGCATTTCTCAGATTCTCTGATGGTTTCCGGTGGAATTTCTAACTTATGGACTGCACTATGATCACACTTACAGAAACTAAGCATTTCCAGACCGTTGTTCATATAACCATTTTTTCTTTTATATATTTGAGGAATGCATAGGCCTACCTGAAGTATTGTAAACTTTCTTCCTTACACCCTATATATAAGTTAACGGTCACTGAATACATGGCAACTTCTTTCTTTACATACGCATCCTGATAGCGCTGTATTTCCACAATTGTCTTACAATAATCTCTTACTATTTAACATTATTTGAAACATATTAACATTCTTTGTACATTAATTTAATTCTGCTACGCAGTTTGTATCCCATTGTTTGATTAATTATTCATAGTATTTTACTGTTTAATTCATAAGTAACTCTTGTATACACGTATCAGATATTGTGTTCTTTGTAGTTTGTAAGTTCATACATATGTATGTATACTTTTGTTGGTTGAGTAGAAGAGAAGGCCTTACTGCCTTAACTTCGGCAGCTAAAATTAAATTATTATTATTATTATTATTATTATTATTATTATTATTATTATTAGTCCACACCTGTGGAGTAACTGTCAGCGCGTCTGGCCGCGAAACCAAGTGGACCGGGTTCGAATCCTGGTCGGGGCAAGTTACCTGGTTGAGGTTTTTTCCGGGGTTTTCTCTCAACCCAATGCGAGCAAATGCTGGGTAACTTTCGGTGCTGGACCCCGGACTCATTTCACCGGCATTATCACCTAGATGTTGATACAGCGTCGTAAAATAACCCAATATTATTATTATTATTATTATTATTATTATTATTATTATTATTATTATTATTATTATTATTATTTACGTACTTGCTTACTTAATGGCTCTTAAGGAACCCGAAGGTTCATTGCCGCCCTCACATAAGCCCACCATCGGTCCCTATCCTGAGCAAGATTAAACCAGTCTCTATCATCATATCCAACCTCCCTCAAATCCATTTTAATATTATCTTCCCATCTACGTCTCGGCCTCCTAAAGGTCATTTTCCTCCGGCCTCCCAACTAACACTCTATATGCATTTCTGGATTCGCCCATACGTGCTATATGCCCTGCCCATCTCAAACGTCTGGATTTAAAGTTCCTAATTATGTCAGGTGAAGAATACAATGCGTGCATTATTATTATTATTATTATTATTATTATTATTATTATTATTATTATTATTATTATTATTATTTCATGGTCGGGGATTGCTTCATTACTTTATAGCATTCGGGGTGGTGCGAACACATTATTAATATGGGACACACATAGAGCTCTACGAAAAAGTGAAAGTGCAATCTATTATTCTTCCTGCTTCATATGTGTTCATCTGTTGCAAAATGAATATTATGTCTCTGTGGATCTGGGAGAATTGAAATTGGCACTTCAAGTATGAACTGAAAGTCAATTACACCTTAACAAACGTATAATGCTGTATAGTGTCACGAATAAGGGATTGACTACAAACGGACTCTGTTTGAGTTCTAATCCAGTTGAGTTTGCATGTTACATCATGGCCTTGAATTTTAAGTTATTCCTGGAATATTGCAACTTTGTGTCTAGCTCTCCTTGATTTTCGTGCACACTGTACCCGTTGCAACGTGCATGATCGAGCAAGTCTCCTGCTAAGAGGTGTACACGTGAGGCATAATTAAAGACTGCCCTGTTTAGTTATCAGCTGATCAGTGGTGCTTAATTATAGAGTCATGAATATTCCATATGCAGAATGTGCAGCACTCACACTCACACCACTGATTTGTGTTCCCTTTGTCCGTGTGCCGTGTTATTTAATATCTATATTCGTTACTCACATGGTTGATATCTTAGAAATATTCTGACCTTATTTGTTCATGCAGAATAAATATGGGAAAGTCCACTCCTGTGGAGTAACGGTCAGCGCGTCTGGCCGCGAAACCAGGTGGCCCGGGTTCGATTCTCGGTCGGGGCAAGTTACCTGGTTGAGGTTTTTTCCGGGTTTTTCCCTCAACCCAACAGGAACAAATGCTGGGTAACTTTCGGTGCTGGACCCCGGACTCATTTACTGGCATTATCATCTTCATTTCACTGAGACGCTAAATAACCTAGATGTTGATACAGCGTCGTAAAATAACCCAATACAAAAATATGGGAAATGCCTGCTGTTATTCGGTTGTGAAGCTTTTGTTATTTAGTCTCCTTACGAAAAAACTGAAAGTTATATTACCGGTTGTTCTGTACGGTTGTGGAACTTGGACTCTCACTTTGAGAGAATAACATATGTTAAAAATGTTCGAGAATAAGGTCCTTAGGAAAATATTTTTTTTTTTTTAAGTAGGTTATTTTACGACGCTTTATCAACAGTTTAGGTTATTTAGCGTCTGAATGAGATGGTGATAATGCCGGTGAAATGAGTCCGGGGTCCAGCACCGAAAGTTACCCAGCATTTTCTCATATTCGGTTGAGGGAAAACCCTGGAAAAAACCTCAACCAGATAACTTGCCCCGACCGGGAATCGAACCCTGGCCACCTGGTTTCGCGGCCAGACACGCTGACCGTTACTCCACAGGTGTGGACTATTTTTTTTTTAAGAGGGATGAAGTTACAGGAGAATGGAGAAAGTTACACAACACAGAACTGCACGCATTGTATCCTTCACCTGACATAATTAGGAACATTAAATCCAGACGTTTGAGATGGGCAGGGCATATAACACGAACGGGTGAATTCAGAAATGCATATAGAGTGTTAGTTGGAAGACCTGAGGGAAAAAGACCTTAGAAGAAGCCGAGACGTAGATGGGATGATAATATTAAAATGGATTTGAGGAAGGTGGGATGTGATGGTAGGGACTGGATTAATCTTGCTCAGGATACGGACCGATGGCGGGCTTATGTGAGGGCGGCAATGAGCATCCCAGTTCTCTAGAAGCTATAAGTAAGTAAGTATTATTTTAATCAGATTATTTGATCATTAAATGATTTTAATGAAGAGAAACATCGTTCTCAATTACCCTCATTTTCCGTATGAAGACACGGTAGTTGTAATCTTAGAAACTTTGAAAAGTTTTTTTATCGCCAATATTAGAAAAATTTCAAACCAGCTGTTTACTAGGAAATGCTCTAGGCCAGCGGTGACCAAAACTCGAGCTGCAGTGATTACATGCGACAGACAGCCTATGAAGTAAGAAGACGGAGGAAAGGTACTTGGCATGAAAACTACAACCAGTGGCGGTTCCTGTACTAACATCTTGATCAATCCTGCGGATAAAAATCCCAAGCTTTGCTGTATCAGTAATGTCACTGCTGTCATCAAGAGCCAGTGAATAATATACGATTTTTCTTGCTCTTTTTTAAACTTCCTCTTGAATATAATCAGGAATTTTCTAAATTCTTATCTCGATACTTGGTCGAGAAATTCGTAGTTTTTCAAAATAAAAAAAAATTATGGACAAGTTATTTAAGCTATTTTAATCATTACTCTTTTGAGACATTCTGTTCCATTAAGAGGCTTTAGAGCACGAGATATTTCAAACCCCATTAGGTAGCTGACTTCCTTACATTTATTTATCTCATCTTTCTCTTCCTGGCTATGATTTAAGACATGTCAATTCCTGGCGTTTAACAGTTCTTTGGCACATAATATTGAATCAGTTTTTCTACAATATTATTATTAAATGAATAATTAATAAATAGTTACCCTCATCTAATAATTAAGTAGATTAAAACTGAGATAAAACCTAATCATTTTATCCTTCTAGGGAGAAGATCTAAAAATATTAATATTCATGCACGTACAGAAGAATTATAGAAACACATACTTAGTGGTCGGTAATAATAATAATAATACATTATTCAGCGTGGCAATTAATGTTTCTATATACTCCTAATTGAACCGTTGAGCAAAGTAAACATGTTACATTTTGTCCGAAAGAACAACAAAAACGTTCCCCTTCTCATTCTTTACGAAACCACCTCTTACTGCTTGTAGAGACAGAGTTTGTAGAGCGACATGATACCGCTACTGCTTGCCTTCAGTACGTGAATGAAACACACAGCAATGTACAGGAAACTCCTCGTACCCGTTTGAATGTCTGTGATTACACGATGTAATCACGACACCAGCTTTGATCACCGCTGCTCTAGGCTATCACTTTTTGTGTCGGTTACAAGTTATAAAAGGCTGTTGTTGACGATTACGGGGAATAATTTGAGCCTAGCCGTCCACTGGCACCGTGAACGGCCGAATATTTGTTAGGCCGTATACGGCCGAATACCGGACGACCGGCAGAAGAGCCGATCGATCGTCCACTGGAGCCGACGCTTCGGCCGTCAATTATCAGTTGTATGTCCTCGTGCCACATGCTTATATTTAATACATACATACATACATACATACATACATACATACATACATACATACATACATACATACATACATACATACATACATACATACATACATACATACATACATACATACATACATACATACATACATACATACATACATACATACATACATACATACATACATACATACATACATACATGCGCTCGGGCGCGGTTCGATCCTCGCTTGGGCTAATTACCTGGTTGGGCTTTTCCGAGGTTTTCCCCAACCGTAACTTGAATGCCAGGTAATCTATGGCGAATCCTCGGCTTATCTCGCCAAATACCATCTCGCTATCACCAATCTCATCGACGCTAAATAACCTCGTAGTTGAAAGAGAATGTTTTCTTTGTTGGTCTTATATTTATAATTTATAATGGATATCCTATCAATTGTTGGTAATTCGATTTTTGTTAATATAAGATTATATATATATAATATTAATTATTTAAATAAAATAACCTATAATTTTTTATATTTTAAGTAATAGTTTAATTCTATTAAATGTAATAAAGGTAATTTAAAATTACTTTATTTATCCTATCACACAGCGTCATTAAATAATCAACTAAAAATTACATACATGCATACATACATACATACATACATACATACATACATACATACATACATACATACATACATACATAGAAATGGCTTTTAAGGACTGACGAAAATATAGGGTATATCCGATGCTTAGAGAAAGGTGTCGCCTGGGTAATTTTCATCATCTACGCCTACACAATAAACTTCTAGAGGATAGTGCTATGTTTTTCGATTACTATCGGGTGAATGTTGATACATTTCAATAGCTATATTTTAAATGTAATTCGTCCATCAATCTCAAAATGGTCAAATTTCAGAGAAGTTGTACCACCTGAGAAACGTTTGTCAGTGATCTTAAGGTAAGTAGTACATGAATAATAATTTGTTAAGCCTTAAAAATTTTATTTCACTTGTTTAACGAAAAAGAAACACACAAGAACTAATTAATTTTTCGGCGTTCATGGCGAAATTTATGGAAATAGTCATCACGTGTTGCCCTGTTCGGCCGAATGAGACCGGAAAATCCCATCTGAATTGGATCGAATCGGCATTCGGCTGTCTTCGGCCGCAAACGGCCGAATAGGACGAGTGTAATGGACGCGCGCCAATGCATTCTCTTGTTGTGGGATCATTCGGCCGTGTACGACCGTAAACGGCCGAGTTGTTATTCGGCCGAATTCGGTTCCAGTGGACGGCCAGCCTTATCCTTTTGAGGGATGTGCGCGGCGATCGAGGCTTCAGAATTTATTGAAAGGGTCTGTGAAGTCTGAGAATCTTTGCAGCGTCCCAGTCTCTCCCCGCATGGAAAATGGCTGCATTCGGCTTGGCGATCCTTCTCTTGAGCTGACATGCATTCGACATGCTCCTAAGTGCCCTGCTGGATATTTGCTCAGTAGCGCTGCAGGCTGTACATATTCCTGAAGCACCCCGAAACATAGGGGATGTTTACGAAACTTCAGATTGCCCCCCGAGGCACAGCCTCTCCAGTCTGTGTACAGGCGTTGCGGCTTGAGGAACTCGTGTAACTTTCCCGGCTAGAATAGACTCGTCTGCAGAGCTCCAATTGACAGAAATTAGCTTCAGAATGCGAGAACTAATGTTGTAAGTCTTTCGGTTGATGAAATTTTGCGGTCATGTTATATTACAATTTACAATTTACAATTTTTATTTACAATTTACATTTGAATTTACATTTGGATAGATACCCGAAATGAGCATATGCTCGTGCTCGGGTACAGTCCAGTAGTCTACATAAATTTTACAGGTTTCAAATAATAATGCTGATATAAAATAATAGTAACAATAATAATAATAATGATAATAATAATAATAATAATAATAATAATAATATAATAATAATAATAATGATAGAATAATCGTGACAGAAATTATACAAAGATTGTAATACAAAATAATTCATTAATAATAATAATAATAATAATAATAATAATAATAATAATAATAGTGATAAAACAAAAATATTTACAATAATAAAATAAATACTAAGACGGATAAAATAAAATATAAAACCACTAGCGAGAGTTAACACAACTTAAATAAGCATATAATAACCGGAAAAAATGCCAAACTTGAAAATCAACAGAAAAGTTCGTTGTATCGCAGACGACAGCAACCGCCGTATTGACATTGTGTTGTGCATTATTGGTAGTAGGGGGAGCTGAAAGTCTACGTTACTGCCGTTCTCTTCGAATCTTCTCGTACAATCATGGGAAGTTAATGCTGAAAAACAAAATGTCTAGAGTCAAACTGTTCACTATTACCAGGATAAATACAAATAATACTGAAATATATTAATCGAGTTTCAGTTATAGATCTCTCCTTTTGTGCAAGAGGTATCATATCAAAATATTTTATGAATGGCGGGAAAATATACATTTCAATAACTTTCTAGTGACAAGTACAATCAAGTGTATCTGAGGCTATGCTAAGGAATCATTTATTGGAGATATACACTGTTATTAATTAAGAAAATGATCTATTTATGTTTATTACAATGTTTTATCTTATAGGTTACATGTATCAGATAAATACAATAAAAATTAGTGCCATATAATGCTAGTAAGACTTAAAAATTATAATAGAAATTATCAAATATCATACAAACATTTTCACTTTATTTTTAAACTTAAGAATGTGTAAATTGCTTAGGTCTGGATTATTTTTCAATACTGAATTGTATAGTCTTGGTCCATAATTCCTACTGTGTCTTAATCCAGCTGTAGTGTGGCATTTAGGTTCTGCCAAAAAAGTTGGGACATTTCTTCTGTTGTTATGTGTATGTTTTTCAGTTATAAAATTCATTCGATTTTTTTTAAGTTAGTAATGTATGTTTATATATTTGCTCAATTTTTAGTACTTGGAATTCAGAATAAATAAATTGTGTCGGATAATCAAGTGGTTTATGCAGACAAATTTTGATGATACGTTTTTGTAATAATATTAATGGAGTTAAGGTAGTCTTTGTCATTCCACCCCATCCTATTATTCCGCATTGAACGACTGATTGAAACAAGGCTAGATAAACAACACGAAGAACATAGATCGGCATATATGCACGAAGGGTTACAAAGTTGTGAATTGTTTTCCGTAACCTATTACATAAATATGTTACATGTTTATTCCATCTCAAATGTTGATCAATGACAACACCTAAGTATTTTACTTGCGTGGATTCTGTCAAGGAAGAGCAATTGCAATCAATCAAATTTATGTTACTGCAATTGTGTATTTTTAAATTTGTATCCTTATCGAGTTTGATATGAAACATAAGAGCATGTGATCTGTGGTTCAACTGCTAGAAGTTCTTATATAGTAACCTTATGGTCCCCTGTTCGATTCACTGTAAGGAAGTGAGAAATTCTTATCAAACAGTAGGGGCCGGGGTTGTGTCACTTGCGTTGTGTTTATGCTGTGTTGTCTCGCATCTGCAGCATGGTCACCTTTCAGTAGGAGTGGTGATGGTAGTGGTAGTTATACGCTGGGGATGACGGGTGAAATTATGGTCATTTTCAGGAAAAAAAATCGCATTTTCGTTTTCTTATATAAAAAAAAGTTAAACAGCAATCTCTTACTCATACGTTGAGCAAATTTCAATCCTCAGCGGCGCTCGAAAGCATAAGCATAAATAATTGGCTGCACCCTTGAACTTGATTTCCACGCAGATCTCACAAGCTGTTTTCTCGCACTTTTTTTCAGCAAATTTCGTCAGTTTTGAAATGTAAAGGCTCTTACAAATTTGAAGCTAGGAACATGAAATTTTGTTCACACCTGTGGAGTAACGGTTAGCGCGTCTGGCCAGGTGGCCCGGGTTCGATTCTCGGTCGGGGCAAGTTACCTGGTTGAGGTTTTTCCGGGGTTTTCCCTCAACCCAATATGAGCAAATGCTGGGTAACTTTCGGTGTTGGACCCCGGACTAATTTCACCGGCATTATCACCTTCATCTCATTCAGACGCTAAATAACCTAAGCTGTTGATAAAGCGTCGTAAAATAACCTACTAAAATAAAAAAAAATAAAAACATGAAATTTTTATTGCATATTCTATACGCCTGTGATTAAAAAAGTAGCACATGAGTATATGATTAAATAATTTTTTAATAAAAAATGAAATATTTTTAATGGCAGTGGAAAATTTCTATTTTTAGGTATGCAGTGGTTATAAAAATGTTTTCCCCTTTTTGTAGTAAAGATATAAGAAAACTGATACTTAATGTTTTTCTAAATATGCCACTGATCTTGCAAAAAAATTTCAAACATATAACTCAAAAATTAAGCGACACATTTCATTTTGAAATATGCTAATTTTTCAGAATATTTTTGTTAATATCTCAGAAACTAATTGACTCACAGAAATGGAACTTCACCAAATCATTATCTATCACATCGTGATTGTGCCAAAAAAATATGGAAAATAGAAATTTCACCCATCAACCCCCTTAAAAGTATGATAACGAAATTTGCCAGGAAATAGAATATTTTACGTAACATTACACTGAACAACTAGAATTTTTCTCCGACTTAAAACAATGTGTCCCTTATGTGGTGGAGGTGGTGGTGGAGGTGGTGGTGGTGGTGATGGTGGTGATGGTGGTGATGGTGGTGGTGGTGGTGGTGATGGTGGTGATGGTGGTGGTGGTGGTGGTGATGGTGGTGATGGTGATGGTGGTGGTGGTGGAGGTGGTGGTGGTGGTGGTGATGGTGGTGATGGTGGTGATGGTGATGGTGATGGTGATGGTGGTGGTGGTGGTGATGGTGGTGGTGGTGGTGGTGGTGATGGTGGTGATGGTGGTGGTGGTGATGGTGGTGGTGGTGATGGTGGTGGTGGTGATGGTGGTGGTGGTGATGGTGGTGGTGGAGGTGGTGGAGGTGGTGGTGGTGGTGGAGGTGGTGGTGGTGGTGATGGTGGTGGTGGAGGTGGTGGAGGTGGTGGAGGTGGTGGTGGTGGTGGAGGTGGTGGTGGTGGTGGTGATGGTGGTGGTGGTGGTGGAGGTGGTGGTGGTGGTGGTGGAGGTGGTGGTGGTGGTGATGGTGGTGGTGGTGTGGAGGTGGTGGTGATGGTGGTGGTGGTGGAGGTGGTGGTGGTGGTGATGGTGGTGGTGGTGGTGATGGTGGTGGTGATGGTGGTGGTGGTGGAGGTGGAGGTGGTGGAGGTGGTGGTGTTGGTGGTGGTGGTGGAGGTGGTGGTGGTGGTGATGATGGTGGTGGTGGTGGTGGAGGTGGTGGTGGTGGTGATGGTGGTGGTGATGGTGATGGTGGTGATGGTGGAGTTGGTGGTGGTGGTGATGGTGGTGGTGGTGTTGGTGGTGGTGGTGGTGATGGTGGTGGTGGTGGTGATGGTGGTGGTGGTGGTGGAGGTGGTGGTGGTGGAGGTGGTGGAGGTGGTGGTGGTGGAGGTGGTGGTGGTGATGGTGGTGGTGGTGGTGGAGGTGGTGGTGGTGGTGATGGTGGTGGTGGTGGAGGTGGTGGTGGTGATGGTGGTGGTGGTGGTGGTGGATGTGGAGGTGGAGTTGGTGGAGGTGGTGATGGTGGTGGTGGTGGAGGTGGTGATGGTGGTGGTGGTGATGGTGGTGGTGGTGGTGGAGGTGGTGGAGGTGGTGGTGGTGGTGATGGTTGGTGGTGGTGGAGGTGGAGGTGGTGGAGGTGGTGGAGGTGGTGGTGGTGGTGGTGGTGATGGTGGTGGTGATGGTGGTGGTGGTGGTGGTGGAGGTGGTGGTGGTGGTGGTGATGGTGGTGGTGATGGTGGTGATGGTGGTGTTGGTGGTGGTGGTGGTGGTGGTGGTGGAGGTGGTGGTGGTGGTGATGGTTGTGATGGTGGTGGTGGAGGTGGTGGTGGTGGTGGAGGTCGTGGTGGTGGAGGTGTTGATGGTGGTGGTGGTGGAGGTGGTGGTGGTGGTGGTGGTGGTGGTGGAGGTGGAGGTGGTGGAGGTGGTGGAGGTGGTGGTGGTGGTGGTGGAGGTGGTGGTGGTGGAGGTGGTGGAGGTGGTGGAGGTGGTGGTGGTGGTGGTGGTGGAGGAGGTGGTGGTGGTGGTGATGGTGGTAATGGTGGTGTTGGTGGTGGTGGTGGTGGTGGTGGTGGTGGAGGTGGTGGTGGTGGTGATGGTGGTGGTGATGGTGGAGGTGGTGGTGATGGTGGTGGTGGTGGTGGTGGAGGTGGTGGTGGTGGTGGTGATGGTGGTGATGGTGGTGGTGGTGATGGTGGTGGTGGTGGTGGAGGTGGTGGTGGTGGTGATGGTGGTGATGGTGGTGGTGGAGGTGGTGGTGGTGGTGGAGGTGGTGGTGGTGGTGATGGTGGTGGTGGAGGTGGTGGTGGAGGTGGTGGTGGTGGTGATGTGGTGATGGTGGTGGAGGTGGTGGTGGTGATTGTGGTGGTGGTGGTGGTGGTGGTGGTTGGAGATGCTAAGTCTGCAATGAAAACCTACTCTTAGGCGGAGAAGTATGAAAAATGAATACAGAAGAAGATACAAAATTTAATATACTATATTATAGATTTAGACTTCAACCCTTCTAAGCAGTCTTGAAAATTTAATCATTTACTGCTGTCAAGGGTAGGCCTGGCAGTGCAATATCTCCTCACACCGCTCTTCACTTCTTACTTTAGGACTGAAGTGGGCAATAATGACGTGGGCTAAAGTTAGGCGAGTAAGGAGGATGTTCTACTGCTTCCCAGGGTCGGCCTGGTTGGCATAGTTGGTATAGCGCTCTGGCCTTCTATGTGTGAGGTTGCGGGTTCGATCCCGGGCCAGGTCGATGGCATTTAAATGTGCTTAAATGCTACAGCCTCATATCAGAGATTTACTGGCATATGAAAGAACTCATGCTGCACAAAATTCCAGCACATCGGCGACGCTGATGTAACCTCGGCAGTTGCGAGCGTCGTTAAATAAAACATAACATTAACATTACTTCCCAGGTGCAACACTTTGACATCATCCGCTAGGAACTGCGCTGCATTCTCATAAAATACTGACTACTGAAACTTTCTTCTGGATTCCAAGTCATGAGTTACTCTGTGACATTTTGATTTCACATTTGGACCAATTTTCAAATTGGAATGCTGTTTCTGTCGACTGCGATCATGTGGTTTTCGTTATTGCTCTTGTCTTCGAGTACCTATTTCATCCTTGAATGTTACGTATCATCAACAATTATTAAGTATTAGAAATTGTACCACTTTATGTGAAATATAATCAAATTGCTGTCTGAAAACGCCCTAAGTAAAAAAAATGGAGTTAATTACTTTTCAGGCTATTCTCGTACACTGTGTAGCGAAATAAAGGCTGAACTTCACGTCAGATTTTCTGTTGGGGGTGGATATTGTCCATAAAATTAGACGCACAATTTTGGCTATATGAGCAAGTGTTAAAACCACAGGAAACCTTTTAATAAGTCCAAGGCCTCTGCACAAGCATAATACGAAGGTGGACGCTGCTATCCTACTGAACGTTCAAAGAAACAATTGAAAACCAATGCCCGCTCACACTACACTTCTTGTCTATAAACACTTCGAAATGCGCCATAAAATCCACCCTGCACTCGCTCGACTTCTAAGTGGTAATGTCTTACAAACATATAACCAAAGTTTTTTTTTTTATTGGGTTATTTTACGACGCTGTATCAACATCTAGGCTATTTAGCGTCTGAATGATATGAAGGTGATAATGCCGGTGAAATGAGTCCACCAGCACCGAAAGTTACCCAGCATTTGCTCGTATTGGGTTGAGGGAAAACCCCGGAAAAAACCTCAACCAGGTAACTTGCCCCGACCGAGATTCGAACCCCACCTGGTTTCTCTAGGCGCGCACCGTTACTACACAGGTGTGGACTGTAACCAAAGTAGTGAGGTAGATATGTGTATCTGATGTGCTTTTATCTTATTTCATGATTGCATATTCAGAAACAAGTTACAATAATAATATCCTAGATTGATCCAGAACAAATTCCTCAGGTTACAAACTTACACCTCCTTACAAATCGCTTTTAAGGAACCCATCCAGGTTCATTCCACCCTCACAAAGCCCACCATCGGTCCCTATACTGTGCAAGATTAATCCAGTCTCTATCATCTATCATTCCCTCAAATCCATTTTCTATATTATCCTTCCATCTACGTCTCGGCCTCCCCAAAGGTCTTTTCCTCCGGTCTCCCAACAAACACTCTATATGCATTTCTGGATTCGCCCATACTCTACATGGCCCCCATCCAAACGTCTGGATTTAATTTCCTAATTATGTCTCCAGAATACAATGCGTCCTTCTCTAGGTACCATCCATCTTCATTCTCCTGTAACTTCACCTCCTTCTTAGGCCCATCCATATTTTCCACAAGCACCTCCATTCTCAAACACCCTTAACCTAGGTTCCTCTCTGAGTCCATCCAAGTTTCACAACCAACTGAACAACCGGTAATATAACTGTTTTATAAATTCTAACTTTCAGATTTTTTTGACAGAAGACTAGATGATAAAGCTTCTCAACCGAATAATAACAGGCATTTCCCATATTTATTCTGCTTTAATTTCCTCTAGTGTCATTTATATTTGTTACTGTTGCTCCAAGATATTTGAATTTTTCCACCCCTTCGAAGGATAAATCTCCAATTTTTATCCTCAGGTTCCTATTATTATAAAACCTTCGAAGTACATCTTGCGGTCCCTGTTGTAGGCTGCCTAAATAAAGCCTTGTTAATATTGTGTAAGTTATGTGATTACTGGTGACCGTTATGAGACCATCCATCTATATTTCCATTCAAGCAAACCCATCCATGCTAATACTCTTCTCTGTGGATGGCGATCATCCATCTATTATAAGCATTCCACAAAATGACCTGTCCTTCAGTCGTAGCCCATCCATCTTGAAGTATTGCCAACAAACTCTACTGCTTCTCTAGGCCCATCCATCTATCATTCCAAAGGCAAATAAAGGTTTCTATTGTTTTCAGTATTTATAGAGTTCTGTACAGAACTTGATAACACTGTGGAGAAGCATAATCGCTGTACTTCAATTGTACACATATGTAAAGACTTTCGTCAGTCCTGCCTCTTGTACAGTGTATTGTCTGGGAAATGAAGCAAGCAGTGATGATATACGCAGCTTTAAGACTGTAGCAAAGCACGATTTACTTATTGTGGTTCAGGTGTTAACGCTGGGCCTGTGTCCCTAGGGTCGATCCTCGCCGAGGTCGTGTGGTGGACAGAGTAGACGTTGCACCTTTTCTCTAGCCACCCAACTATCTATCATTCCACCAACAAACTCCACCTCCTTCTGATTTCATCGATCGTCTGCAATCAGTGGCGGCTCGTGATAAAATATTGTGTGTGTTCACAATTTTTTGTGTTCCAAAAACCGAAGAGAATTTGAAATCGTACGTTTTTAGCCTAATATGAAATGTCATGATTCCAATGTTTCACTGTCGAAAAAACCGTATATAAATTCAAAACAACATATAATAATCAATAATAATAATAATAATAATAATAATAATAATAATGAAACTCTACCTCTTTTTATTTCCAATTTTTCCTGGAAAAACCACTTTACCCAGTTCTTTACTCTTTAAAATTACTTGAACAGAGTTCATTGTTTACGTTTGTTAAAAATTAATACATAAAACAATTTACAAAAGCGTGTGTTCAGTAATATACCGTATTTTGATTCACAACACACTGATACACTATAGCCTATACCAGTACTGTAATCCCATTCGCATAGATTGATTACTATAAATACATGCCAGTAAATATTATTCTTAAATAATATACACCACCATACAGATATTTAAATTCTCTATACCACCATCACATTCAGCCAGCACGTCTTTGAAAGCCAAATGCCGACACTGAAGTATAGTAATTCACAAACTACACTCTCGTAGCAGCACTGTACACACATCCACATAAAGTAAACGTTCCGACAGTGAGATGCTGACACCTGCAGGCTGAAATACAGACTAATTAAATTTTCTCCTCGAGATATAGCACGTAAACGATAGGCATCGATGCACCTGACATCTGTAGGATAGATTCACTGTTCACTTAATGCTTTGTGCTCTTGACGAGTCATAAGCGGCCAGCGGAAGACAATTTTCTCCCGCGCATGCGTGAAATTTCTGTAACCTTGTTGAAAAGAGCACGGCTTGTACGTGAACGGATGTTGCCAAGTTTACATAAGAAGTTTATGCAAGATGCGGGAAGTTTAAAATACTCGATCCTGATATTATACATCCCCACTGCGTCAATACGGTATTAAATAATAAAACTAGTCGTGCATTAATGAAAACAAGGTGTTCACGTGCTCTTGTGCTCTTATTGACGCACCGCCACTGTCTGCAATAGTAAAGTAAGCTGTGGTGAATTCTTGTGGCAGCAAGGATATCCGATGTTGACAGAGGAAGGTCCGCGTCCAGGTTGCTTCGCAGCTTAGAAATAACAGTTCAGTTCGCTGGCAGTGCAATAAGTCTTAAGTTGCTGCTTTTTTTTTAAATGTTGAACATGCTGCCTTGTATGACAAAGAATTTCGTGTGCGTAATAAAAATATAATTATCGTATGCGTTCCTTTCGAAGAGAGGCGAGGATTCTATAACAGAAGGTTTCAATACTTTTGAGAGTTTCGTGTTTTCTTCTTAGACTTAGGAATAGTATTCTAGAATTTTTTGGAGAAACTGAGGAAAATATTTAAGTCCATTCTATACATATCGACCCAAGGGAAATCTAAACTTGGAGCCATGAATATGAAACAGATGCAATTCCTTCCGTACTCCCCGCGGCTGGAAGCCCCCAGGGCCTATGAAAAATCACTTTCGGTCTGCAGGCAAGTCACATTTTACTCCTTACCTGTTTTATGTATCGAGCACGAGATTTGCGAGCTGCTGCTGCTGCTTCCTCTGGGTGCAAAAATGCGAATCCTGTCGATGGGAGTGATTCGCAAACTTTTGCCTGCATTAACGTTGCGATCTCGTATAACGAGCTGGAAAGTTATTGGCACATTTAAGTTTTGTTAGCTCAAAAGAGGGCAGAATAAAAATGGGGACGAAGTGTTGGCTATATTATGCCTATCTGCCCTTCTTGTGACATGGGTAACACGAAACCACTAAGTGTGTAAAGTTTACGTCTGATATTTAATGCAGGAAGAATGCTTTATTTATTTATTTATTTACTTACTTACAACTTACAAATGGCATTTAGGGGACCTGGAGGTTCACACAAGTCCGCCATCGGTCCCTATCCTGAGCAAGATTAATCCAGTCCGTAGCATCATATTCCACCTCCCTTAAATTCATTTTAATATTTTCCTCTCTTCTAATTCTCGGCCTCCCCAAAGTCTTTTTCCCTCCGGCCTCCAAACTAAAACTCTATATGCATTTTTGGATTTTTCCATACGTGCTACATATCCTGCCCATCTCAAACGTCCGGATTTAATGTTTTTATTGGGTTATTTTACGACGCTGTATCAACATCTAGGTTATTTAGCGTTTGAATGAAATGAAGGTGATATTGCCAGTGAAATGAGTCCGGGGTCCAGCACCGAAAGTTACCCAGCATTTGCTCGTATTGGATTGAGGGAAAACCCTGGAAAACACCTCAACCAGGTAACTTTCCCCGACCGGGATTCGAACCCGGGCCACCTGGTTTCGCGGCCAGACGCGCTGACAGTTACTCCACAGGTGTGGACGATTTAATGTTCCTAATTATGTTAGGTGAAGAATACAATGCGTGCAGTTCTGTGTTGTGTAATTTTCTCTTTTCTCCTGTCACTTCATCACTCTTAGCCCCAAATATTTTTCTAAGCATCTGATTCTCAAGCATCCTTAGCCTCTGTTCTTCCATCAAAGTGAGAATGCAAGTTTAACAATCATACAAAACAACCGGTATTATCATTGTTTTACAAATTCAAACTTTCAAATCTGCAGTGCTTGGGAAAAGTGACACAAGTCAGTTTCCACAAACTTTTTTCATAATTTATTGACAACTTACGGAACATCTGCTCGCTTGGAAAAAGATACATAAGTATTTCTCCCATTACAATAATTCATACAGAAAAAAATCAAATCGACATAAACCAGTGTAAGTTGTCAATAAATTATCAAGAAAGGTTTGTGGAAACTGACTTATGTCACTTTTCCCGAGCACTGCAGAATTTTTTAAGCACATTAGGTGACAAAAGCTTCTCAACTAAATAACAGCAGGCATTTTCCATCATTTTTATGGATATAATTTTTTCTGGAGTGTCATATATTATATTTTCTACTGTTGCTCCAAGATATTTGAATTTTTCCGCCTTTTCAAAGAATAAATTTCCATTTTTTATTATTAATTTATTTATTTGTTTTAACACTATGGTTACCTCAAACGAAATGTAATCATAACCATAATCACGACAAAGTAATTCTACCGACACTCACAGCTTCACAACATTAACAATAATACTGATGATACTAATCCTTCTATACGACGACGTATGAATAGAAATCGGGTGAAAGTTTGTTCACGGCGTATTTGTAGGTGTTAGTTGACAACAGAAATAAAAAAATTCCCGTGCAAATGGAGTCATCACGTTCAGAGGTTGCCAGTTAACCGTTCAACTAGAAAATTATTAAATTATTAAATTATGTATGTATGTATGTATGTATGTATGTATGTATGTATGTATGTATGTATGTATGTATGTATGTATGTATGTATGTATGTATGTATGTATTTACACTGCAAGTGGGCAAGAACCCGGTGGCAGTGGTATACGCAATATAAACAATACACAATAAAATGATAAACAATACACAATAAAATTTGCAATACACAATACAATTATACAATACACAATACAATTATACAATACACAATACAATTATACAATACACAATACAATTATATAAATACACAATACAATTATATAAAATATACAATACAATTATATAAAATACACAATACAATTATACAATACACAATACAATTATATAATACACAATACAATTATATAAATACACAATACAATTATACAATACACAATACAATTATACAATACACAATACAATTATACAATACACAATACAATTATATAAATACACAATACAGTTATATAAAATACACAATACAATTATACAATACACAATACAATTATAGAATACACAATACAATTATATAAATACATAATACAATTATACAAAATATACAATACAATTATATAAATACACAATTCAATTATATAAAATATACAATACAATTATATAAAATACACATTACAATTATACAAAACACAATACAATTATATAAATACACAATACAATTATATAAATACACAATACAATTATACAATACACAATACAATTATACAATACACAATACAATTATATAAATACACAATACAGTTATATAAAATATACAATACAATTATACAATACAATTATACAATACACGATACAATTATACAATACACGATACAATTATACAATACACAATACAATTATATAAAATATACAATACAATTATATAAAATATACAATACAATTATATAAAATACACAATACAATTATACAATACACAATACAATTGAATCGTTGAGTTGGAGAAGGGGTCATGTCCTGAAAAGTAAATTGTTCAGGACAGACAAAAAAACTCTGGACATGACCCCTTCTCCAACTCAATACTAATCTAACGCACACTTCTGTGGACGGGACATGACTCCTAGTTATACCAAATGATGCGTACAGACATAGCAGTCAGGTATCGCCAATAAACTCCATTTTGAAAAATGATGGACTTGACCCCTTCTCCAACTCACCGATTCAATTATACAATACACAATAAAATTATAGAATACACAATACAATTATATATATACACAATAAAATTATACAAAATACACAATACAATTATATTGTATTACAAAGCAAAAGGAACCCGAATCATAGGAAGACCATTTCGCCAATGCACAAATCAAGTTTTGTGTCGCAGAACGGGGCATTGCTTACCTAGACTGCAAGACGAAGAGAAGACTTGTCTTTCATATTTTTTGTTTTAATTACGAATCAATTTTTGTAAGGAACTTTTCACTCCTTAACTTTATCGGCAGGAATAGTTTTCTGATTTTTTTTTGTATGTCATTGCGAATAAAAATATTTTCTAGTTCCGTAGAGCCAATCAAGTCATAAATGTGCCCGCTGAACGCGCAATTTTCTCTTGCATAGTCTACATTTGCTGTTGGTTTACAACAGGCGTCTCACTCTGCTACAAAGAAGAAGAATTCATTGACCCTCACGATCTCCGGACCAAACTTCCTGCGACGCTTTTACGGATCGCGTGTATGCAACTATACGACAAACTGAGTTTCAAGATCAGTGTGCATCCTTCAGGGTGGCAGATATGTTGTTGTTTATTGTAATTGTAATCTGTACATAACGTTTATGTTACTGTTTATGCTTCCATTCGTCATTATATGGCAAAATGGTGCCATCTAGCGGACACACTCGTCATCGAATCGACTATATGGCACCAGGACAGGTTCCTACTAGCATAGATGTATAACACATCCAGAAATCATCAAAATTTGTCAATTTTCCGAGTGATGAGTTACTTCTGAAAGACCCTGTATAATGGTTTTGAAATACTCAATGTCAGATGTTCAGGAAGTGGAGACTCAGTGATTGCATAGAAGTTGTGAGCGGTTTGCGTTATAGACGTGATTATCTCGATTAAGTCCGCTGCCAAGTGGACCAACTCAGCCATGCATGTGATGCGCGATGCTGCATGGGAGTTGAGCTGTCGTCTTCCTCTCATAATTCCAGAACTTCTTCTGCAAACTTGCACCGATATGAGTAAAGAAACGGCGACCACAGCACAACTGAAGGGAGTCTATGAGAGCTTCGAATTAAGGAAAATGTTCCATTCTGGGCACTAGAGTGGAAGCATTGTAAGTGGGCAGATTGTAATTCTGAATTCCTTGGGGTGAATATCATAAAAATGTGTTTATAGAGTGTGGATCGCAAATGTACAGTTTATTTTATTTTATTTATTTTATTATTTTGGACTGATTTATCAACAGCTTAGGTTATTTACAGAATGAGATGAAAGTATTTTTGAAAATCAGTCCGGGTCCAAATTTATTCATAATTTTCATTTAAAAACCCGGTAAACCTCAACCAGGTAACTTGTCCCGACCGGGAATCGAACCCGGGCCACCTGGTTTCAGTAGACGCGCTAACCGTTAACAGGTGTGGACTTAGTTTCTTAAAAAGACAACTATTTTTGTAACAATTTAGTGAACTACAATGATTATTATTAGTGGACTGTTTTTCACACAGACAAATATTTTTAAAAATGTAACTTAGTTATGGGGTTTAAAACGGTGATCAGCTACTTACTGGCTTTTAAGCCCTTATCGAAAGTTTCTTGCCAGACACAATACAATAATCCAATGCTTAAAAGAACTAAAAAGGTCCACTATCCGAGGCAAACAAATGCATTTCAAAAGGGTCATGCATAAAAAACACAACAGTTAGCCCAATCAAATTCAAATTTTAAATTTTCTTTAAATGGTATGTCTTATCCGAAATTAGCATGGGTTGTGCTGGAATACAGTTCAGTAGAGCAAAGCCAAAGTTAGGCCTTAGCCTACATAGAACAACTTTTAGTTTGAAACTTTGCGATAATCTGGACGGTTTCAGTAAATTTTTTTAAGGCTGTAACTCTTATAGCTGTAAAAATATTGCGACTTACTTACTGGCCTTAGATTTACTGGCTTTTAAAAGAACCCTGGAGGTTCATTGCCGCCCATCCAGCATAAGCTGATTGGTCCTCCTGCAAGATTAATCCAGTCGTCTTCATCATAAAACACCTCCCTCAAGTCTATTTTAATATTCTTCCCATCTCGTCCTCCCTAAAGGTTTTTTTCCCTCCGGCCTCCCAACTAACACTCTATATGCATTTCTGAATTCGCCCATACGTGCTACATGCCCTTCCCATCTCAAACGCCTGGATTGAATGTTCCTAATTATGTCATGTGAAGAATACAATGCGTGCAGTTCTGTGTTGTGTAACTTTCTCCATTCTTCTGTAACTTCATCCATCTTAGCCCCAAATATTTTCCTAAGCACCTTATTCTAAAACACCCTTAACCTATGTTCCTCTCTCAAAGTGAGAGTCAAAGTTTCACAACCGGTAATATAACTGTTTCATAAATTCTAACTTACAGATTTTTTGACAGTAGACTGGATGATAAAAGGTGATACTATGGAATTTATTTAGCAATCTATAACCACTTAGATGAGTGCAATACCATTTTTACTCTTTTCTTCGCCCGAAGACGGCGTCACATTCAACCTTCGCAACGTTGCTTTAGTGTCCTTTATGCGGAATGGATGGAGTCCAAGTCATTACTTTTTAAAATGTGTTTTCATTAATTCTATTTTTGCAGCAAGTAAAGTGAAGCAAAGTAAAGTAATTGGTTTTTAAAGTCAGTTGGTAATTTTAATTTCATGAATACGTCTTTGTGACATACATTTCTGTAATGGGACTGGTACACGCTACACTAGTATGCCTGCAACTGCCTGCCTTTCTTCTGCAAAGTGTATTACTTTCACTCCGTCTTCATAATATGAGCTGGTTTAACCACGCCCTTGCCGAGATAAGATCGTACACTAATAAAGATTTCTGCATAATTCAATTTTTGTGGCAGCGCGATCTTTGTGGCACGCACGACCCCAGCCCACTCTGCATATATTAGAAGCGCGGAAATCGCGTCATTTGTCAAGCCCCCGCTGTATAGTAAACAGACCGCACTTGCTAACGATGATTAATTGGTGTGAATTACACGGGTCATATATTGACCAATCTGGTATGGTAAGCTAATGTTACGTGATGCCGGCTTCCTGCCGGTACCTGGGTTGTATTCCTATCGCCGCTGGGAGAGGCTGACCCAAAATATGGAAACTCAATTCTGTCAAAGGCAGCCAAAGTTTGCCTTCAATGTGGAGGACATTTTGATGATAGGGATGAAATCTCTCTCATTCCTTGTCTTAGTCTTCCAGATCCACTGATGGCCAGTTCCATATTCGGAAACAAAGTCCTAAGCGATAAATTGAAAGCATTTATGCTATTACAGATTCGACTGCTTCCATTTATTAAACGGGCAAGGTAGGCCTGCACCTTTTGCTAGTATAATTTTAATGTATTTCAACTTTTATCCTCAGAATCTCTAAGTCCTTTAATAGTACATTATGCAACGAGCCTATAATGGTAGTAATTAAGACGCGAGGATGTTTATGAAACGAGCGCAAGCGAGTTTCATAATTTTCATACGAACGTCTTAATTACCATTATAGGCAAGTTTCATACGACTTGTTATGCTCGACCATATTTCTAACTTGAAATTATTCGTAAGTATTCATGTTATTGTTATGTGAGTGCAATAGCCTACCTCATGAATTGTGAGATGTGCGCAGACGCGAAAGTATTGATTTTTTCCGGGAAACGTATGTCGACGACCTTGATATAATCTAGAGAGTAAAATAAACATTAGTCTTGATATAACCTTGAAATTGAATTCGACATTGAAAAACGAGATGACAAATTGAATTTATTTGAATATTATTTACAATTAACGCTAATTATTATAGTAACAGAACATAACCTTCTGCGACAGTATTGATTTCCAGCCTCCGTGACTTTTGCTAATTGTCTTTCGATTGCATATCCGAGAATAATTACTTGCGGTTTTTAAAAATGGTGATATCCATTGAACTTTATAATGAATAGGTGTACTTTAATGACATGCATTAAAGGACTGCTACCAGGTGTATAATTACTACATTTCGGCATGGTCGAGCATAAAATAAAAATTAGCATACTTAATATTTATACAATCTGTAATTCGCGGAGCAATTTTAATGTTTTTGAAAACCTAATTATATTTTTTTTTAATTGTAAAATTTTGTGGAGTATTTTGCTGAACAGCGTTTTATACAATTTAACGAAACTTTGTATGCGGGTGTAGTTCTCCAGTGTGAACAACGTACTCTAAAACCTTTCATATAGAATTGTTTATAGTTATATATCATATATACAGGGTGAACCATTCATTCATTCATTCATTCATTTATTCATTCATTCATTTACATTCATTCATTCATTCATTTTTGGCATTCATTCATTCATTCATTCATTCATTCATTCATTCAGTCATTCATTCATTTATTATATTCCATAGATCTTACATGAGGTGAGGTCAATGACGCTTTAAGATGTGAAACAAGTCAAAATTTTACAATATTACAATTACAATTTTTACAAATTTTACAGTATTTTTCTTGCAATTTTTATAGTTTTACAATTTAGTAATTTTCTACAATTTTTACAATTATCTGTAATTTTTGCAATATTTTGGCGAGATGTAGTGAGATGAGGTGAGGTTTCCGGCCAGACGATTCGCCAAAAAAATTGTTTCATTACATTTCATAGCATTTTTGCCTTTTTAATGTTGGGAAAACCTAGGAAAAAAGTTTTCTTTTCCCAAACAGGTAATCAGATCAAAGGGCCAAAAATGAAATGAGTCATGCCATTGATTTCAGGGTGTTATCCTTTGAGATATTTGAAACAAAAAGTTTAATATTGTTTTGCTTCCTTTAAAAAAAAGTAAACAGTTGTTTCATATGAAACATTTCATAGTGTGTTATTCCAGTGCAGTGAAGCCATTGATTTAATGTCCAACATGCTCAGTCAGTTTAAGAGAGCATTGTATTATCATAATAAATGATTGAAAGAATTTCAGTTTTGTCCTTTAAATATGCACAAATTTGATCCAAATAAATGTAAGAATGTAAAATTCATTTGCAGTACGTAAATTTACATTTGTTGTGATAAAGTTATTATTATTATTTTTTTTTTCGTTGTTGGTAATTCTATAGCATCTATTAGATGCTTTATGATTGTGCTAACAGATGGAGTTACTTGTCAACAATGTGGCGCTGAAACGTGTGTTCAGGTTACTGCCCAGCGACAGTCCTGATGTATTTTATATTTGTGACGATTGGTTAATATTAACCCGGCACACTCATATTCATACAAATTTCCAGACTCTAGACACCCAGGGAATTCCTATTCTTCAAGAAAAATTCACCGAGAGCTGAGCCCGGGAATCGAACCCGGGACCTCCTGATCTGGAAGCCAGCATGCTGACCAACAGACCACGGAGGCAGTCTAATAAAATTATGCAAAGAAAAATTTGGAAGAATTTATTGGAATATATACAACAACTATCGAACTATTTTTTAACATATTCCCCACCTGAATTGAGACATTTGTCATACCGTGGGGTGGACAGAGAGGTGCAGACGGCTGCCAAACACTGGTTCCGATCCCAGGCGGCTGACTTCTACGACACAGCGATACAAAAGTTGATCCTATGGTATGACAAATGTCTCAATTGAGATGGGGAATATGTTGAAAAGTAGCTCAACAATTGCTGTATCTGTTTCAATAAATGTTTTTATGAAAGTGTGTTCTTTCTGTAAACGGCCACAGGAAATTTATTTTTTTACGGCCCTCGTAGGGGAGAGACAGTGGGTAATATCGGACAGTGAGTTTCTTTCATCTACCACACGATGATAGTACCTGATTGACATGGTTACGTTTTTGATGTCGCATAAAACGTAACCATGTCTGGGTGGTAGATGAAAAAACGCACTTTTTCCGATCTGCTCTCCCTAATTGCGCTCGAGTGGCCAAAATTTGTATAAGTACTTGTTTTGAAATTATTAACATGCTGGGTGAAAAAAATAACTTTTTATCTGCCCCCCTGAGAATGATTGCCTGTTATACCAGGGATTACGGAGCCCGTTTTCTGTTCCAATTCACCGCAGCATGAAAAATTTTTGTGCTTGTCGGGGGAATTGGTGACAGGGGGATGATATTTCACAAAGTTAGTGTGAAGATTCACCATGGGACTATGTGACATTCAGCTTACAAATTGGAAAATACTCGAAAAAAAAAAAAACCAACCATGTAGTGAGCCCTAGGAGAATTTCAAACTAAGCTCGAATACAGTCTCGGATCAGGGACCAGTCCCTACCAATGGACTGACGAAGTTAGTGAACTAGGGACTATTCCAACCACATTGACCTCAGCGATCACATCCTCAATTTGTGCAAATTAGTCACGAACCATCCTGTGTATTACAAATTTAGAGATAGGTGCTTTAAGTTACTATGTTAAGTTATGTTTTATTTAACGACGCTCGCAACTACAGAGGTTGTATCAGCGTCGCCGGATGTGCCGGAATTTTGTTCCGCAGGAGTTCTTTTACATGCCAGTAAATCTACTGACATGAGCCTGTTCGCATTTAAACACACTTAAATGCCATCGACCTGGTCGGGAATCGAACCCGCAATCTTGGGCATAGAAGACCAGCGCTATACCAACTCGCCAACCAGGTCGACTTAATTTACTATGATTTATAGATCTTCCCTTCTTTCATCATTTCTCTATGAACATTGATATTCAGGTTTTTTATTTAAAAAATTTACACATTCACAGTTTTAACATTTAAAATTGTACATTTCAGATACTTGGAGTTTATACAGGGACATCATTTTATTTTTACAAACATTTCACAAAATTAACCTGGTCTTACCTTTGGATCAACGATTAAGAACCGGAAAACCGTTTGCTACAGCATTCCATAACTGGGTTCGATGATACAAATGTAATATACAAAGTAATGATTTTACTAGTTTTTAACTCAATTAGGGAAAAATTAAATAATTCATCCATTTGTTTCGTAAACTAGGAAATATCGCGATTTTGCTCAGTTTGATAATTTTCATTATATTTTTGTTTAATCAGAATACTTCTGCTGTGTTTTAATCAATGCAGTGTTTTTACTCACGAACTGAGCTGTCCATGCGGAACTGTATTTTGTCTTGTATATTATACTGTATCAAATTTAAATTTAATTGTGGTTTTTATGGAAGTAAATCAGCAATGTTTGTTTATAAATTTTTGTTCCGTTCATTTGATATAGGCTTCATTCTGAAAAATTAATATTATCGCACTAATCAAAAGGTTTATATAATTCCAATTTTGATAATTCTTTTTCGGAGCAGATTTAAAGGATGTTGAAATAATTTTGTATTCCTACTCTATAAAAGATACCATACTGAATTACTGTAAATTCAGATCTTCACTTCTGCCCGACCCGCAAACAGATAAAATCAGCTAGAATGGAATCTTGTGGTTGTTTTACGTCAAGCGTCTGTTACAAAGGAGGAAATCACGTGACATTTTAAATGTTGGTCAACTAATGCCTTTTATTTAAGTTATTTTAAACAATTGTCTGGGTATAATATTACAATCATGTCAATTCTTATATTAAATTATTTCTATTGCTCAAGGCCATGAAAAGTTAATGAAAATGGTATTAATTTTGTTTTAGAAACGTTCAATAGAAAGAAAGTAAGTGAGCATCCAGCTATTCTTTAATAATATTAATAACTGATGAAAAATTGGTAAGTTCTTTCGTCACTGGAAAACGCGAACATATTTTTGGAGCGTACAGTATCATCACTAAGAATACAGGCTACTATGAGAATATTTCTCTTGGATCTTGTGGAGGAAATCGTTGAACTTTATTAGTAAAGTTTTGGAATAGAAATACATTAAAAAACTCAGGTTTTAACAATTAAAATTGAAGTAAAATAAAATGATGTCCCGTATATTGTGTGTGTGTTTGAACGCCACTTACTACAGATAATACGACATTTCCTCAAAATTGGCCTAAATTATAAACAATGCCTCTATATTAAAAACTGAATCGCAGTCCAGATGAACGTAATATATTACATCCCCATTTAATAGTGTATTAAATTCTCAAATAGCGTGTACAGTTCCATTTCCCCCTCTGACGACAGCGATACTGATAACGCAGAAATATGTTTCAAACGCATTATTGAGGAAATCTATTGCAATGTTAAATGTAATATATGACGTCATTAATCAAGCAGGTATCGAGGGCTTTGTCTGAGATTCGGGGCAACATCATGCAGTTTAACTCGTTATGCAGGTCTAATGAAATATGTGAAGTCCGTCGCAGGTCACGTGACACGATCTGATAGGCTACAACAAAAGACTTTGAGTGTTACCACTGCTTACAGACTCTCATTTTATGTCATTTTTATTTCATTAGCACGAATGAGATCTCGGAGGAATCCATTTCTATTTAAGGCTGGTTCATAATAAACCGGAAAAGAGAATCGGAACGAAAACGAAAACGGTAAAATTGTTAAAATGTGTACATTTAAATGTGAGCATTCACAATTAACGAAAAGCTTGCCGGAGCCCGAGATCGGGAACGGAGAGTTGGCCAAGTTTCAACTTCGGCGTTCACGTTTCCGATCACAGCCCACTAGATTCATTCTATTGCCATCTAAAAGCTATTTTGTCGTCGTATATTTTGTAGCAAGAAGACCGTGACATAACCTATGCATTATTTTGTTCTGTGCTGTGCATCATGGAGCAAGTTTTATTTGATGAGATTCTAATATTGAGTGTTGAGGAAAATCCTCACGTTTACGATAAGCGGCGCGCCTCGTATAAAGATGAGAAAATGAAGGAGAATACGTGGCTTTCAATAGCTGCATCTTTGAACACCTATCGGAAGCGAATCATATTTTATTACTGTATTGGTTGTATTACACACTACATATTCACGCTTCAATTCAATAACTACTGTTGTGTTCATTTCTGTTTCTTCTCTAATTTTTTTACGTTATGGTAGACTTAAAATAGGTTTTGATAATAAAGATGCATGGGCATATTTATAGTACCGTACCTAATGAAATGTTTCAGTTGAAATTTCGAAGTTGGTTAACCTGTGTTTATGTTGGCTGCCTTGTACTCATGAGAGAACGCCATTGGTCAATTATACACAAATAACATCAGAAATGCGTAATATCGACTTTACATATCGTCACTGACATACATATCGATATGCATAGTCGTCTACGTTCTCGGTTTATTGTGAATAAAAAATTTTCATATTCACGTCCTCTGCTTCTCGTTTTCATTCTGGTTCTCGTTCCCGGTTTATTGTGAACCAGCCTTAAGACATTACAACGGACGGTTCTGTGTTCGTATCTGTTTCATTGCTGTTATTCACATTTATGCAATGTTCATTTTTACATTATAATCAATTAAAAACTAGATGTTCACTGGCGTGCAGGAACTTTCATTTCATAGCGCCCATACTTACAGATAATCGGTCTTCATTTCCTTTGTATTTGGACCTACTCGGAAAGTGGAAGATTCCATTCTGAGTTAACTATGATGCTCGAGATTCTTACAGAATAATTCTCTCAGTAAATCCAAGGAAGCAGCAATAAATCAACGTAAAGATTAATTTTTGGTCCTACAGAATGTATCTGTTATGGTAACAATGGTTATTCGAGGAGAAAAATTCGCTCCGGCGCCAGGGGTCGAACCCTAGCCCTTGGTTCTACGTACCAAGTGCTCTAACCACTGAGCTACGCCGAAATTCAATCCACAGCACCGATGATCGAATCCCCCTCTTCTAGTGCTTTTCTCTGTTACCATAACAGATATATTCTGTAGGACCAAAAAATTAATCTGTACGTAGATCCTGGCCACCAAGTCACTCAATTGAGTGCGCTCCTTGTATAATAGCAGTTGACATATATGTCGAACTTGGAGTAAGGCCACAAAGGGAAAAACATTATAGATTTGTGTTTATGAGTACATGGTCTGAAATTTGTATGATTTTTATTTATAAAATTTAGTAATACATTGATACAAATTTGATGTACTTTCAACATTTTGAAACAGTTTTTCCATAGGATAAACAATAAGTAGCTGTTTTTAGACATATTCTAATAATTATTCTTCTCTGTAATAATCCAGTGGAATGAGGTTAGTTTTATAAGTGCTACAGCTCATCTAATCCAAACAAGAATTTAGTTCTGAATAGCAGCATTCCGTCCCTTAGTCACTGCAGCAGTGTTGCCAGACTTCCTAATGACAGGAAATAACTACACAGGCTAATTTTTATTTAATTTGCAACAAAACCGACCATTTCATTTAAAAACTGCAAAGGGATAAATCATCTATTTTTTCTGCAATTTTAAGAGGGATGGTATTTTTAAAAGTTTTTCTATTTGGTGTAAAATATTAATTTTTGTATGTAAAGAGCTCATAGCTGTAAAACTCAATCAAAAAAACTATTTTTTTGTTAAAAAAATATTTGGGACTAAATTTGAAAAAAAAAAAACCCAATGCAGGATTATACTAAAACCATATATCTAAATGCGTTTTTAAAGACCTGGATTCAAACAGTTTTTGCAATGTATTTGCAAAGCATATTCATTAAACTGTGTAACAGAATTTTGATATTAGTCCCTACGTTTGTAAAATAAACAATTAAAATGTAATAACAATTTTCTGATTTCCTTTCTTGCAAACAAACGGACGTATTTTAAAATGAAATCAATTAACGTTAATTATGTTACAGAGAAAAGTTTCAATAGTCTAAAGAATTTGTCATCTAAATTTCATGCATAAATCTTTAATAGGAAATTATATCAATTTTAGTTCAATGTTATTCAAAAAAACTGAGATTACTCAAACCGGTAAAAGACGTTGATTTTCCATAGCGCAGGAAAAAAAAATACTTTCGCGTCTCAGCATCTCGATAATGCACGAATCACTTCCAAAATCTTCAGTCAGATTCGAATAAAAAATGAATATTTTAATAATTTTTAATTCACTCATTTTCACCAAAAAACCATCCTCTCCCCTTAAGAAACATTCATAATCGTAATTACAGACGCTCTACTTACCGAAAATAAAGAAACTTTGTGCTCGTTTTAAGGAAAATGATTTTTTCTTAGAAAAGTATTCATTTGGGACTAATATGGTATTATAATTTTTTTGTTGAACTCTATCCAAGCAATAAGCTGCTAAAATCTTCACAGCTGTATTACTTCCAGTTTGTGTAGTCACATATTATCTGTGTGTGCATAATGTAAGTAAAACACGTAACATGTAGTTCAAAGGTCAGACATTTTTCGAAGCGTGAAATTGTGAAAGTTTGCGTGCTTAGGTGTACAACTCCGACACATATATAGGAAACTGAAGGTGTTTTTCCTGTAAGAGTTTGTCTCTGGTGAAATAACTTTCTAAAAGTAATTTCAGCCCCCTCTTCAACATAAGGTGATCGTATTAAAGAAATTACGCCTAGGACACACAAAGTTCAAGATATGTCGGACTACTTCTGTTTCCTTCGAAGGTGAAATGTATTCATGACAATTCTTCTGCCAAGGAGGCCTTTGAAGGTTTTTAAACTTGAAAGTAATCATGCATAAAAATGTGTCGCACAATAAAATCCGGAGACAGACGGGCTGATTAAAAATTTTTAATTACATATTGTTATAAGTCTGTTGCCTATCTCCGTTTTTAATTTATGTGAAGGTATTAAGAAATGAGTGGATTCAAGACTTATCGAAGGCTGAGAAGTGGTACCTTGTATCTACAAAAATGGTCATTTAGTTTAATTATTACATTATTATCTAGATTTACTATATTATTATTATTATTATTATTATTATTATTACTATTACTAAATCCTTCGAAGAGGTGGAAAAATTCAAATATTTTGGAGCAACAGTAACAAATATAAATGACACTCGGGAGGAAATTAAACGCAGAATAAATGTGGGAAATGCCTGTTATTATTCGGTTGAGAAGCTTTTGTCATCTAGTCTGCTGTCAAAAAATCTGAAAGTTAGAATTTATAAAAAAGTTATATTACCGGTTGTTCTGTATGGTTGTGAAACTTGGACTCTCACTTTGAGAGAGGAACAGAGATTAAGGATGTTTGAGAATAAGGTTCTTAGAAAAATTTTGGGGCTAAGAGGGATGAAGATACAGGAGAATGGAGAAAGTTACACAACACAGAACTGCACGCATTATATTCTTCACCTGACATAATTAGGAACATTAAATCCAGACGTATGAGATGGGCAGGACATGTAGCACGTATGGGAGAATCCAGAGTGTTAGTTGGGAGGCCGGAGGGAAAAAGACCTTTAGGAAGGCTGAGACGTAGATGGGAAGATAACATTAAAATGGATTTGAGGAGGTGGGATATGATGATAGAGAATGGATTAATCTTGAGGATAGGGACCAATGGCGGGCTTATGTGAGGGCGGCAATGAACCTCCGGGTTCCTTAAAAGCCAGTAAGTGAAAGTAAATAAGTAAATTATTATTATTATTATTATTATTATTATTATTATTATTATTATTATTATTAAATGTGTTAAATTATTTATAACGATTTATTTGTTGTTGACAACAGCTATTGAAAAATTATGTCTTGATGAAGTATCTTAAAATAAAGGATCATAATAAACATATCCATCAATTTTTGTGAAAATAGCCTAGAAATTTTAGGTCCTAGACAATTTTTTCTAGAATCTATAGTTTTCACAGCGTTATAATATGTTAATACACCCTTAAAATGAAGAGATTCACCGGCGTAGCTCAGTCGGCTAAGGCGCTTGCCTGTCGATCCGAACTTGCTTTTGGGCACGGTTTCGATCCCCGCTTGTGTTGATTACCTGGTTTGTCTTTTTCCGTAAGACGAATGCCAGGTATTCTATGGCGAATCACCAGCCTCATCTCGCCATCGCCAATCTCATCGACGATAAAATAACCTATTAGTTGATACAGCGTCGTTAAATAACAAAGTAAAATAGATGAACTCGAATGAATTACCACAAGCAATGCACGCTGCTAGCCTGGAGACTCCAGCAACAGTTTAACACTTCGTTTATTTAATGCGTTAGAGCATATTTTGAGTTTATTAAATTTGTTTATATTTGTGATATTAATTACGCCTTTTTACTCGTGTTTTACTTGCGATGTAGGAATAATTTTTACGTGCAACTTCCTCACCCTGGTGTACACACACATTAATTACCACAGGAGAGTTGCAATGCTTTTTCCAGGTTTTTCGAGTTACTTCCTGCAATACAGTAATATTATATTCTACAAGCGTATTTAAAGTGTTCCTGGGTGTACTTTTCTTGGCGTTCGATGTACACTCTATCCCAAATGTACGAGGTTCGATATCGGAAGGATTCTGTGACTAAGTTGTACAGCAGTTTTTCTCTTACAAGCAAACATTCTGATTACGCAGATAAAAAGGTTTTTCTTTCGCCATGTTAATAATGTCAAAAGAAGTGCTTATACAAATTTTGCCCACTCCATCGCAATTACGAGGGCCGTAAAAATAGTTCGCCAGGGGCAGTTAACAGAAAGAAAACACAATTTCATTGGAAAAATTTATTTGAACAGACACAGCAATTGTTGAGCTATTTTTCAACATATTCGCCACCGGAATTGAGACATTTGTCATATCATGGGATCGACAGAGAGGTGCAGACGGCTGTCAAACGCTGGTTTCGATCCCAGGCGGCTGACTTCTGCGACACAAAATTGATCCCATGGTATGACAAATGCCTTAATTCCAGTGGGAGATATATTGACAAATAGCGCAACAATTGTTGTATCTGTTTCAATAAATCTTTCCCTGCAATTGTGTTTTTTCTGTAAACGGCCCCACGGAAAATCACTTTCTGGACGGCCTCGTAATTGCGGTCGAGTTGCGAAAATTTGTGTAAGCACTTCTTTTGACATTATTAAAGGGAGAGGATGGTATTTTTTGGTGAAAAATGAGTAAATTAAGAAAAAACAATTCTTTAAAATACACTGTGATATATGTGGAATGCATAGCATAACATTTTTGGGTATTTGTGCCCTTATCGGATGTTGAGTCGCCAGTTTTAAACTTCCTGCGTTATGGATTTTTAAATCACTCGCCCACTTTTATTGTTGTTTTCGGTAAATTGAGTTTTCAAAAAAAAAAAATTATTTTCTTTAAAATACCCTTTGATATGTGTGGAATGCATTGCATAACATTTTGTGGGTATTTGTGCTCTTATCGGATGTTGAGACGTCATTTTTAAACTTCCTGCGCTATGGATTTTTAAATCACATGCCCGCTTTTATTGGTTTCAGTAACTTCATTTTTTTGCTACATTGCCAGACAAAAATGTATATAATTTCTGAACTAAAAGATACATGCATGAAATTTAGAACACATTCTTTAGGCTATTAGGAAACTATTTGACAACATAATTTCTTTAATAGATTTCATTTTAAAGATACGTCCGTTTATATGTAAGAAAGGAAATCAGAAAATTGTTATTAAATTTTAATTGTTTATTTTACAAACGTAGGGACTAATATCAAAATTCTGTTACAGACAGTTTGTAGAACATGCTTTTGCAAATACATTGCATAAAACTGTTTGAATCTATCTTTAAAAACGGTTTAGATATATCGGTTTTAGTACAATCCTGCATTGGGTATATTTTTTTCAAATTTGGGCCCCCAAATAATTTTTTTTTTTTTTTTCAAAATATTTTCATTTGGTTGAGTTGCAACAGGTTGAACTCTCTACATAAAAAAATTAATATTTTACACCAAATAGGAAAAAAGTTTTAAAAAATACCATCCTCTCCCCTTAACATGGTGGATGAAAAAAAAATAACTTTTTATCTACCCCCATTAGAATGTTTGCTTGTTAGTATTTCGAGTTGCCTTACAATTTCTTATCCTTCATAGTTAATTAACTTCATTGAAGGAGACGGCAAATGTAGTAGTTTAATGATGAAATTGGTCGCATACAAAATATGCACGTTTGAATGTAGGAAGTTACCTCAAGTGCTTTCATTTTTCAGGCTAATAGTGAAGGAACAAGACGTGTCTACCGGAAGCTGCTACACCGCGAATCTTCCTCTGGTAAGTCAGATCTCCTCAAGTTTGGTTCACAAGTATTTGTTATGTCACAGCGGATGATATAGCGGACTTCAGGAGCGCCCATTCGTCTGGATAACGAATAAATAAAATGTCGAGTTTGAGCAGCAAACGTTACTGAAGTAGGCGCTGCATCTACACGAGAGGTTTTCGTGGGATTGTTTCTAGTTCGATGTCACTCCTCCAGCGGCTGGCAAACTCGCACAAGTTGTTTAATTTTATGCTTCAGGGGGATCTGTGTGTTCCGACGGGCAAACTGCAGGGTTAGCTTACGTGTACAGGAACAAGAAAATTATACAGAAGTACTGATACAGCTATAGCTTTTTGCGTACGATTAACTGATTAAATCATGTGATTTGTAACACCCCCATTCAATTGAATGAACGAATGACGAAGTATAATATAGTCCAGAGGTCTGCATCGGACGTTTTCGCTTTAGCGCCAAGTAGTTCATAGCATAATCCGATAGGTAGCGCACATGCATGATGGGTAAAATTGTCACGAGCGATAAATCCTCGAACGGTATAAGCCGAGGGCTAAACATTCGTTCTTTTTACAGTGATGAACTGTGTAGTAACATCATAGATGTTTATCATTTCAAAACTTTGCAGTGTTCAACTAACCTCTCCATAGCACAACTACAAAACTTGCTTTAAAATCTAATATAAATGTTGTAGGTAAATGTTTATGTTCCCCCCCCCCCCACACAGGAGTGATTTTCTTTTTGCCACATCTGATAGATGTTATTGGATGTAAATGTAATTATTATAAACGGAGAACATAATCAAGATAATGCAAGAACTGTATCAAGTTTTCTAGTAATAATAATAATAATAATAATAATAATAATAATAATAATAATTAGTGTATCAATCTTTGCGTCTGTAACAGTTGTGCAGCATGATTATTCGTGTTATTATATTTTCTGTGACGTTATCTCTGTACTAATATTGTTATTAATCTACTGCTATATCAATAATATTTTGTAAAACGTTTCTACATTGTCGCAGTATATAGGCGGAACACTATGTATGGACCTATCATATTATATATGTGGTAAATCAAATATTGAATAATTATTAATTAGCAATAATAACTGTATATCGAAGTTTTTCATACTATTTTATTTATAACTTCATGTTCCTGTTTTGGTACGTTCCAGTGACTGTTTGTCATAAACGCAGAAAATAAAGCCTTATTTTTACCGTGTGAGCAAAACATATGTGTATCTTATCTGTCGCCTTCCATACAAGATAAGACATGTCGGTGAGATGACCTTGTACTGTGCTTCTATTTATTACGAGCGTATCACGACCGATCGTATCTCACTCGAGGGTGCCACACTCGACCGAGTTCAAGCGAGCGATTTAACTCCAATGCAGCACTCTGATATAGTCCATACCAAAAGGATTTAGCTCTTACGATGCAAAGTATATCATTATGGTAGTCTCTTAGTTTGCCATATTGGGAAAAGAGAGTTGCTGCCTTTGTTTCGATGAGAATAATTATGAAAGAAAATTGTTGTAAGTGCTGCCAAGCTGCTATTTTAAACAGATACTATGATACTAGAGAATTTGCCAGTTTCATAACATTGATGATACAATTCTGTGCTTCATGTCAAAAGGTGATATGCCAGTTTTTGACGAAAATGAGATTTAACGATATGTTGTACATCCTGATTGTATCTTTATTGTGTCAAAAGATGACATGCATATTTACATTATTTTTCTCTCCAACTCGTTGTTATGAAGCATATTCCTATGGTTTTATACGGTCAAAAGAACTTTAAATGCTCGCTCCCAAAAGCTACAAGACATGTCATACCGGTACCGCATTTTGCTATAGAATTATTGAAGTAAGAAATCGTCTTTCTGTATGGCTGAGTTAGAATTGTAGTGGGAAGCAAAGTAGTCATTGTAGCTACTTTTGTTCAGCTGGTCAGTGATTATATGTTGGCGACCTTGTTATGTTTGAATATTAAAGACACAGGCCGTTGATGTGAACAGATCGGGTAGCACAGGAATTGTGTTATCAATGGTTTTCAGTTGAATGTTTAGCCATTATACTCATATCCATATGTTAAACTAAAAATCATAGTTGTATGAAATGCATATCGCGAAACATCACTTTGAAAGAGGAACAGAGGTTAAGGATGTTTGAGAATAAGGTGCTTAGGAAAATATTTGGGGCTAAGAGGGATGAAGTTACAGGAGAATGGAGAAAGTTACACAACACAGAACTGTACGCATTGTATTCTTCACCTGACATAATTAGGAACATTAAATCCAGACGTTTGAGATGGGCAGGACGTGTCCCTATCCTGAGCAAGATTAATCCAGTCTCTACACCCCACTTTCCACAAATACATTTCATTATCTCCCCATCTACACTATGTCTCGGCCTCTCCAAAAGTCTTTTTCCTCCGGTCTCCCAACTAACATTATATATGAATTTCTGGATTCGCCCATAACTGCTACATGCTCTGCCCATCTCAAACGTCTGGATTTAATGTTCCTAATTATGTCAGGTGAAGAATACAATGCGTGCAGTTCTGTGTTTTGTAACTTTCTCCATTCTCCTGTAACTTCATCCTTCTTAGCCCCAAATATTTTTCTAAGCACCTTATTCTCAAACACCCGTAACCTCTGTTCATCTTTCAAAGTGAGAGTCCAAGTTTCACAACCATAAAGAACAACCGGTAATATAACTGTTTTATAAATTCAGACTTTCAGCTTTTTGAGAGCAGACTGAATGACAAAAGCTTCTCAACCGAATAATAACAGGCATTTCCCGTATTTATTCTGCGTTTAATTTCCTCTCGAGTGTTATTTACTATATTTGTTACTGTTGCTTCAAGATATTTGAATTTTTCCACCTCTTCGAAGGATAAATTTCCAATTTTTATATTTCAATTCTGGTCACGAGACATAATCGTATACTTTGTCTTTTCAGGATTTACTTCCAAAACTATTTCTTTACTTGATTCAGGAATAGTTTGTGGATTTTTCTCCTAACATATTCACGTCATCCGCATAGACAAGCAGCTGATGTAACCCGTTCAATTCCCAACCCTCTCTGTTATCCTGGACTTTCCTAATGGCATACTCCAGAGCAAAGTTAAAAAGTAAAGGTGATAGTGCATCTCCTGCTTTAGCCCGCAGTGAATTGGAAACGCATCCGACAGAAACTGACCTATACGAACTCTGCTGTACGTTCCACTGAGACACATTTTAATTAATCGAACTAGTTTCTTGAGAAAACCAATTTCAATAAGGACAACATATAAAACTTATCTCTTATTTGAATCATTTGCCGTTTTGAAATCTATGAGTAACTGATGTAGGCCTACTGTACTCTTATAGTCCCATTTTTCTCCAATATCTGTCAATACAAAAAATCTTATCAATTGTCGATCTATTACTCCTAAAACCGCACTGATGATCCTCAATAATTTGATCTAAATGGAGTTAATGTCTTTCAAAGAATATTGGACAAAATTTTGTACGACACCAACAAAAGTGATTTTCCTCGAAAGTTACCACAGTTAGTCTTATCCCCTTTCTTAAAAATAGGTACAGTAGATCTCTATTTAAGGCAAATGCATTCTTTGTGTGTATTACACTTAAAATGATTGTCCAATTCCAATCTAAGAATCTTTATGCTATGATTATTCATTTATTACATTTAACATAGTGTAAAGGTGTTTATAAACCGATCGTATTGTTTACTTGAGATAATACTTGTCTCATCTACAAATAAGATTACCTGGGATAATTACTTATGATTGAGGCTGAATCATTACTACAAAATGTCCACACCTTTGGAGTAACGGTCAGCGCGTCTGGCAGCGGAACCAGGTGGCCCGGGTTCGATTCCGGGTCGGGGCAAGTTACCTGGTTGAGGTTTTTTTCCGGGGTTTTCCCTCCACCCAAGACGAGCAAATGGTGGGTAACTTTCGGTGCTGGACCCCGGACTCATTTCACCGGCATTATCACCTTCATCTCATTCAGACGCTAAATAACCTAAGCTGTTGATAAAGCGTCATAAAATAGCCTACTAAAATAAAATTAATATAAACTAAAAACAGTACTGGATCTACAGTTAATTCCTGGGAAACTTATGCTTAATATTTGTAAATTATGATTGAAGAACTTTGTAACTATGGACGTTTTAAATGAAGCAACTCCGTGACGACATTCAAACGCCACGCATACAACCGAATTCAGCGAAGTACTGATCTTGCCCAATAAATGAAGAGACAGTTGACGATCTCTAGTGATGTTATATGCTCGCTGCGTTATGAGCAATTGGCACAGAACGATGTTCGCATGTATCAGGTGAAGGGAATCTATTAGTCGCATAGGTGGGCACGAGCTGCTCCAGACGGGCTGATATTGATAAACGGAAGCCGACAGCAATGCTATTGCATGTCAGACTGGTGACAGACGATGAGCTATTGTCGACGACAGCTTAGTGTGGCAATTAATGCAGTCTATATGTGATGAATAGGCAGACGCAACCTGCTATACTGCTCAGACAAACTGCCTGTATGCCATTTACTTCAGACAGAGCTGGAAGAAAATTCTTGGACTCAGTCTGGTTCATTGCATTCGTACAACAATTATGGTGACAAACATGCATGAGATCGTCTGAATTTCTACTTACAAGCTTCCTAAACCCACATCAGTGCATCATAGCTTCAGCTGTTAGGAAGGAATAAATTGAGTTAGTTAATTAATTGATGAGTGTGTGAATAAGGTAAACTGAGGTAAGTGCATATTTGGAGTAAGTGTAGCCAGTTCCATTAAACGCAAATAGGCGAGTTTGTAAAGTGGCTCCAACTATCGAATGTTCATGACACTAGAAGCTACTTCACATATTATATTCTTGAGTGGAAACATTTTCGCGCTCAAAATATAAAATTTTGATTCTAGATGTCTTTTGATTCTTTAATTTGTCCTAAGCAGAAGTTCTTAGGAACATGAAGAATGCTTTTTATTTAGTTTTTGTGTCATATTTTTGTCATTTAAATATTTGCAGTGTATTAAATTCCCAAAATATGCAATTCTCATTCTATGTGTCTTTCGATTCTTTCAATCTGTCTTAACCAATGGTTCTTAAGAACATAATAGTGGATTATGCAACGAGCTTATAATGGTAGTAATTAAGACGCGAGTATGTTTATGAAATTGCGTTGAGCTACCATTGAAATCACTTGCGCTCATTTCATAAACATTCTCGAGTCTTAATTACCATTATAGTCAAGTTTCATACGACTTTTTATGCTCGACCATATTTCTAACTTGAAATTATTCATAAGTATTCATGTTCTCTTACCTGACTGAGGAGCGAACTGACCTTGTGCAATACCTCCTAAATTATGAGATATCAGACGCGAAAGTCTTGATTTTTTCAGAAACAAATGTCGACATTGACATTGACACAATCTAATTGTAAAATAAACATTAATCTTGATATAACCTTTTCAAATTGAATTAGACATTGAAAAACGAGATGACAAATTGAATTTATTTGAATATTATTTACAATTGACGCTAATTATTATAGTAACAGAACTGAAAATTTCAAATATAGGTGATTTATTGATTTATTGTTGTCTTTCGATTACATATCCGAGAATAATCGATACTTGCGCTTTCATATTGCTAAATGGTATTTTCTGATTGGTGGAACACCTGAACTTTAATGAATAGGTGTACTTTAATGAGGTCCATTAAAGGCCGCTATCAGGTGTATAATTACTACATTTCGGCATGGTCGAGCATAAAAATGTTTTTTATTTAGTTTGTGTGTAATTTTGTCATTTAAATATTTGCAGTGTATTAAATGCCCAAAATATAAAATTCTCATTCTATACATGATGTAATGTTCTTTCATATCCACTTGTCCCAAGTCATATTCTGATCTTTGCTCCAGAAAGGCACAGGGGCAAATGTAACCTATGAGCCGATAAATATGTTTCGCGTTCGTGGGTCTCAACTTAATAACGTGATTTGTCTTCTTTTCACCATAGTTAGGCAAGACATGGATGGTCACTTTTTAAGATTTTAGGCAAATAGAAAGTTATTAAATATCAAAGTTTAACTATTAATTTATTCCCGTTTACCTTATACAAATTCATTACCGTATTATATTACTGATGTCACGGGTTACAGCATTGAAACCTAACCCCTACCCACATTGCCATTTAAAGGACATCTGCCCTCTTAGCCTACTCCAGGGGGGTTAACTCTTATTATGCAAGGTGTACCTGAACATGGTAGTTCGTCACTGTGTTGTAGCCGTGTTCCGATGAGAATTATGGGAAAAACTAATTATAAATGGTGTCAATCTAACAATTTTAAAGAAATAATTATGAATAACCAGTATTTACACAGTTTGCCAGTTTTACATTATTATTATTATTATTATTATTATTATTATTATTATTATTATTATTATTATTATTATTATTATTATTATTATTATTGTATTCATTTCATTCATTCATAATGTTCTGCCCACGGGGAGGTCTTTCACTGCAATCTCAGCATTCTCCAGTCTTTTCTATTTTCTGCCTTCCTCTTTGTCTCCTCATATGATCCTATCAATTCCTACCCATAGAACATCCCACTATTCATCCTCTTTTACTGTCTCAGTCCCCGAGAATGGAATTCTCTATCTCAGAAGATTAGGGGCTGCCAGACATAACTAAGTTACTTTCAAAAAAAGACTGAACGATTTCTTACGGGCGCAGTCAATTGAAGTTATAATTGTGATCGAGTTTAATAATTTAATTTGATTTAGGTATGACTATTTTTATTATTATTATTATTATTAATATTATCTTATTCGATTATTATTAATATTATTATTGTTGTTATGAAGATAAAAAGAATTGCCATTGTATTATATTAATTATGTATTATATTTTATTGTATTCTATTGTAGTATAGTATTGCTTTGTATTGTATTGTATTGTATTAATTACGTTATATTCATAGCATTGTAGTAATTTTCTATCATACAGGTTGAGTGGAAGAGAAGGCCGATTGGCCTTAACTCTGCCAGTTAAAATAAACCATTATTATTATTATTATTATTATTATTGTTATTATTATTAATATTATTATTATTGTTTGGCCTTGTGCTGTTGCTTTGCACATTAATATTCGAAATAAATAGAAAATAAATAAATCATTATTATTATTATTATTATTATTATTATTATTATTATTATTATTATTATTATTATGTGGCCTTGTGGTGTTGTTTTGCACATTAATATTCGAAATAAATAAATAAATAGAAAATAAATAAATCATTATTATTATTATTATTATTATTATTATTATTATTATTATTATTATTATTATTTGGCCTTTTGCAGCTGTTGTTTTGCACATTAATATTCGAAATAAATAAATAAATAAATAGAAAACAAATAAATTATTATTATTATTAGTATTATTATTATTAATATTATTATTATTGTTTGGCCTTGTGCTGTTGTTTTGCACATTAATATTCGAAATAAATAGAAAATAAATAAATCATTATTATTATTATTATTATTATTATTATTATTATTATTATTATTATTATTATTATTATTATGTGGCCTTGTGGTGTTGTTTTGCACATTAATATTCGAAATAAATAAATAAATAGAAAATAAATAAATCATTATTATTATTATTATTATTATTATTATTATTATTATTATTATTATTATTATTATTATTATTATTTGCCCTTGTGCTGTTGTTTTGCACATTAATATTCGAAATAAATAAATAAATAGAAAAAATAAATTATTATTATTATTAGTATTATTATTATTAATATTATTATTATTGTTTGGCCTTGTGCTGTTGTTTTGCACATTAATATTCGAAATAAATAAAAATAAATAAAATTAATTATTATTATTATTATTATTATTATTATTATTATTATTATTATTATTATGTGGCCTTGTGGTGTTGTTTTGCACATTAATATTCGAAATAAATAAATAAATAGAAAATAAATAAATCATTATTATTATTATTATTATTATTATTATTATTATTATTATTATTATTATTATTTTATTATTTGCCTTGTGCTGTTGTTTTGCACATTAATATTCGAAATAAATAAATAAATAAATAGAAAACAAATAAATTATTATTATTATTAGTATTTAGTATTATTATTATTATTATTATTATTATTATTATTATTATTATTATGGCCTTGTGCTGTTGTTTTGCACATTAATATTCGAAATAAATAAATAAATAGAAAATAAATAAATTATTATTTTTATTAGCACTATTATTATTATTATTATTATTATTATTATTATTATTATTATTATTATTATTATTATTTCAATTAATGTCGTCTATCATCTGGTACTTCTTCTGCAGCGAACTTTCCTCTCGTTCACCATTCCTTCCAGTGCATATTTATGGAAATACACGTCAATTACATAATAAATAAAAAACACAATAAAATTAAAAACACTACAAGTTAAAATACATTTAAAATAACTAATATAATCAAGTAGTATTGCATATATCAGGCCCGCAGAACTCGCAAAGTAGGGGAACTATGACGTCAGCCTCACCCCACTTCTATTGGGGATAATCGACTTCCGCCCCGAGAATGAATGTTGATGCAGCCGAGCGTAACTAGAACGCCGTGACCGCACAGGTAGAAAAGGTGGGTGGGGTAAAAGAGGGGAGGAAAGCGGTCGCTCTCAAGAGCTACAGTTCTGCAGGCCTGGCCTAGCCTATATCATAACTTGTGGTTTAAGATTTCTTTTACTGACTAAAAAGTTTGAGCAGTTAAAATCTGTTTAACTTTCACTTTAAATTTTGCATAAGTAAAGTTTGTATCTGCAATGGTAATTTGTTAAAAAACACAATGCCAGTACATGCAGGCGATTTTTCATATTTCACAAGTCTATGATTTTTTATTGAGAACAGATGTGCATTTCGTGTATTATAATTATGATAATCTAAATTCTTATTGCATTTATTCTCATTCTGTTTCAAGAAAATGAGATATTTGTAATTATAAATGGATGGAAATGTTAAAATTTTGTATTGTTTAAAATAAGGTTTGCATGAGTCAAAACTCTTTAATTTAAAAATGGATCGTATAATTCTTTATGCTCGACCATGCCGAAATGTAGTAATTATACACCTGGTAGCAGCCCTTTAATGGACCTCTTAAAGTTCAGGTGTTCCAGCAATCAGGAAACACCATTGTAGCAATATGAAAGCGCAAGTATCGATTATTCTCGGATATGCAATCGAAAGACAACTAGCGAAACGTCACGGAGGCTGAAATCCAATACTGTCGCAGAAGGTTATGTTCTGTTACTATAATAATTAGCCTTAATTGTAAATAATATTCAAATAAATTCAATTTGTCATCTCGTTTTTCAATGTCTAAATCAATTTCAAGGTTATATCAAGATTAATGTTTATTTTTACTCTTTGATTATATCAAGGTCAATGACATTTGTTTCTCGGAAAAAATCAATACTTTCGCGTCTGCGCACATCTCACAATTTACGAGATATTGCACAAGGTCAGTTCTGCTCCCCAGTCAGATAAGAATAACATGAATACTTATGAATAATTTCAAGTTAGAAGCATAAAAAGTCGTTGCATAAGGTACTATTTTTGTGCAATAAATATCCTATTAACATTGGTAGAGTTACCCCATAAGACACTGCGACCTGTTACAATCTATTGCGCTAACCCTCAAGCTAGGCGCATTCCCAAACCCACACCGGTTGACTACACTAAGGTTCGCTGCGTATCCAGGTTTCAAGCAGGTAACCCCCTCTTCCCTAGGCCAGCCCCCTCCTTACGTCGCCAGCCGACGATCGGTGAATGCTATGGAATGATGACGAAAAGGATAAATGATGACGGGATGATGTAGATGACTAATATTGCGGAAAAACCCCAACTTCGACCTTGTCTGTCACAACTGAATTGAGAGAACTCTAAAGGAAAGCGAAGTTAACAATTTTGATGTGCGATGAAATGTTTCTCCACGGCTCTGAAATATAGCTTTAATATCTATTTAAAATGAAGCTTCGTCCTGAACATCGCAGACCATTAAATCTGTGTGTCGGAGTGTACAGATGGATATGCTTGTCTTTAAACTCGTCATAATTTGTGTAAGAAGAAGAGCGAACGAAGACAGCTTTCATGGTAGTAATTCTAATTTAATTAACACTATTCTCTGGCTGTTTGCTTAATTAATGTTTACCATGGGAACGTAAAACAGTCCGGGCGAGAAACTCTGCACAGCATTGACTAGAAGCTGGCTGCTTCAACCCAGCGAGCGGGTCTTGTGTCTGACATTAGCCAAAAATGTTGAGATTATTCTTTCATTACTTTCTTCTTGATCTCTAGTTACATTTCACAAACTCGTCGTCCCAGGTGATTTCATACACAAGTACGTAGCTGGACACCCTGATATTCTCTAACTAAACACAACAAACCGATTTATCCATTGTTACTATCACTATAAATTTTACTAGTAGTGCTATTATTATTATTATTATTATTATTATTATTATTATTATTATTATTATTATTATTTATTAGGATAGTTTATGTATTTTTATAAACAGCTTTCCCAATGACGGGACTGCCTCATTGGACAAAGCATAATAAACATATTGAGTGAAAACAAAAAAAAAAGACCACAAAAGAGAAAGGAGGAGAACGAACAAAAGGGAAAATTAAGTACAGGAAAGATAATAGCATGCATATAATAGGTCTAAACATAGTAAACAAACAGATTAGATATTCGAGCAAAATTCTCCTTTTTAAGAAACAAAGTACAGATGGTGTTTTAAAATGGCAAGTGATCCTCTTTTCCTTATACATATTTTTTCTTTGCGGCAAGGGAAACATCACGAATGAAATCGTTGTTCAGCTGGAACTTCTTGCAGAAACTGGCAAAGAGGCGAGGTATTGTGCCCCTAGCGCCAACCATTGGCCCAACTACTTCAATGCAGGTGAGGTGATATTTCTACAAATAGAATGGAACTGTGGGCTCATAGATTCTGCATTTTTCTGCGTGGACGTCAGCGGGCTGTTGTTCCTGTGCCTCGAACCTGACTGTCGGGTCGATAATGTAGGCGGATGTAGAGCCCGGTGGAATGGCAAGCATGTCAATTCGCCGAGAGGATCCCTCTTGAGAGATGCCGTGGACTTCTTCGTGCACAGTGAGACCTTTCTTCCTCAAGGCTTCGGCAATCATGGACCTGATTCTGTGATGCCTAGAGTTCCGCAGTGTCTCGCTGAAAGGACAGGCACCCAAAACGTGGCCAAGAGTTTCAATCTCACTGACGCAACGACGACAGTGGTTTCCATCTCGGGACCTTCCTGGTATAGCACGCAGCGGACAAACATTAGCTGTCATTTTAAGAGCTTGTATCCATTCATTATTATTGTCATTCTCCATTATTGTCATTATTATTATTTCTTATTCTGGAAATACTATTACCAAATACCTTACTATAATAATACCGGCCAGCTGTATACTAGCAGCATTGGCGTGAGTGCGAAAAATCGCGGACCTGATATCTAGCGGAGAGGGATTGAATTACGTCCACATATACAAATATTAACATAGCGAGATTCGGACTGTTGTTTAAAACGTGAGTTACTAATGTGGAATTATATATGAAACACATAAGAAATGTTGAATAATATTTAATGTACGTAAAATTATTATCTTATATCAAAGCTGTATACTGTATTATGAGATATATTGCATACTTCATATTACTTTCCGTAATTAATTGTTACATATTTTTTCTTTGGTTTACCGAGACAAAATCAATCTGATATTAGGAATGAATTTACAGTAATGTTTTATACACGCATTGCTACAACTGCAAAGATAAAATCGATAGTAATCTGATGCTTGTAATAATTAGTAAAGGCATGTGGACAACACTAAAACTTAATTTGATAAAACCTTAAAATACAATACATTTTAACTTCTATTTATTTATTAGGTGTAAATAAAAAAACTTATTTGTATTTTTCTATCAACACAAAGACGAAGGAATTAGGCCTACTAAAGAATGTTGTTGACTTACGTTTTATGAACTGTCGGAAATCGAAAGTACGATTTGGAGCAATTTGTAATGCTGCAATTGTCACAATTATTATATACAGCACACATATACCGTGACATTTTAACACTAGTACTATTTCATAAAACTATTAACAAATTAACTAGCCCAGCAACAATATACATTGCAGTTGATTACAGCTTGTTTCACGAGTATCTCCATCCCGGCATGTAGGTAGCAGCACCATCGTCGTTCGCGCGTAAAACTGCTAGCTGTCCGGTATTATTATAGTAAGGTGTTTGCTCTTACTGGATGTATCACTAGTGTTTAAGTACCTTTATTTCTATCATTCCTGCTGTAATTCAAAGTACTAAATTTCATATTACTGCTATTGTTAGTGTCGAACTATCTCAATAATACTGCTATTACTACTACGTACTTCCCATTAATAGGCCCATTACTGTTGTTACTATCCTGTAGTAACGGCGACAGCTGCAGTAGAGATCTTGCTACTATTCGTAATGCACATAATAAGCTGTTGCCACAATCTAGTATATAGGGTACAGTTGCCTAATTCCGTGATACTTTTTAAAAATTGAATGTGAATCAATCCTTTATCATTCAGTCTGCTTTAAAAAAAATTGAAGTTAGAATTTATAAAACAGTTATATTACCGGTTGTTCTATATGGGTGTGAAACTTGGACTCTCACTTTGAGACAGGAACGGAGGTTAAGGGTGTTTGAGAATAAGGTGGTTAGGAGAATATTTGGGGCAAAGAAGGATGAAGTTACAGGAGAATGGAGAAAGTTACACAACGCAGAACTGCACGCATTTTATTCTTCACCTAACATAATTAGGAACATTAAACATGTAGGTGTTCGATTAATTAAAATGTGTCTCAGTGAAACATACAGCAGAGTCCGCATAGGTCAGTTTCTATCTGATGCTTTTCCAATTCACTGCGGGCTAAAGCAGGGAGATGCACTATCACCTTTACTTTTTAACTTCGCTTTAGAATATGCCATTAGGAAAGTTCAGGATAACAGGCAGGGTTTGGAATTGAACGGGTTACATCCGTTTCTTGTCTATGCGGATGACGTAAATATGTTAGGAGAAAACCCTCAAACGATTAGGGAAAACACGGAAATTTTACTTGAAGCAAATAAAGCGATCGATTTGGAAGTAAATCCCGAAAAGACCAAGTATATGATTATGCCTCGTGACGAGAATATTGTACGAAATGGAAATATAAAAATTGGAGATTTATCCTTCGAAGGAGTGGAAAAATTCAAATATCTTAGAGCAACAGTAACAAATATAGCCTAAATGATACTCGGGAGGAAATTAAACGCAGAATATATGGGAAATGCGTGTTATTATTCGGTTGAGAAGCTTTTATCATCTAGTCTGCTGTCAAAAAATCTGAAAGTTAGAATTGATAAAACAGTTATATTACCGGTTGTTCTGTATGGTTGTGAAACTTGGACTCTCACTCTGAGAGAGGAACATAGGTTAAGGGTGTTTGAGAATAAGGTGCTTAGGAAAATATTTGTTGCTAAGAGGGATGAAGTTACAGGAGAATGGAGAAAGTTACACAACACAGAACTGCACGCATTGTATTCTTCACCTGACATAATTAGGAACATTAAATCCAGACGTTTGAGATGGGCAGGGCATGTACCACGTATGGGCGAATCCAGAAATGCATATAGAGTGTTAGTTGGGAGACCGGAGGGAAAAAGAGCTTTGGGGAGGCCGAGACGTAGATGGGAAGATAATATTATAATGGATTTGAGGGAGGTGGGATATGATGTTAGAGAATGGATTAATTTTGCTCAGGATAGGGACCTATGGCGGGCTTATGTGACGACGGCAATCAACCTCCGTGTTCCTTAAAAGCCATTTGTAAGTAAGTAAGTAAACATGTAGGTACTAAATTTTAGAAGACCATGTATCTATGCTGGCACACTTTCAGTTCGTTCAAATCCGCTGATGTTTCAAGAGGTCTATCATCCAAGTCTTCAACTGGAAGTGGATCAATTTACAGTAATAACCTCTTCTCCACTTTATACAATAGTTTGGTAATGGAGACGATATCCTGAAGGGAAGTATGGTACAATATATTCCACATCTTTGTATTTACATCGATTCAGCTTCACTTCATCTCAAGTGATGTCGTGGCTCTACATACATCGGAGAACTCTCCATTCACTATAAATACGATTTGAATGCTATACTTCAAACCTGAAAATGTTATTTTCCATAAATCTGCTTCCCTTTCTTTCTGTGATATCTTATTGTAGCTCACGTATACAAAGAAAATCATCTTATTTCAACTTGGTAACGGAAAAAGCTTTACTGTTTTGCGTGATTCGATCACTTCTGTCTATATATCAAGAGTAATACCGAATTTTGCGTTTCTCAATAATGGAGTGACCTCAGTCACGTGACAGATGCACGTCACCTCTCAGCAATGTTATAACGGTGGCCTTCAGTCTGCACGCAGACAGTCCAGGTTCCAATCTAGGTGAGACTTGGAATTTTTCTAATATTAAAATGGATTTGAGTGAGGTGAGATATGATGGTAGGGACTAGATTAACCTTGCTCAGGATAGGGACCGATGGCGGGCTTATGTGAGGACGGCAATGAACCTCCGGGTTCCTTAGAAGCCATAAGTAGCCTGAGTGCTGGAAAGAGTGGGTGAAGAAAGAATGATGCTGAAACTGATCACGAAGAGAAAAAGGAATTGGTTGGCTCACTGGCTGAGAAGAAACTGCCTACTGAAGAATGAACTGGAAGGAATGGTGAACGGGAGAAAAGTTCGGGGCAGTAGAAGATATCAGATGATAGACGACATTAAGATATATACATACATGGATCATATGCGAAGTCTAAGAGGAAGGCGTAAAATAGGAAAGATCGGAGAATTTTGAGTTTTGCGGTAAAATACCAGCCTTGGGTAGAACAATGAATGAATGAATAAATATCAACATAAATTCTTCTCTGGGGTTGAACCGTTATATTCTGCCGAAAAATACAAATTTTACTCAACTGTGGAAAATCATTACTGACAAAATTCTTCCTGCTACAATTAAATCTACTTGGTTTTTAATTGTTCACGATCTAGTAGCTACTACTGGGTGTTCATTTCAAAGTGTGTAATGACGTCACTGTTGTTGGGTCACTGATTTGAAGCGAGTTTCAGCTTATATGTCAGAGAAGTTGCCTATTATTTAAGGCGTTCTTCAATCTGAACTTGAGAACGTGTACGGTATAACTTGAACGTCGTAGCAACAGATGGCGGTCTGTACGGTCTGTGTGCTACCATAACCTATTTTGAACTGTGTTTTGCGCCGGCAAGTCGTACGCAGGGTATTTGTTATCATCGGTTGCGTACGGTAACATTCCACAACACAAATCAAATGCTCCGTGTCCATGTTGACCGTCGAAGTTAATGTCAACAAATACGTAAGTAATCGTTTTAACCCTCTCCCCATATCCCGACAGTACGTATTTCCAAACAGTTCACATTCCTGCCACTACCGGCGTTTCCGTGTGTATCGGTAAGTACTCTTCAGAATGAGCGTCGTACTTGCTAGACAACTTCTCTGCCTCATAGGTTATACACCTCTGCGGAAGTTTAGGAAGATTGAATTCTCTAGGCTCATCGGCTAGCCACATGACGGCATACAGCGAGCCATGACACATTTTGAACTGAACACCCAGTAGATATCGTCAATATCGCATACACATGTTGAATAGTCCTAACTGTCTATACCAGAGGTCTCCAAAAAGCGTATATTCATTCGTGATCCCGATGCTGCCCGCCGAACACAGGGTGCTGTAAAGCTAGAGACTGGTACCTCAACAGATGGGAGCGGTCAGTGGGGGATTGCGGCAACGATCTGCTTATGTTTACAAATAATAACATCGAAAGGATATTATTTTGACATACAGTAAAATATTCATTAACTCCTCGGATGAAATTGGCTAGGTGAGCTTTGTCATTTCTATCTGTGCTTTCGTCCAATGCTACAGACTGGTTAATTGTGGTTTTAACTTCAGATTCAATTACATTTGCAGTATTGCAAATCCTTCTCTGAACTGTGTTTGGGACAATTTAATTTTCTTAAACTTGTGGCTTTGCTCTGGACACAGTATTTTAGTAACGTCCTGTATGCACGATTTTACAAATGCTCATTCTGCAAAGGGCTTCATTGATTTTCTATTATTCCAAGTCAGAACATAGCTAGCAAGAAGATTTTTTTGTTTAAGACTGAGGATACGTGTGTGATTTATGTTTGTATGTTCTTGTTTCAAATTTATCAAAATATTTGTACGTATTTCACATAAAATGAAACGAAAAACTATAAGTATAACCAACAGTTATACAGACGTCCCAAAATAAATTATTGTCACATGTCCAGCATACCTGTAATTGTATGATATTCTTTTCGAAGAGTCGAGTAGTGTCGTCGCATGTTGAATTTTAACACCCTTAAGAATTTTCGAATAAATTAAACATTTCATATTCTCCCCACTAACACAAAAAAATTTCTCTTCCTATTCACCCTTGAATGTACTACGTCCATGATTAGAAGACATTGTGAAACGGTGGAACACTCCGACCAACACAATGATAATGGCAGTCCGCCACTGCTCTTCGTTTGCGCATAAACATTAAGTACAGTACAGGTGGGGATGGGTGAGGCGGAGCGCGCTCATTACGTACTGGCTTCGGTTCCGTTCAGGAGCTTACTCGCGAGTACGCTTTTGGAGACGTCTGGTCTATACTGTAATGAACCTGATACATTATCGCACAGGCTGGGGCGATGCTCCAGGATCCGTGATATCTGGCAGCAATTGAAGTGTTATATACAAAAGATGAACATTACACAATACTATTGGTTTACACCAGATATTTGGCTACGACCGGACTTTCTACTTGCCAACAGTACAAAACATCAAGCTCTCATACGGATCCTTGGACATACCGTTCACTTCATAATACATCATGAAGATTTGCTATGTGAAGAATACATCACATACATATGTATGTATGTGGCTCAGGTTAAATGAGAGGAGAAAGTTACATTCCCTTTCTCTCTTATACCGAATTTTGCACACCTCTACTCCCTCTTACTTATCTGTCCGATTCCACAGTCTTTCTCGGTATCATAACTTAAATACTCGGTCACAATATGATAACACGCTAGAAATACCACTGCACACATCATCTCTTTATTCTTCATCTTTCACTGTTGCTACTTCTCGTCACTGGAATTCTCTGCCGCCTGAAGTCAAGGGCTGCCGAACTTTAATTTCCTTTAAATGTAAATTAGAAAAATATCTTATGATGAGTTGCCAGACCTAACGTGTTGCAAATGTGTTCCACTGTATTTATTATTATTTTTTTTGTTTCTTATTTTTATTATCTAAATCGTGTTTATTTATCACTTAACGCCAATATGTATCCCACTGTGTTGTTGTTTTTTATTATTAATCTATTTTTGTGTACATTTTATTCAATTGTCGGTTTCTGGTTTAATTATGTAAATCCTATTTAATTGTAATCTAATACTAATATGTATACTAATGTGTTTATTTTTATTTTTACTGTGTACATTTTTCTTTTTTATTGAATTATCGGCTTCTGTTTTTATGTGATTCGTATTTGATTCTAACAACATTAATATGTATTCCACTATGTTTATTTTTATTTTATGAGGTAAATTTTATGTAACTACTTCTTTTGATCTCATCATGTATCAGTATGTAATTATTTAATTTTGATCTAGTTTTATGTTCAACTGTGTAAGCAAGTTTTAATCCTGGTTGAGTGTAAGAGAAGGTCTTACGGCCTTAACTCTGCCAGGTTAAATAAAGCCATTATTATTATTATTATTATTATTATTATTATTATTATTATTATTAAGACAGAGGAATATAAAATGCAAGCAAAGGGGGAAAAAAACTTCTACTTAACCATCTTAATTTTGTAGAATAATTATTGAATGTATGTAGATTTATAAGGCAGAGGAGAAGTGCTTCGGTGAAAATTTGCCGGTATATTAAGCTATATATTTGATACTTTATTTTTTTATTTGTTATGCTTATGTTAAAAAGTATGTGAAGTTTAAAACCTTTGTTATTGTTTAAAATTGATGATATATAAAAAAGTCTAATTGTAAACAAATACATAGTAAGACTACTAATCAATCTTGAAAAAAAAAAAAAAGTGGGGATATGTTGACAAATAACGCAACAATTGCTGTATTAAAAAAAAAGTGTTGAACGTTGACCTTTGGCCGTAGCAGAAACCACGTGGCGATGATGGAAAAAAAAACAACCGTAACGAGTGCTAACCTCAAAGTAGAAGAGCGTGTCACTTCAGCTGCTATGCTACGTCAAGAATATCTTTTCACTTGCGATTTGTTCAATTGCTTCTCTCTCTAAATTACACATTCATATCTCCATAAGGGAACATTAATCCGTTCCAACTATAAAAGTATTAGCTAAGAATTCATATAAGAACCCCTGAGCTCGATGCCCTTTATTAGTTTTACGTTACCTAGTTTAAAAATTCAGCTCTAGAAGATTTGAAATTCAATAAGCAGGACCAAAGACGGCGGATGAAGAGGAAAGGGGCGAGGTGGGGTGGGACGGGAAGTTCAGCATTTCCAATGCAAAGTGGTACCCAAACTGCTTTCCCTTCATCCCCGTTTGCTTAGCAAGTGCATAAAATGTATGCTAGATACAAATACACAGCGACTCTGTGAGGGACGCAGGGGGCGGTGATAAAGCGGGAATGTAAATAAAGTGAAATAACAATAACACACATGCATTGCATATTGCAGGGTCTCCAGGAAGCAATGTCTCCGCCTGGCAGACTGTATTTACTCTGAACAAATGTTTGTTCTCGTAAATCAAGAAATATATAACGCATGCACAATGTGGGCGTGAGATGCTATCTGCTAGAAGCGAATACATCTTCGAATAGCGTGCGCACCACAGTTATGCTACAGTGGAGACAGTTTTATGGGAAACAATAGAATTTGTAATTGATAAAGACGTGTTGGAACATCTTTCCTCATGATATTCTTCTTTACTACTAAGTTAACATGTGACGGGAAAAAAATAAATTCAATATTAACACATCGCACTTACTAGATTTCCTACTTACTTACTGGCTTTTAAGGAACCTGGAGGTTCATTGCCGCCCTCACATAAGCCCGCCATAGGTCCCTATTCTGAGCAAGATTAATCCAGTCTCTATCATCATATCCCACCTCCCTCAAATCCATTTTAATATTATCTTCCCATCTACGTCTCGGCCTCCCTAAAGGTCTTTTCCCTCCGGCCTCCCAACTAACACTCTATATGATGCATTACTGATTCGCCCATACGTGCTACATGCCCAGCCCATCTCAAACGTCTGGATTTAATATTCCTAATTATGTCAGGTGAAGAATACAATGCATGCAGTTCTGTGTTGTGTAACTTTCTCCATTCTCCTGTAGCTTCATCCCTCTTAGCCCCAAATATTTCCCTAAGCACCTTATTCTCAAACACCCTTAACCTATTTCCTCTCTTAAAGTGAGAGTCCAAGTTTCACAACCATAAAGAACAACCGGTAATATAACTGTTTTATAAATTCTATCTTTCAGATTTTTTGACAGCAGACTGGATGATAAAAGCTTCTCAACCGAATAATAACAGGCATTTCCCATATTTATTTTGTGTTTAATTTCCTCCCAAGTATCATTTATATTTGTTACTGTTGCTCCAAGATATTTGAACTTCTCCACCTCTTCAAAAGATAAATTTCCAATTTTTATATTTCCATTTCGTACAATATTCTGGTCACGAGACATAATCACATACTTTGTCTTTTCGGGATTTACTTCCAAACCTATCTCTTTATACTTGCTTCCAGAAAAATTCCCATGTTTTCCTTAATGCTTTGTGGAGTTTACATCGCCTACATTAATTTTAATACCTTTACAACAGTTCAGCACAATGCAAGATTTGTGAAGAATGTAATTTCTAAGACAACCAGTGTGTAGGCCTATTGACCTTTAATGAAATGGTTATTATGAACTAATTTTTAAGGGTGAATATTTTTCAATAAAAGTGAAATCGGCTTGTGCCATCATCTTAGCTTCGAGGATTTCGCTTCCTGGTACCTCCAAGAAATTCTTTCTATACAATTTTCAAAGGAACAGATGCATTATAGGAACCACCCCGAGTGTTCCATAGTATCGATTATATATTGTATATTTTCGATTATTATATCAAGTATGCCATCTTAACAATACTAAATACATAGTACTATAAACATGTATAATTTAATAAAAACAACAATAATGATATTAAGCTCATATTAGTCACCTTTGTTATACAATATATTACATTTTATTCAAAATAAAGTTAAGAAACAAACCAAAGCTAAACTTTAAACACAGTAACATTAAACTTTCAAACAATACAACATTGGTATTAATACAACAATAAAATTAAGTTCATATTAGTCAAATTTATAATACATTATAAAATACTAATTCTACTCATTTATACTGCATTTTTGGTCCAGGGAAAATATTAGTCTTTCACAAAAACACATTTTTACTAGAGTTTTCCTGGACCAAAGAATTAAAAACAAAATTGGTGTAAAATTAGCATTTTACCATGGACTTCACTGGAGATGTTCCGTTTCATCTTCTCCGTTATCCGAGTGATTTTACAAAGTACTACGATACAGCGTTCCTGTGCCTATCATTCAATACCTTGTAATTTCCAATGACATCTCCACAAGAGTTCATCTCCTTTACTTTTAAATTTCTTCAGTCTCATCCCAGGATTGCATGTTTCGCAAATCATTTCATTCCTAAGTAAACCATATTTACATAAAAAAAACCCATAACCATAGCCTACATGTCTTTATTCATGGATAAAGCTACTAAAAAGTTTACAACTTATTTATAATTCCATAATTTCCATTTCGAGACCTACATTTTAAATCAAGAGGGAGAATTTGATCCACTTCTTTTTTATATTCAACTATAGCATTCGAAATTGCCGCCATGATTATGATCAAACTAATTTACAACAATATTGATTGGTTGGCAACATAATGAAAACAATATATATCGATCATTTAATTGAACGAAACGCAACTTCCGTTGACCTTTTTTTGTCTTAGCATATTTTTATATTTAGGGTAGGTCCTATAATGCATCTGTTCCTTTTCAAAATATAATATCATGTGGCATAATTTCTGGAAATTGAGCTTCAACTATATGGCTACATTGAATGAAGTCGCCATTCTTCTTTTCTCCGCAGAATGTACACATGTTAGCCATATTTCCAAGGAAAGGTATATAAATATCCAGTTCTGTAATATGGTATCTCGTAAAAATTCGAATTTGAACTATTTAAGCAAAATTATTAATTGTAATTATTATTCTCCACTTTTGATTGAAACAGTTTGCTATAATATTGCAAAATCCTGTAGTTCTTGCAGCGTATTTGTTTAATATCTTGTCATACGTGATGTTCAGATGTTAAATATTTTAATTGTTGCCTTAACAATAAAGTGGGCCGTGATATTGCGTGATGACCATACAACAAATGTAACTACTAAATATCTTAATTCATAATATATATTTCTGTAAGTTACAAATTATTTATTGCTGCCATTCGCAATATAATCTTACTCAAATATCAAAAGAGATCTCATCTTTCTATAATTCTGTAAATGAAAGTTCATAGTTCAAAATAAAATGTCATATCCTCTAATATTCGTTTGTTTGCTGTTTCACTAATCATAATTTGTACGGATATTGTCAAATGTTTATGCATAAGTTTCATAAGGCCAAATGCATACGGCCAATGCAATATTGAGCTACCAACTGAAATAATTCTAACCTTATTTAATAGTGATGTAATTAAGATATTTTGTTTTTATTAATTATTTATTAATGGAGGATGAGTGGTTAGTCGCAAGCACTGCTTGGAGTGCCAAACAGTACATCAGACACTGGAGTCGAATTATTTGCCGTCTGTCTGATCACGAGACTCCCGTTCTAGTCCAGATTGTGTCATTTCCTTCAGTAAGCACTACTTCTGGCAAACACAATAAAATACAGTTGCTTTGTGTAGACTTGACACTAATCCAACCATAGCGAACAGAAACTTAAGTTGCTTTCGCGAAGGACAAGGAACCAAGCCTTAGGGCATTTGAACCTTTTGATGTTCGGATGCAACTTTTTCCAAGTGGTGCAATTCAAACCTTGTTGTATCAGGGGTGTGCAAAGCGCAGCCACAAAACTCGATCCATGCAATACAAATACCTACCATAACGAAACGGGATGGTTAGAGGGTCGAACCGTGACCCAGTCATGCACTAAGCTCACATTAGACCTATATGACGTGATTGTTGGATGTATGACCTGAATAGCGTTCTTGAATCCTATGCTGACGGGCGGGCCATCCTGTAACAGCCGTCACAGAGCCAAGTACCATTCCTGAATGCCTGATAAACACCAGAATAAGGAACCTCCAAGCCCTTAAATCCTACATCAACATCCGAGAATCGTACTGTCCCAAAAACTTCACCCCAGATTATTAAACAAATTGTGGATAATAAATTAGACTATATCTATCTATCAAATATCTTGGAGCAACAGTAACAAATATAAATGACACTCGGGAGGAAATTAAACGCAGAATAAATATGGGAAATGCGTGTTATTATTCGGTTGAGAAGCTCTTATCATCCAGTCTGCTGTCCAAAAATCTGAAAGTTAGAATTTATAAAACAGTTATATTACCGGTTCTTCTGTATGGTTGTGAAACTTGGACTCTCACTCTGAGAGAGGAACATAGGTTCAGGGTGTTTGAGAATAAGGTGCTTAGGAAAATATTTGGGGCTAAGCGGGATGAAGTTACAGGAGAATGGAGAAAGTTACACAACACAGAACTGCACGCATTGTATTCTTCACCTGACATAATTAGGAACATTAAATCCAGACGTTTGAGATGGGCAGGGCATGTAGCACGTATGGGCGAATCCAGAAATGCATATAGAGTGTTAGTTGGGAGACCGGAGGGAAAAAGACCTTTAGGGAGGCCAAGACGTAGATGGGAGGATAATATTAAAATGGATTTGAGGGAGGTGGGATATGATGATAGAGACTGGATTAATCTCGCACAGGATAGGGACCGCTGGCGGGCTTATGTGAGGGCGGCAATGAACCTTCGGGTTCCTTAAAAGCCATTTGTAAGTAAGTAAGTATATCTATCGTTCACAATAGTTACGACTCTTTTAGAGAGGCATCCCTTAGATTTCAACTGTTCATACATCGCCAAATGCAGTTGGCGCTGGGAGGGGGGAGATGTTCATGGGACTTCATTGAAAATTGATGTCGCCGAACCGTTGTTAAACCGTTCGACAGGGTCAAGTTTCCCTACTATCATACTTGCTATATATTTATTCATAGAGTCTGAGGTTTCATGTACTGAGACCAATATGTAAGAATCACCCATATCATCCCGAATGGATGCTAAAGTTTCATCATACATTCTATCTAAATAATTTTTTCTTAGGGTAGAGTCCACACCTGTGGAGTAACGGTTAGCGCGTCTAGCCGCGAAACCAGGTGGCCCGGGTTCGATTCCCGGTCGGGACAAGTTACCTGGTTGAGGTTTTTCCGGGGTTTTCCCTCAACTCAATATGAGAAAATGCTGGGTAACTTTCGGTGTTGGACCACGGACTCATTTCACCGGCATTATCACCTTCATCTCATTCAGACGCTAAATAACCTAAGATGTTGATAAAGCGTCGTAAAATAACCTACTGAAATAAAATAAAATTCTTAGGGTAGATTCAGAGGGGTTATTTTGTTTGCAGTATTTTTGTAAAAACTCTTTTAAAACCAGATTTTCAATCGCATTCCATGGAATCTTGGCAGCAACAAACGTTCTGGTTAAGTCTGCACAGAAATTGCTGCTGAGGTTGGATGAAGTAGGCTGTGTCACTAGAGTTTGCTTCACTTGACTTTTCTGCCGAGCTTTTGCCTTATGCCCCGTTCCTTGCACATGCTGCCTGAGGTGGCACTTCTTCTGATATGAATTCTAAAAATTGTAAACTGAATTCAAATGTTGTATTGCCGTATTTCTATCAAAAACTGCGATTACTTGGTTCGAACAACCAAAATCTCAATGACTCGTAAACTATCGAAATTTAAAAGCTTAGGGCCGTATTCATAGACATTTTTAGCGCGGGCTTTCGGTGGTTGATCAGCGTTTTTTCGTATTCATAAACCAGTGTTAGCGATAGGATATGATTTGAATTCTGTACTAGTAACCAGTGGATAGCCGGGGCTAGCTTAGTACGCTCGTAGCGCGTGCTGCGAAATGTCTATGAATAGCACCCTTAAAGTGTAGTTGTCTTTAAAAGAATTTCACCTCAGCATAGGTCAGTCAATATATAAATATTATAGTAGGCTTATTCACTAAAATATATTTCAACTATTGTTACATACCTGTTTGCTACAAATCTCGCAAAATATTATTTTTTCATCGAAAATGAATTGTGAAAATTCTGTTGGCCATTGCGGATGAGATAGAAGTTGCATTTCTGTCTTTCGGCATTAAGCTCCGCAGGATAACGTCCTACCTCTTAAAAACATCTCAATACAAATAAGGAGAGTAGAGATGGGTAAAAATAACACAACAGTTATTTTGGAACTGTTCCGGTCTCGGAACTGTTGCAAAATGAACAGTTCGGAACCTCCTGTTCCGAAATAACAGTGTTCCGACTCCGAGCTGCTCACTTGCCCAGCTGTTGCGGGCTCGCAGTACCGCGTTGCACAAGGCATGTTCCGACTCCGAGATAACAGTCGGAACGTCGGAGCTTGTTCCGATGAACCAACGACAGCTGCAGTTACACTGTTCTCGTTGTTCTTTATGTTATACTTGGAACTTCGTTGGATGAAGTTGGTACTTGAAACTCTCACGAGGTCGGAGGGGGCGCATGGAAATTGAAATCCTTGCGGTGGCGCGAACTTTAATATCAACATTTGTAAGACTGGCCAATCATCTGTAATGTTATAGTAAGTATTTAATAATCTGTAATATTCATTCCCGCTTTATGGTTTATTTCACCATTAGTTGACTAATTCTGTTTTATAAACATTCTACAAAGTCATAAAGTACGCATACTATTATTAATTCATTGATCAGCTGATTCTATACAAAGGTTAAAGTCGTAAATGGTAATGAGTGGTTTAGTTACAATGTCTGTATGTCGTTTGTTGAGGTTAAGTCTGACAAGCACAAGTTTTTGTGCTATCTTCTCTATTATCAAAGAACGACAAAAATGTTGTAGCATTATTTGTTGAAACTACCCATATAAGTACTGATTTGGAGAGCGAGGTTTAATGCGAAGTTTAAATTACACTTTGGTAAAGATGCGATTCCAACATTTTACTAACCCACTGCGGGGTTTCCAGGTTTCAGTACTGCCAATATATATCTTTTTTATTTATGAAATTGTAATATTTATTATTATTATTATTATTATTATTATTATTATTATTATTATTATTATTAACTGCATTAAGAAAAGTAAAAATAAAAATTAATTATTTGTTTTTTTTTATTATGTAATAGAGAGAAGAGAAATTACATACCATATGTTTTAAATGTTATGTTATTTTTTTAGTTGGCTACCATGTCTTTATAACTTTATGTACGAAAACAAAGTGTTGTATTCTGTCCTTGTAGTCAACAGTTGTTTAATTACTAACATTAAGCTTTTGAGTTCTGTCCGCATGCACAGCAATTTTCCAAAATCGATTCGAATGTGCATTGCAGTGCCATCTATAGATAAGAATGTGTACTATGTCATGCCTTTGAGTGCTCCAGTGTGAGCAGCATGGTGAAGAGGGAGGGTACTGTACCGTTCGTTTGAACGACTCAACGACTCCGACTCATCACCACTGGTGACTGTTATTTCGGAACTGTTATTTGGAACATAGTATTTTTTCGGAACCGGAACAGTCGGAACTGTTCCGGGAAAAGAACAACTTCGCCCATCACTAAAGGAGAGGGAAAGAGGAACAGCTAACGAACATTGAAAATAACCGTTATACAGCATTGTTGTTGAAATTCTATTTGTCGAAAATACAACGTCCCATCCAAAGTTGCATTTCCTGGTAGTGTTAATCGATGAAAAAATGATCTTTAATATTACTTACATGCATGAACATATGAGTAAATAGTGAAATAACGAAACTTTACATTGATTTAGGAATTTTAAGACGAATATTAACAAATTAGGCTCTAACAATCATTTTAGGACATTATCAACTCTATGAATAGCTTTCAATTTTCGTGAAACTAAGTATTAATCAATATTTTTTTTTTCCTTTCTCCTAAAATAACAAAATACATTTGCCCTAAACTCGAATGTCTGCTTATAACATCAAACTCGATCACCATATCTCTAATAACAGTCATAAAATTCATGAAACCGCTTCAAACATTTATATACACCCTGTATTGTAGTGTTAAGATATTATATTGTGATATTTTAAATGCCTCTCGAGGGGAAGGGTACGGGCTGAGGAGTGCTCTCGCACGTAGGCCATTGTTTGCTTTCTGTGCATGCCCCATTTTGATTATTGCGATTCCTTACTAACTAATGTAAGTTCACTCTTAGCTGAGAGACTAGAACGTGTTCATAATGTGTGCATACGATTCATCTGCAATACTCGTAAATTTGACCATATAACGCCTTCCCTCCAGTTACTTTAATGGGTGCGTCTGAAGGAACGAAGAACAATACATTCACTGTCTCTTCTGATTAGAATCATGCATACTTCTACTCCGAATTATCTGTTATCGCGCTTTCAATTTCTTACAACTCTTCGAAACCGACATCAAGCACTTCTTTCTATCCTTCATCACAGAACGTCTCTATACTCATCCTCCTACACTGTAGAAATACTTCGCCTCTGGAATTCGTTACCTAATGACGTCAGGGACTGCCGGACTTTATCACAATTCAAAATTAAATTGGAAAATTTTGTCTTGTTTAATGCTTTTTAGATATTGCTAGAAGTGTTGATTTGTGTTTTTTACTCTAGATTAAAATCGCAAGTTTCTTGTTTATGTTAGTTAATTAGGATACAATTAATTACACTTAATCACTCATTTGAAGTTTGTGTGACTGCAACCTGTGTATATTTTTGTGTGACTTACTTCGTTTATAGTGTTTTTTTTTCCTTTTTATTTCTGTTATTGTATTTGTATTTCTGGTGGTGTGGAAGAGAAGGCCTGATGGCCTTAACTACACCAGAATAAATAAATAAATAAATAAATAAATAAATAAATAAATAAATAAATAAATAAATAAATAAATAAATAAATAAACAAGGCCCCCGCGCTTCAGATTTGCCTGCGGACAGCCTCAGAACTTCTCTGTAGCCCACATAATTATTTTGCCTTACCTAGTAGCCTAGATCATAATATACCCCACATAGGTCGGCTTTATAGGCTTTGACGTTAACAACTTTTGTCAGGTTTACTACGCTGCCATCTAGTTGTTACATAAGGAGTCACGTTATAATTCCCATTTGAATTGCATTAGCGACTGTACTGCCATCTTGTGTTCGTTTACGGCGGACGGATGGCGATCCTGGCGGTTGTTCTCTTCAAAATGCAAACGATTTTAACATAGCGATGACCTATCTGTTACATATATGATCTAGGCTAGTCGGCATCGCCGCTGTTCAAGGCCGGTCCCACGGGTAACATGAGCCCAGGGTACATAGCGCTGCCACCAGCAACTTTACCAGTGAAGTGATGCATATTGTAGATTCATAACAGCCTGTTTATCCACATTCTTATAATATTGACGACGTTCAGATCACATTTTTATGCTGAGGTATTTCCATAATTTCAGCTCTTCGGCCTTATTTTATCTTACTAAGCTGTTGAGTTTACGGAATTACATGATGTGCTGCGGAAATGTACCGTTAGTATTGTTATTCTTGTACATTTCCAAAATTATTTATTTATTTATTTATTTATTTATTTATTTATTTATTTATTTATTTATTTATTTATTTATTTATTTTGGTGTAGTTAAGGCCATCAGGTCTTCTCTTCCACAACACCAGGAATACAAATACAATAATAGAAATAAACAGAGAAAAAAAATACACTGTTTACAAAATAAAGCTACACAAAAAAATAAAGAGAGAGAAAAAAACACTATAAACAAAGTAAAGCCACACAAAATATACACAGGTTGCAGTCACACAAACTTTAAATGAGTGATTAAGTATCATAATTAATAATGTATGCTAACTAATTAAGTAACATAAACAAGAAACTTGCCATTTTAATCTAGATTAAAAAAAAAAGAAAAAAAACACAAATCAATACTTCTAGCAATACCTAAAAACATTAACTAAGACGAAATTTTCCAATTTAATTTTGAATTGTGATAAAGTCCGGCAGTCCCTGACGAATTCCAGAGGCGAGGTATTTCTACAGTATAGGAAGATGAGTATAAAGACGTTCTATGATGAGGGATAGAAAGAAGTGCTTGATGTCGGTTTCGAAGAGTTATTACTACATTTGAAGCAATATAAACCACAATGACTCTCCTAGAATGCAGAAGCTTATTTCATCTAGACGTTCTTACAGCGAATTGTGAAGACAGTCCACCAACTCTCTATTCAATTCCAAACCAATTTCACTGCGAGTTGCATTTTGTCTCTAACTCAATGTTAACCCGAAATTGAAAGTAAAGTCCCCTCTCTGAGACGAGTATGATTTTATTTAACATGAAAATTCACTTGAGACCAACATTTACTACCGACGAGATAACAACTGAAGGCGAGTGTTCCTGCAGGCATTCATCGGATATTTTTGCTCGAGTTTTTTCCTCAACCCTCGTGGCGTTTAGCTGTAATGATTGCTACAGAAACAGTGAAGAGGATTTTAAGTTGCTTCAAGTGTAGAAGTTTGTTACAAGAATCTTGTGGGTGCCCATCTTCCCTAAGTGGATAACAACGTAAAGGAATAAGTGCCCAACTTTTCGAGAGGTCTCACCATCCCCTTCAGTTCTCAGAAATTTCATACATTGCAGATTGTAGAGCTGATTGAAATTATACAATTGTCGTGAATATTAATTCTCACTGCTGGATGTATGTAAGGGAACAAACCCTTACATACCAGATCACAACGAGACTCTCCTGCAAGATATGACTGCCTATTGGCTCGATAAATGAAACAAAAGCAACAGTAACTTAGTCCACTTTCTCCTACTCTATTCAACTTAGCAATCGACGGTATCATTAAGGACCTTACTGATAATGAAGTATCGTACGCCCATGGTTTTTCATTAGATCCTACTCTAGACAATCTCTCTGCCGTTGCTTTTGCTGATGACATTGCTTTGATTTCAGGTAGTGAAAATGGAATTACATCTCTGATTAGTCTAGCAGAAAGTAACCTTTCTACCCTTGGTTTGGCTATTAACCCTAACAAGTGCAATTTAATAGCGATTAAAAGTGGTGTCCTATCTCAGTTCAATGTCATGTCCGCTAATGGTTCGCTCATTCAATCCATTTCTAATCCTAATGACCGCATTAAATACCTTGGTATTAATTTTAATGATGAAATCGTTTTTGATCAATGTGTAGTTTTTACCATATTCAGTAAAAATATCTCTAAACTCTGTCTCTCCCCTTTATTAAAACCTGATCAGAAGGTAACGATTATGAATCAATATCTGTGGCCCACTCTTACTTATCCCTTACAGTGTGCTCCACTCTACCAAATCAAAACCAAATTTCTTAATGATTTAGATAAAGTTACCAGAGGAGCATGCAAAGAGCTTATTGGTCTTCCTCATGACTGCCCAGACGGAATGCTTTACTCCCCTAAAAAATATCGTGGTCTTTCGTTAATGAAAGCATCTTGGGAAGCTTATGTGCAACACATAAATATCTGTAATACTCTTCTTCGTGTTGATGACTCCCATCTCCACAATGTTAGGGACCTTGTAAGCGAAAAAGTTTCTGCTCTGTCAAAATTGAATATCACAGCTATTGATGCTATCAACTGGTCAGGTCGTAAAATTCGTAAACACTTAAGAAATGACGCATTCCAAACTTGGACAAACCATACCTTGCGTGGTAAAGGGGTTATTGTTTATAGTGATCTCCCCAAGGCTAACTCATGGGTAAGCAATCGAAAGGGCCTATCTTCCTCAGAATGGACCAATGCTTTAAAAATGTCAAGCAATATTTCGGCGGTTCGCGCAATACCGGGCAGAACTCTAAGCACAACCCGCTGCCGTCATCCAGACTGTAGCGAGCTTGAAACACTTGGACACGTGCTTGGACAATGCCCCAAAGGCGAGCTGCTGATCAATGCTAGACATCATCGTGTACGACATGCTTTGGCGATATCGTTAAAAACTTTAAATTGGGAGATTCATGAGGAAGTGCATTGTGTAGCATCAGATGGTTCTTTCAGGCGGGCAGACATTATTGCTATCAACGGACGCTTAAAACGGGCTCTTGTTCTTGACCCTACTATCCGTTTCGAAAGAAACCTAAATCAGGCCACCGAGGTTGATATTGAGAAGAAAACCATATATGAACCTTGTCTGCCGTATCTTTCTCAAAAGTACAACGTCCCTCTTAAACAATGGTCCGTCATTGGTTTGCTGTTTGGCAGTAGAGGTTCAATCACAAAATTCACATGGAATTATCTTAAGGAACTTCACTTATAAATATTATCAAGGATTCTCTTCAAATATTACATCATCATCTCTATTTCAATTAATCAACTTATATTTACCTTCAACAATTAACTTTCTTTTTTCTTTAATGTATCACATCACATTATTGTACATGTTTATTGTATTCAGGACCCTTGTGGTCACTCAAAATTCTTTGAGCTGATGTCTATAATTTATAATTATTATTATGGATATCATATCTTCTTATTGTTCACCACCGAACACTTTCTCTTATATTTCGTTTTTTGCTTGCGATTAGACAAGTGTGAAAGGAATCTGGATTATGTGCCAAGCAGATGCTATAAATTATAAGAAAGCCAATTGATTCAAAACTATGCTTTTACTAAGAGAGGTGTCACCAATATCGCATACTTTCCTAATATCGCACCCTAATTATTTTAAGCTAATACATGTCACATGATCCCGAAATGTACAGTAACTAATTCTTTACGTTCGAAATTAACGGTAACTCCCGCAGGTGAATGTGTGTAGATTTTATTACATAATGTTCGGCTTTAATCTAAAATGCAATGTGTAAAAATATACACAGTGCGTAATCTGTCCTGATTAGTACAAGGAAAAAAGTTATCGTTGTTTGATTTTCCCATACTACAGAAGTATAAAACAAACCACAATTAAGAAGTCTTACATTTGTTACATTGCAGCGACTCAGTCATCTTAGAAATCTGCAAACAATACTCTTCAATATGCATTTTTCCTTATTAAAATCTCACTACTACTTTTTCAGTTATTATTATTGTTAAGTATAAAAATGTGAAAATATTCTACTTAATTCGAAGACTAGGTGTGTACCGCCTTCTCTCGTTATTGGTTCACAATTAGGAAGGAGCGGGTGAATAGTATCTTCAATATTTCTTGTCAGTTTCAGAAATAGGTGATAGTTCGAAGGGGCTAAATGTAGCGAATTTGGGGAATGATATATATATATATATATATATATATATATATATATATATATATATATATGGAAATTACGGAAAAACGGCTGAACGGATTTTAATAAATGACCCCTCATTTTGAAGCTTGGAACCCAAAGTTTTTCAGAAAAATAGTAGTTTTCAGTGAAATGTCAATTTTCCTACATCATTTTCTTATTTTCCAAAATCCATCTGTCGTCAGTTTTGAGAACTAATAGCATTTTTAGCACATTTTGGAATAAAACAAAACACACATTACAATAAACAATAGGCTGTTAGACGAAGGCCATGACCTGCAGGATTTCTGACATATTTAGAGCTCAAATTCAACTGGTTATTAAATCTTCAAGACTTACTAAAATAATTTACAGGTCTGATTCTGCGGTGTATAATTTTCTGAGTACAGCTGTGTATTGAATATTAAAATCTACAAAACTTGAGGTGGTTTGATGACATTTTTACCATTAGAAATGAATTATTATTATAGTTAATGCCATGATGTGACTATTTTTAATTAATTATGCATATTAATGTTATACTGATGGTATGAAAGTGAAACGTTTTGGGGTTATGTAAGTAGATGTAAAGAATATGTTAAATTAGATCTTCATTTCTATAATTTACTGAGTAGCGAATTTATAATATATATGTATTAGGCTATGTATATATATAATATATATATATACTTAATGGCGGTGTGGTGTAGATATTTAGGTGTGGCATTCTCTTCAGTATTGGCTCGAGAAAGCGCAAAAATTACAGTTAATAAGCAAAGACCAGAAGGTATTACTTACTGATAAAATAAGAGGCCTACAAAATTTTGTAGTCTCTCTATCATTTCAGCAAGATCTCTTAGCAGAATACATTTCAAGGTAGTTCACGAAACATGGTATTCTTCATTGAAAATAAATCTGAAAAATGTTTATTTGAACGTCTAATGAACTTAGTTTGCAACATTTGCTGCACAAGCCTCTAGTTAAATTGAAAGTCAACTTGTCTTCACTGATGCCTTGGGAATAACATCTGTCTTTTTGAATAAAAATATGTAGGCTATGTGATTGGTCTCCTGAAGTTCTATGCCTCTATGGTTTCCCAGCAAAGTCTCAAGAGGTCCGACGTTCTCTGTCGTTTTCCCACGGTGCTGGTGAAGTGCACCTGTTCTATTATGGCCAAGTGGTTCGAAAAGGTATTTCCGGGTATCAAAGTTTCGTAAGCGGTTCCCATGAAAATCCGTTTGATGTATTTTATATTGATTCCTGATTCAAAATATTTGAATATACATAAAGATCTTTTAGTGCTCAAACAAAATAAATTTGCCATGAAATCTGACATAATCTGGGACAGAGTGTATATTTGCAAAGTAATATTTCTCGTCCATGGCGTGACAGCCTAAGAAGGGACAAGGCCGACCAGCCGGCTACTGGCCTCACGTATACATGCCTTGGCAGAGGTGGACGATCATCCAACCAGTAAGGCAGTAATGTGTGATTAGCACACTGAAACACACACACAGCCTTGTAAATTCATTTGATATTTGAAAATTTGTCATGGCTAAATTTAGTAAGATTACATTCAAGTAAGTTGCATTCATTTTCCAGTAACGAAATACAGTCAGGTCAGTACCCAGTGCCAGCCTAGAATGGGACTGTAGGTTCATGGTGCGTGAATGAGATAAAATGATGGGGTGCTATTCATAGACATTTCGCTAGTCTGCGCTACGAGCGTGCTAAACTAGCCCCGGCTATCGACTGATTACTTGTACAGGATTCATATCATATCATATCATATCATATCATATCATATCATATCATATCATATCATATCATATCATATCATATCATATCATATCATATCATATCATATCATATCATATCATATCATATCATATCGATAACACTGGTATATGAATGCGATAAACGTTAGTTCGCTGATCATCCACCGGAAGCCCGCGATAAGAATGTCTATGAATATGGCTCATGGTGCTTAAGGTACTTCCAAGATCACATGATAGAAATATTATGCTACACCAAAATCTCACACAGGGAATTACGGGCAGTAATGGGTTACATGTTTATATCTATACTAATAATAAATCTGTAGCCGAAATTTTTCTGGTAATTTTCGATTTTCCAAAAATAATTGGTCCTAACATATATAATTAACCACCCTGAAACCGAAAATAGCTTTTTTGAAATTTTTGTTTGTATGTCTGTCTGTCTGTCTGTCTGTCTGTCTGTCTGTCTGCCTGTCTGTATGTTTGTTACCTTTTCAAGCGATAATGGCTGAACGGATTTTGATGAAAATTGGAATATAAATTAAGTTCGTTGTAACTTAGATTTTAGGCTACATGGCATTCAAAATACATTATTTAAAAGGGGGGTTATAAGGGGGCATGAATTAAATAAATGGAAATATCTCGCTTATTATTGATTTTTGTGAAAAAATGTTACATAACAAAAGTTTCTTTAAAAATAATTTGCGATAAGTTTTATTCCCTGAAAAATTTTGATAAGACTGATATTTAATGAGACAAATGAGTTTTAAAATTAAAATAACTGCCATCTAAGGCCGTGTAATGAAATAAAAAACAAATGACTTCGTCTATAAGGGGCCTTGGACAGCAACAATCGAAAGCTATGAAAGATAGCCTACAGAGAATGTTTCTGTGTCTGTATGAAGTAATATCGGAAGCTAAATTAACCGATTTGTATAATTAATTATTATTTCACCACTGGAAAGTATAGTTTCTCTAGATGGACATAATGCTATAATGTTATTACAGTAACTTCTGATATAATATAATATAATATAATATAATATAATATAATATAATATAATATAATATAATATAATATAATATAATATAATATAATATATAATATAATATAATATATAATATAATAATATTATATATAATATGTATATATATATATATTTAAGTTATTTGAAGGGTTCAATACCATAGTGGGCCAAGCGCCATTTACTGAATACGTAGAAAACAAGGGTTAAAATTAAGTTATTACCATAATTCAATTGAAACCTATAACAAGTAAAATAAAGTATACACATTAAATCTAAATGATGTGAATCTTCATTAAACTATGGTTGCATGTAATAAATATTAAGAAACAGGTAAAAGGAATTGTCATTGCACCAAATGAGTGTCTCTGGACCAAAATGATCGCATTTTAATTATTTGGATGCAATTTAAATTAAGTAACATATTAAACGATTTATCCTTCTATCAAACACGAATGTTCCCTGGATCAAATGTCCTATTTTAATTATGTAATTACTTTATATTTATTTCTAACAGGTGCAGCGGAGCGCACGGGTACGGCTAGTTGTCAATAAAATATAAAGATATTATTTCATAACAGAGTTAAATTTGCTATCAATACATCCTGTTTGTGTTTTCTAGTTCGAGTGATTATCTAGTTTCTATACCAGAAACTTTGTAGGATCCATTTAATCTGATATTGAATGGAAACTGGGCACTAAATTGATTACCATAGTTTTGAGAACTTCATGTGCTGATTTACGTATTTGTATTAAGCCAGTCTGTCTTCAAAGCTGTATTAGAAATGTCTATGTTGTGATTTGATATCATCATCCGGACCTATTGCAACATCCAGTTTTGTCAAACAAAAATTATGTTAGTTTTCTAGGGTGCTATTCATAGACATTTCGCAGCACGCGCTACGAGCGTACTAAGCTAGCCCCGGCTATCCACTGGTTACTAGTACAGAATTCAAATCATATCCTATCGCTAACACTGGTTTATGAATACGAAAAACGCTGATCATCCACCGGAAACCCGCGCTAAAAATGTCTATGAATACGGCACATAGATATTAATGTTTATAAGGAGTATTGTGAACATTCAGAAGTACTATACATACACGCGTATGTTTTCCTCTTGGTGTAGTGATTAGCGACACCCGCTCCTAAGAAAAAGGTCTCGGGTTCGATTCGCAATTCTGTCAGGGATTATTGCTTTGTTTAATATGATTCGGATGTTTGCGTTGCCCTTAGGTTGTAATTAGATTTAGATATAAGGCTTGTGGGGGCAAGTTACCTAGTTGAGGTTTTTTCCGGGGTTTTCCCTCAACCCAATATGAGCAAATGCTGGGTAACTTTCGGTGCTAGACTCCGGACTCATTTCACCGGCATTATCACCTTCATTTGATTCAGACGCTAAATAACCTGAGATGTTGATACAGCGTCGTAAAATAACCCAGTAATAGTAATATACGTTATAAGAGCGGTATGTTGACGTTTTCATGGTCGAGGAAAAGATTGAAAAAGCGAAACGTAGTTGAGCTTTTTTAATTTCCGAGAACATGAAAACAAACATACCGCTCGTGTATCGTATATTATTTTGTGCGAAGATCGTTTATTACATACCTGAAAGACGAATTTCTAATTAGTTGCAATGAAATCTCCATCTTTGTTTCTGTTTAATGACGGCAACTTCGGAAAACCAAAATATCTTTCTTCAACATTGTTGCTATAAAATGTTTTCTGTGTTTACTATACTCCAGCAGCCCGTGATATACGTCTGTCTTTATTTTTCCCCCAGTCTATAAATGCGAACTTAAAACAAACGGTAAGGTTATGTAATGATTTATTTTTCATTTAATATTTTATTTATATAACATATTGCAGTAATAACATCGGCATCAGGATTCTTGTTGATTTTTTCACGGCTTCCTTAATGTTACTTGTATCAGGAATGCAATAAGTTTCGTGGAGTAGTAGACTTTACTTAATTTTTGCAAATATTTAAAAACAATAATTAACAGTGCAATTTAGGTGAAATTGCAGTGGTAAGTTTCCAATTTATAATTATTACTATGTTAAACGTCTCTGAAAGTACTGAATGCCATTCCTGAACTTGTGAAGTTGAGGAAATCGCTCGCATATCAGCCATTCTGGACAAATTGGGAATTCCAATGGAAATGTGCTTTTCGGAAATATTTGTGTCTACTATTAGTGTATGATAGATAAAGCTCTAAATTTAAATATTCTAATATTTTGTTTTATTTTGAAAAGGAAAATATTTTACAGGCTTTAAGAACATTGAATCTAAGTGGTCTTGCCTGGGTAATGCGTATTTTTTGTTTCCCTGAAGTTTGCAGCACTTACTCAGAGAGAGATCATCTGTTAATGTATGTTTTTCAAGGAGCTATTGTTCAATAAATACTTTGAGAGTCTACACTGTTAATTCCAGAAAGCCAGGATCAAGAAACGTTTTACTCTGTACTGTATTATTTCTGTCACTTATTTTCAGTAGTCTGGGTTAATAACAATTGATCTTACAGTTCAAGTGAATATTTTGACTTAGAAATGTCACAGTTGTTTTGAAACTGGAAAAATGAAGGTCATTAACTCATCTGTAACATCCGTGACAAAATGTTTAACATCCGTGACATGGAAAAAATAGCTATAAAATATTTACCGATTACGTTTTGGTGAACTAATTGGGTGCCATGAGATTTGCATAGCTTTCGCATGGACACTGTGAGAATGAATCTTCATTTGCTTGAGGGCGAGACCTGAGTTTTACACTTTTTGTTAAGAAGGTGTAAACTGAATTCACAAATCTTGCAACATCCGTGACGGAATCTTGTCTTTATTTTCTGCAATAATAATAAATTTTATTCATACAACTTTTTCTGTAAAATGATACTCATCTTCTAAATTGATTCTAATAATAAAAGTTGACAAAATTAATTTCATTTCCAATATATAGAGTTTGAAAATAGTAAAAATGTAACATCCGTGACATCTGGAATGGCCGATGTGTAATCTACTAGGCTGGCACATACGCACTTCGGTGTGTGACACAACAGATCCGTTTTTGCCTCCGTGACGTCACGTAATATTTAACTCTCGTGTTGATCTCCCTCAACTGTCTGGATCCACGATATTGATTAAACGTGAAACATCTCTGACGTCACGAGTATTTGACGTAGCCCGGGGCCTTTATAAAACGAAGGTAATGCGCTGCGATAATAAATTGACTCAAACTTTTCAAATAAGTGTTCCATAGCTTCTGGTTATATCGAAGATATCTTCGGAAGACTGCAACGACCGACACAAGGAGCAAGCAACTGCAGCTCCATAAACTACACATCATTTTAGCATTGCTTTAGTTGGTTATTTAATGACGGTGTATCAATTACTAAGTTATTTATCGTTGACTATTACACTTTTACTACGTCACACTACTTTTGACCAATGAAACGGTACGAAAGGACGTATTTCAACCAATCATGGCTGCTTATCGCACAATTTTATCGCGTCCCTAGCATTTGTTTCTTGTTTGCCAACATTTCAAACTGCGCTCGTCTGGACGTAAAAAAAAAAAAAAAAAAAAGAAAATTACAAACCACTCCAGTCTATGCACAGGACTTTCAAATATGACTCGCATTGGCATTCAAGAACGAGAATTAATAAAAATCACTGGTCATAGCTATGCATCTTCCCTAAAATCCTATTTACAAATAAATGAAGAGCACCATTCGGAAATCCTGAATAAGTTGAGGAATAAACCATGCACAATACATCAACGAGTTCCACTTATTTTAAGCACACGTCTAATATAAAACACTAACACCAACCACTAAAACATTCAAATTTGAAAATTGTACTTTCAATAATTGTTTCTTTTAAAATTATTCATGTTTATTTTTTATGTCATCGTCGTTAATTAAAACTTTTCTAAAACTCGTTTATATTATTTAGGTTATGTTATAGCTTCTGCTATATGATATTATGGATAGTCACGTATCAGAGATTGTTTAATACTAAGATTTATTGAAAATAATCTGTAAAGTGACGTTGATTACTGGGATCCGGATGATTGAAGTGGAATGCAACTGTTTTAATAAAAATGAAATTGAATCAACAAAGCCTTCTTGACTAGTAACCGTCTACAGAGTTCAATGAAGATTCCATAGTTGGCACACCTGATAACATCACATAATCATAGCACACCACTGCCATCTAGCATGCATCTAACGTAATATTTGTAATGTTGAGATGGTACAATAATACATTTGAAGACAGTTGTATTTTCGTAAGTCAATTAATATTTTATTGTATTGGAGTACTTCGTTACTTCTAATCTTAATATACTTATTTCTAATCGTGTAATAGTCAATTAAATCTCACCCGAGTTTTGATTTTCTCTAGATAAATCAAAACCCAAAACCTCTAGCGAGATTACTGTTGATAAAATAGAGCAAAATACAGGGTGATTCAGTAGGAGCCGTAATTACTTCAGGGTATGGATGATTCTGAGGGAAAAGTTTGTCAAGTTTTCAATGGGTGTGGAGATGCAGCTGTCTGAATGATACACGTATCGAACGTTACGAGTTGAATAGGGAAAAGAAATGACTTAATGATTAGGGTAACGAAAGTAGCCTACCCAAAAAGTAACCTGAGTTAAGAAATTGGGAACGAAAGTAACGAAATGCAACGAATTTAAAGGACTTAAATGGTCGTTCGTAACGGAATGGCGCATTTTGTTCTGCTTCATATATGAGCTACGGTGGTCGGTTGTCAGCGATTACATATGAAAACCACAGGGAAAAAACTTGACAAGTCACGTTTTACTGTTTTACAGGAGAGAAAGTTGAAAGTTTCAAGACCTATTATATTGTGTTGTCTTTGGCTTATCATTCTTCAAATTTCTTTGAACCTATAAGATTCTTATTCTTAGACAAATGTACACTACCTGAGCTATTACATGACATCTAAAACAGAACATAGATAATTTTGGGTCCACACCTGTGGAGTAACGGTCAGCGCGTCTGCCGTGAAACCAGGTGGCCCGGGTTCGATTCCCGGTCCAAGTTACCTGGTTGAGGTTTTCTCCGGGGTTTTTCCTCAACCCAATATGAGCAAATGCTGGGTAACTTTCGGTGCTGGACCCCGGACTCATTTCACCGGCATTATCACCTTCATCTCATTCAGACGCTAAATAACCAAAGATGTTGATAAAGCGTCGTAAAATAACCTCCTGAAAAAAAAAAAAAAAATAGATAATTTTGGACTTATCACGCTTTTTCCCTGTGATCTTCATATGGGAGTCTAATACAGTCTAGAAGGCTGAAGAGAATTGACTGCGTGTCCATTTTTGTTTCAAGTTCGGTAGACACCCTGTGATTTTAAAATATATTGCTTATTACATGGTATCAATACATTTAATCGATTCAAAGAGCGTATTCCAAATCTCAGCGCTGAGCAATCTGATGGCATCACGGTATTCCGAATTTCACCGATGACGTCATTGATGCTCCACCGGTGTCGCACCGGTACCATCAGCTTGCAAAGGTGGTGGCAGTCTCCATCAGCCGCCATCAGTGAATCTGATTGGTTCTTTTATAGGGCGGGAATTAGCAGACGAATGACATCGTGACAGGGGCTTCGTCATGGCGGTGTGTTCTGCTGTATTGTTTGTAATGAGCACAATGTAATAGTAATATACGTTACAAGAGCGGTATGTTGATGTTTTCATGGTCGAGGAAAAGATTGAAAAAGCGAAACGTATTTGAGCATTTTTTTAATTTCCCAGAACATGAAAACAAACATACCGCTCGTGTATCGTACATTATTTTGTGCGAAGATCTTTTATTACATACCTGAAAGAGGAATTTCTAATTAGTTGCAATGAATTCTCCATCTTGGTTTCTGTTCAATGACGGCAATTTTAAAAACGAAAATATCTATCTTCAACATTGTTGCTATAAAATGTTTTCTGTGTTTACTATATTCCAGCAGGCCGTGATATACGTCTGTCTTTTTTTTTCCCCAGTCTATAAATGCGAACTTAAAACAAACGGTAAGGTTATGTGATGATTAATTTTTCATTTTAATATTTTAAGAATATTATTTATATAACATATTGCAGTAATAACATCGGCATCTGGAATCTTGTTGATTTTTTCACGGCTTCCTTAATGTTATTTGCATTACAAATGCAGTAACTTTTGTGGTGTTGTAGAGTTTACTTAATTTTTGCAAATATTTAAAAACAATAATGAACATTGCAATTTAGGTGAAATTGCAGTGGTAAGTTTCAATTTATAATTATTACTATGTTAAACGTCTCTAAAAATAATATGTTAAAAACCTAAAGCAGTAAAATGAATGTCGCGCTTAAGCGGTAAGAAGAGGGAAATTGTTATGTGTGTTACGTTGGGAATACTGAATGTGGTGTTTCACACTTACCGCGTATTGGTTTTGTGCGGAAAGCAAGCAAATACGCTCGATCTGGCACAAAATATATTGCTTATTACATGGTATCAATACATTTAATCAATTCAAAGTAATGGCTCAAAATGTCCACCATAGGCTTCAAATAGACTTTCCGCTTTGTTGACAACAGTAAGTGTTGCTCTTCTGACATCATCTTGTCGTTCTTTTATAAGGGCAGCGCTGTTCATAATGCAAACGACAAATTCGCCCCTTGTGCTTACTTCGTATTGCACACAGCGCCTTTCAACCACCCCCACTGAAAAAAAAAAATGTAGAATTAAGATCTGGAGGTCTCGGTGGACACTGCACGTGACCATCCTGGCCGATCATTGTTGGAGTGAGTATGGGATTTAGACGATGTGCCACCTGACGTCTAAAATGTACAGGGGCTTCGTCATGCTGGAAGAACATGCCATCCTTGTAGCCATGGAAACTGCAAACAGTTGTTTCTCATTATGAACAGTATTGTCCTCTGGCGATCTCAGAAGCGCGACACGTGCTAGTTCTTTGTACGTAGTCAATACTGCGTAGTACTTTGTCCTTTTCTTGCCATGTGTATATTGAAACAGCTGTATCTGCACACTCATTGAATATTGGATAAATGTTTATATAAGCTTTTCTACTCTGGAAAGACCAAAGAATATTTACCATCTCTCATAAACCTGTGTCTATTTTATACGATTTTTGCCTGTGTTAGTAGGTCCTATAGTGCCTGTACCGGATATACCCGAAGAGTTATAAATAATGTAATAGTAATAAGTATTATTTTATTACAATAATAACAATATTGTAACATTCTATTCTCAAAAATCTTATCTGTTTCAATTATCCAGTGGTACAACCATTCTCTTATTATTTTTAGACGTGCGGGAAATTTTAGACATTGTTACATTTTCTATGCACATTATAGATATGTGTCGGCCTGGGTGACTCAGTCGGTAGAGTGATGGCCTTCTGTGACCGAGGTTTCGGGTTCGATCCCGGCCCAGGTCCATGATATTTAAGTGTGCTTAAATGCGACAGGCTCACGTCAGTACATTTACTGGCATGTAAAAGAACTCCTGCTGGAGAAAATTTCGGCACACCGGCGACGCTGATATAACCTCGGCAGTTGCGAGCGTCGTTTTCTTCTTCTGCCACGAACTCTTCCTCCGTTCACTATTCCTTCCAGTGCATCCTTCAGTAGGCAGTTTCTTCTCAGCCGGTGACCGAATCAATTATTTTCCTTTTTCTGATCAGTTTCAGGATCATTCTTTCTTCACCCACTCTTTCCAACACAGTTTCATTCCTTATTCTGTCTGTCCACTTCACACGTTCCGTTCTTCTCCTTATCCACATTTCAAATGCTTCTATTCGCTTCTCTTCACTTTGTCGTAATGTCTATGTTTCTGCCCCATACAATGCCACACTCCATACAAAGCAATTCACTAGTCTCTTCGTTAGTTTTTTCTCCAGAGGTCCGCAGAAGATGTTCCTTTTTCTATTAAAAGCTTCCTTGGCCATTGCTATCCTCCTTTTGACTTCCTGGCAGCAGCTCATGTTACTGCTTATAGTACACCCCAAGTATTTGAAGCTGTTCACTTGCTCTACTGCCTGATTTAGAATTCTCAAGTTTATCTTCTGTATTTTTCTTCCTATGGCCATGCTCTTCGTCTTGTTTGCATTTATCTTCATCCCATACTGCTCACAGCTGTCATTTAGCTCCAGTAGCATATCCCTTAGTATAATTTCCTCTTCTGCTAACAACGCCATATCATCAGTAAATCTTATGGACTTTTTTCTTCTTCCTCGTACTATCACTCCTCCCATGTTCTGAAAACAGTTCGTTATTAAAGGGCTGTCACATATTGACTACTTTCAAAAGACAGTTATAAAAAACTGCTTTTCGTCCCTAGAATATGATCTTTCTTCAAATATTACTTTTGTAGAATATAATTTTAATTTTTAATAGATTTTCCTTCATTATGTTAATCATTTCTTTTGTCCAAATTATCTTACTTAAAACTAAATTGTAATTGTTTTACTGTTAGCATTACATGTATCAAAACACATTCATATTTTGCTTTTTATTATTATTATTATTATTATTATTATTATTATTATTATTATCATTATTATTATTATTATTATTATTATTCCATTCTTTTCTGCATTGCTATTATTCATGACATTTACAATAATGTATTTTTGTATTTGTTGTGTGGAAGAAAATGCCTGGGGCCTTAACTCTGCCAGTAACAATAAATCAATAAAATAAGTGAATGAATAAATAATTTAAATAGTGGGAAAGAGTATGGCAATATCATTCTTATGACTGGAATGCATTGTGAAAAGTCTGCGGTGTCTAGTTTTGAATCATGAATAGCACTCAACTGCATCACAAACAAGACGCAAATGTTCCCTAACAGTACCTGTGTCACGCGCGAAACATGACGTCACGTCAATATAGTCTATGAACAACTAACCTTATGTCCGTACGCCCGGAGCCAGAATACGATCCCTAGTAATAACAGACGAGCTAGGAAGATATGTATAAAAACTGGAATGATCATATAGGTGGAATGAATGAAGAAAGATATCCTAAGCAAATAATGCAATGTAAATGAAAGGCAGGCGAGATGTGGGCATACCTAGAAAGCGAAGGGCTGAAGTCTGAACAGGCGTAATGACCTATTGCATGAATGAAGAAGAAAATGATGATGATTTAGCACAGGCTGTGCATTATTTGTGTCTACTAAATTTCGGCCTGAACACTGTTTCGCTATGCACATTTCGCTGGCACAATAGCTGGTTGTGTGTCTATATCCTGGGAATTATTGTTGATCAGCACTTGAAATGGGATAGACAAATCACCTTTTTATGTAACAGGATCCGTAAAACAATTTACAAATTTGTAAACCTTCGCCATTACTTGCCTACTCATGTATTACGTTTGGTTTATTTGGCTATAGTTGAATCTGTTATCCAATATGGTATAACTGGATGGGGAGGCATTACACAAACTGCTCTTCTTCCTCTAATTATGTTGCAAAAACGTATAATCAAAATTTGTTTGAAAAGGCGACTGGATTATCCAACAAATTTGATCCATTCCGAATTGAATGTTTTTAGAATTGACCAAATTTATAAATACTCTTTAATGAAATTCTGTCATAAAAATAGAATGAAATTTGTAGCTCAGCCACATGCTCATAATACAAGACGAAATGAAATTCTTAAATTAGTTGAACCTAAATGTTTCACATCTGCTGCTTTACTACACAGTACAAATTATGGTCCACGTCTATATAATTCGATACTAAAATTTCACCCAGAATTGACTACTTTAAGCAATAAATTTTCAGATCCAGAATTAAAAAATTTATATGACAGACTTCCCTGTATATATATTATGTACCATGTATTGTAAAACAAGGTTATTTCTATCCTAAGTGTAGTTTTTCTATCTTATATTGGTTACTATAGCAACATGATCTGTACTAATTATACTACTAATAATAAGTTAATATTAATCCACCAATCTCAACATCGTCTCTTTTTTCACTCAGTTATTACTAGTATTATCATTTACTAAATTTATTATCATCTTTATGTGAGCTTTTTTCGCTAGGAATAGTATTTTGTCTACAAAGTATGTATATCTATGTAACGGAACTCTCCCCGAACACGACCTTTGCTCTTTCGGGGTATTTTAATATAACGTTTTTATGTATATGTTATTAAATAAATAAAGTATGTACAGTTAGTACACGGATTTAACAATTTCATTTAACTCAAAACACTATTTAAAACACAGATTTTTTTCTTGACATGAAGTCGAAACAAGTACTTAAGCTTATAGCAGTGAATGATGGTGATTTTAGTGGTAAAGATGCAGTTCAAGTTAAAATATATTATATTTAGATACAGTGCTTGGAAAAGAAACTGAATGTACATGGTTTTGTCTTCTGTCATAATTTATTATGACACAGTTGGAATCCTGACATGCCATTCTCAATTCATCAACTATAGAAAGTTTATAAAATTTTAATGCTGGAAAGCCGGGTTCGAGTCCCGGTGCCAGAGAGAAAGTTTCTCCGTTCTACCGATTCTTTACCATATGGAAACGCAGAATTACTGCACTGAAACTCCATATTTACTTCAGTACATCATAGTAAATTAAATGTTTAAGATTCGATGGCGGAAAAAAACTCAAGATACCGGAACACAAAGCTATGATTAAGTTTTAATAATTCAATAAAAATGTCAGTTACGTAAACCAAACCTTCCTTCAAAACATCGAATATTACCGAATATTACAAGGAAAGAGTGATATATGATAGTACACTTCATTAACATCTACCAAAATCTGGTATAAAATTCTACAGAACAAAGTTTTTTAAAATTGAGAGAAGTATTTCCAATTTTTATTTCAACAAAATACTGTTTCATAACTATCTTCCGTGAAATGAATACCGACTTCTAGATATTGGTAAAAAAACAATGCTTCTCTCTACAATATTCTCCAATAGAAAAACGGACTGCTTAAGAATGAAGATTGCAAAACATTTTTTTATTTTACTGTTTCTTCATATATTAGCTCATGCGATAAGTATAACATTGTAAACTAATTTCATAATAATGGTCCATGGGCGTGAATTTGAACTGCCACTGGGGGAGACCCTGGTGTACCAGCATCATGCGGAAGTACTGCGTGAAGTCTTCGATTTCTTCTATGTCTTGTGACTGTGTTTAAAGTATTTTCTCTTGTTACATTACTTCTGTAGCTATGTTCAAATGCATCTGATAGTAGTATATTAAAAACTATAGAAAGGTTTTATTATGTATATATAATATTAATGATTCTTAGAATGTTGAAAAGGTAGTAATTTCTTGAATGATGGATTAAAAACTTTGACTTTTAGCAAAGTTTTAATAAATAAATAAATAAATAAATAAATAAATAAATAAATAAATAAATAAATAAATAAATAAATAAATAAATAAATAAATAAATAAAATAAAATGTAAGAAATATTACTACATACACCCTTGTAACATTTAGCCAGCATTTTGTTGGCAGTGTCACAGATTCGTCTTGTATTCGCTGCCACAATTTATATTAAAATTTTGTTGCACAGAAATGTGATTTGTGTGGCAGAACATCCGCCTCGACAGGGACCTCATCACGCGAAGTTAGGCCACCAGGGACCGGAGCGAAGTCAAACTTATCTTAACGAAAGAGGAGGCCAACCGACTTCTTGGTCCGAGGTTATTCGAATATTGAGTGCTAAAAAATATAAAACTTGGGGGTCATAACTTTCTTATTGGTTTCCCAGTACGGTGAGATATCTTACAACATTGGTTTACTTTCTGTCGCTTCGAATACAGAACGAAGGATATAGAGGGAGAAAGAAAGCCGAATATATTCCAGACACGTCAGAAACTTTCATTTTGTGACGCTGTCACATTAAAAGACAGCGAGGAAGTTAAGGAGCAGACAGACGGGGACGAAGTTGTAAACTGAAGATTCTGTTTGGAGCGAATTCTTTTTATGAATTTTAAAGATAAGTTACTTCGCCTCGAATGAATGTGCAACAAGCTGTGTTCTGCGTTCCGTGTTACGCCGTGTATTAAATAATGTTAGTCAAATAATTACGTAATTTTGCCGTCATCTCCACAGTGTGCAGCAAACGAGGCTTCCAAATTGATATCAGAAATTTTTTTATTTATTTTTGATTTATTTATTTATTTATTTATTTATTTATTTATTTGTTTGTTTGTTTATCTGTCTGTCTATTTATTTATTTAATTATACGAACAAATCATCGATCACAATCGATCTTTGAATGCCAGTGTGCCAGTACTAATACTGCATCCTGTACTCAACGAAATACCAAAGTAGTAAACAGAGAGTACTAATACTGCAGGATATGCAAATTGATCTTAAAACAGCACCACAGTTCCATTACAAAAATTGGCATTATTATTATTATTATTATTATTATTACTACTTATTTACTTACTTACTTAATTACTGGCTTTTAAGGAACCCGGAGGTTCATTACCGCCCTCACATAAGCCCGCCTTCGGTCCCTATCCTGAGCAAGATTAATCCATTCTTTATCATCATATCCCACCTCCCTCAAATCCATTTTTATATTATCTTCCCATCTACGTCTCGGCCTCCCTAGAGGTCTTTTTCCTCCGGCCTCCCAACTAACACTCTATATGCAGCAAATCTAGTCTTTCAGGTGAAGCTCCCTGTAAAGCAGATTTGAATAATTTCAAGGGAAAAATTGTTCCGGGGCCGGGTATCGATCCCGGTACCTCTGGATATAAGGAGAAAAGTTGAGACGGTGTCGGGTGGAGTTCCCGGTAGCTCAGTGGTAGAGCGCTGGTACGTTCAACCAGAGGTAACGGGATCGATACCCGGCCCCGGAACAATTTTTCCCTTGAAATTACTCTATATGCATTTCTGGATTCGCCCATACGTGCTACATGCCCTGCCCATCTCAAACGTCTGGATTTAATGTTCCTAATTATGTTAGATGAAGAATACATTATTATTATTATTATTATTATTATTATTATTATTATTATTATTATTATTATTATTATTATTTACGTATATTCCTTTCCTCACGAACAATCTTACTTTGTTACAAATAATTTCTCATAGTAAATAAAAGTTGTGGATAATTATGTGAAAAGTTCAGGAAATACGTGTCGGATATTTATCACATATTTGTTGACTTCAAGGTTAACATTCGTTTTCGTATGAATAACAGATCTACGCTGTTACCTAAGTTATTGTACAATATGAATAATGTTATTTTCAATCCTTGTGCAATATTAATAAACTGAAGTTTGATAGAGTGCAAAATGTTATTTTGAATAAGCCTCATAGGTTAGTGGTCAGAGCTTCTGACTACAGTTCATGAGGTCTCGGGTTCGATTCCCAGTTAGAACACACGAATTTTTCCTTAAAAGGGAATTCTGTCTGTGTTCGTGCATGGTCTGGAGATTAGTTAGGCTTAGGTTTGAGACCTCTCCTGGCACTCTGCCTTCCAGGATTACAAATAAGCCATTGCCAGAAGATGAGGAATGTCAAGTGATTAACTGGTGGCGTTGGGGAAAAAAGTCATTTCTTATAATTTTAATTTATGTTTTTAATAGATAGTAAATTGTTATTTTCAGTTCTTTTGTACAATATCAGTAATATTATTGACAAAGAAATTACAGTAATGTGTTATTTCCAGTTATTTTGTTCCACTTCGATCACGTATTACGTAAGGTAATCTTTGTTATTTTCAATAATTTTGAATAATATTAGTAATCTGGAGCGAAGAGGCTAGCGGAGTGGTAGAGGGCTAGCCTTGCATTCGGGAGGTATGGGGTTTGATCCCAGGGGTCGGAAATCCTAACTGAGGTTTTTCATGGTTTTCTTAATAATTTCCAGGCAAATGCCAGGATTGTATCTCTTGAAGGTCTGGCCATGGACAGCGATCCTTCCCTTAATCCTTTCATATGTGTGAGTGAATGGTGTGTAATATCTTTAATGTGTTGCTTAGCTTGTGAGTGGCTACTACATCACTGACTGTATTATGTATAGAATTAGTCCTTACAGTCACACAGCTCGTAGGGTGAAATGTCAAATTAATGGATATTAATAATAATAATAATAGTAATAATAATATCATAATAATAATATAATAATATCATAATAATAATATAATAATATCATAATAATAATAATAATATAATAATAATAATCATAATTTTAATATTTTTATTTATTTCTTCAATATTAATGTGCGAAACAACAGCACAAGGCCAATTACAGTTTAGCACAAGATACAAACAAAACAACAAATGATGATGAGAATGAATGATAGAAATGGCAGTGAGATGAAATACAATCAATATAATAGTCTACATTAATCAATTGACCAAATGCAACAAAATAAATAGCACAAATAATATTATTAAAATTAGTTCAGTGAGATAATTAAAATAATGGCAATTGAATAGAGTGAATTACAAATGTATTAATGAAATCAAATAAATGAAGACTGGAATAATATGAGTAATATTGTAAAGATATGAATTGGCAAGAATAGTATAATACATATCTTGACAATGGCATAAATTAATAAAACTGACATAAACACTCAAAAAATATACTACACATTAAATGTGTAATAACAATAATAGTAATAATGTTATCACTAATAATAATAATAACAATAACACTACTACTACTACTACTACTACTACTACTACTACTAATAATAATAATAGTAATAATAACATCACTAATAATAATAATAATAACAACTATACACTACTACTACTACTACTACTACTACTAATAATAATAATAATAATAATAACATCACTACTAATAATAACAATATCACTACTACTACAACACTACTACTACTACTGCTAATAATAATAATAATAATAATAATAATAAAAATAATAATAATAATAATATCACTAAAAATAACAATAAACTACTACTACTACTAATAATAATAGTAATATAACAATAACACTACTACTACTACTACTACTACTACTACTACTACTTCTTACTTACTGGCTTTTAAGGAACCCGGAGGTTCAGTGCCGCCCTCACATAAGCTATTGGTCCCCTACCTACTTAATCCAATAATAGTAATAATAATAACTTCACTAATAATAATAATAACACTAGTACTAATACTACTACTACTACTACTACTACTACTACTACTACTACTACTACTAATAATAATAATAATAATAATAATAATAATAATAATAATTTAATTTATTTATTTAAATATTAATGTGCAATAATAATAATAATAATAATAATAATAACAATAACACTACTACTACTACTACTACTACTAATAATAATAATAAAATAATAATAATTTATTTATTTATTTAAATATAATGTGCAATAATAATAATAATAATAATAATAATAACAATAACACTACTACTACTACTACTACTACTAATAATAATAATAATAATAATAATAATAATAATAATAATAATTTATTTATTTATTTAGAATATTAATGTGCAATAATAATAATAATAATAATAATAACAATAACACTACTACTACTAGTTCTACTAATAATAATAACAGTACTAATACTACTACTAATGATAATAGTAATAATAATAACACCTCTAATACTACTACTACTACTACTAAAAAAGGTAAAAAGGTATCCCCGTAACATGCCATGAAGGCATTTGGGGGCATGGAGGTAGAGCCCCATGCTACTACTACTACTACTACTACTAATAATAATACTAATAATAATAATAATAATAATAATAATAATAATAATTTATTTATTTAGAATATTAATGTGCAATAATAATAATAATAATAATAATAACAATAACACTACTACTACTACTACTACTACTACTACTAATAATAATAATAATAATAATAATAATTTCTTTATTTATTTATTTATTACTAATAATAATAATAATAATAATAATAATAACAATAACACTAACTAGTACTAATAATAATAACAGTATTACTACTACTACTACTAATAATAATAGTAATAATAATAACTCTAATACTACTACTACTACTAAAAAGGTAAAAAGGTATCCCCATAACATGCCATGAAGGCACTTGGGGGCATGGAGGTAGAGCCCCATGCTACTACTACTACTACTACTACTACTACTACTACTAAATAATAATAATAATAATAATAATAATAATAATAATAATAATAATAAACAGTGATAGCTGGAGAAAGACATAACCGAATTACCCTCGCTTCTGGTTTACTACAAAAGCTGCACAATATTTTACTTGGATACTGCAAGTGGGGATTACTAGAGAAATGGATGCGTCCGCCCCTTGAAACCCTAGACGCCGCTCTGCAAGGCAATGGGCTTCCTTAACTCAACGCCTTGTATATTACGTAGATGCTTACACAACTTCCATTAGCTTTAAATATTCATACACCTCGTGGAAATTCAAAACTTGGATGAAAAAACTTTCGCAGAACATTAAAGCATTTTCAGTACTTTCAAAGTAAACCTGTGTGAGCAGCATTTTGCACTAACACAGATGCGGTGTACTGAATTATCCTGCACTTCATTTAACTTCGTGTCATTAGGTTGGAGATTGCGCTCAAACCCAAGACCTGCAAGAACCTTAGCTCGGCTGATGCCGGCGGTCATAGCACTACGTCACAAGAAAATATTCCAGGTCCTTCCACGTCCTTGAAAATTCTGATATTGGTATTTATTTGTCAGCGAACTTTACAACTCGTAGTTATGGTGGACGTGCTTCTCTGTCCACCATCTCTTTAATATAAGTTATACCACCCTTTATGTTAATGTATTAATTTGCTTAGTATTTCTGCTTACTTCCTAGTTTTCTGTTTTAACTGAATATATTCCCTATTTATCTTCTTGTATTCTCTCTCATACATAGACTTTATTGTATATTCTTTTCCTTAATAATTTTCATTATTTATTCTTTATTTGTTTTAATTAATTTTTTATTCTCTATCCTCCAATCTACCTACTCTTAATCATTCATTTCCAGCTATTTTCTCCTGAATTATTTGTCTACATTTCCATTTTCTCTATTTTACAACACATATATCACTTACTATTTCCCTACTATTCTCGCCTCTATATATTTACGCACTTACCTCTTTCCCTTCGCTTCAAACGTAAATTCTCTCTTTCACTGCCTCTTTCCGTATACTTACATCTATACTACTCCCATTGAAACACATGAAATATCTAATTCACTTAATTACACTTCCAATTTCTCTCTCTTCCACTTCTCATTCCTTCATTTTTATTTATCTTTATTTATTTAGTTAGTAGGCAAAGTGAGTACAAATTAAAATTATACAAGTGTTCTTTCATTTTAATTCTCCATTGCTTGTGTCTATTTTACTACACTCTTACACTATCTTCTTATTCTTATCACTTTCTTCTCCAGTCTTGTCCTATCACTTTTGTCACCCCTGACCTTCTTGCACTCAATTTTAGCGCTCTTCTTCCTCGATAATCTCTAAAAATCCCTGTCTAATCTGTCCTCATAATCACTAATTTCTGGTAGTTGCTTCGTTCCTTACTTGAAAATATATGTAGAGGTTTATCATTAATAAATAAATAAATTAATTAGTTAATTCATCCATACTTCCATCCACCCACCCATTCATCCACTCACTCACTCACTCACTCACTCACATCCTCACTCACTCACTCACTCACCACTCACTCACTCACTCACCCACTCACCCACTCACCCACCCACCCACTCACTCTCCCACCCACCCACCCACCCACTCACTCACTCACCCACCCACCCACCCACTCACTCACTCACTCACTCACCCACTCACTTACCCACTCACCCACCCAACCACCCACCCAACCACCCACCCACTCACTCACCCACCCACCCACTCACTCACCCACCCACTCACCCACCCACCCACCCACCCACCACCCACCCACTCACTCACCCACCCACCCACCCACTCACCCACCCACTCACTCACCCACCCACCCACCCACTCTCACCCACCCACCCACTCATTTACCCACTTCACCCACTCACCCACCCACTTACTCACCCACCCACCCACTCACCCACTCAACCCACCCACTTCATTTCTCACCCACTTCACCCACCCACCCACCCACCCACTTCACTCACCGAACTCTCTCTCATTTAGTTACTTATTCATTTATTTATTTATTTAGTTATTATTTATTTATTTATTTATTTATTCATTTATTTATTTATTTATTATATTTGCCAATCCTCTGTGTGGAACTTTGTTCTGGTTTGCAGCATGTGCACACACGTTAATAATTTTATCTCTACAAGACATTGTTATTATTTAACTAATTCTTAAAATCACAAGTAACTGCTGGTTTACTGTGAATTGTTTTAAGTACACATTACTTGCTTCCAGTAATCTTTGAAGTCGTTTCACTTAATCCTGTCTATGTTCATTCATGGCTGTCTTTGTTCTACCCATAATACAGTAGACTCTTGCTAATCCTCTATTCCTTGCCCAGAGATGTGTCGGATTAGCGAGCGTGCCGGATTAGCAAGAGTGCAATCCACTTGCACCTCTAAATCGAAACTAGAACGTTCCAAATATGGCCGCCACGTCTATATATATAAGTGTATAAGTAATACACTAGAACACATGACATCGGTGGAAATTGCCGAGAAAACTATTACATAGAAGTGATAGGAAGTACAGTCTTAGAAAAAAAGTTTTACCACACAGGTACATTATAAGTCCCAGAAAGAAGGCAGTGCGCATGATCAGACTTACAACGAAACAAAACTAATTTTATTACCTAGTCGTTCTCTTATGACCCAGGTCGCTCGTCCTCGGATCATGCGCACTGCCTCCTTTCTGGGGCTTACAAAGTTTCTGTGCGATAAGACCTTTTTCTAAGGCTGTACACTAGCAAGAGACCGGATTACTGAGTGCCGCATTAGCGAGAGTCTAGTGTGATATTATATCTGCTATATCGTGGAGGGAGTTAGTATCAAATTGTACTGTAACCTGCTTAGAAAAAGTTTTATCACACAGATACATTAGCCTGTCTTCAAATAAGTCCCAAATATTACGCTAGATGAAAGAAGATGCAGTGTGTCTTTATACAGACATGATCAGACTTTCAATAAATCAATATTAAACAAAATAATTTTCGTATACCAGTTCTTTTATCCTCTCAGAGCAGAAGCTATAACATAACCTAACTAATATACACCAGTGTTAGAAAAGTTTTAATTAACGACGATGACATAAAAAATAAACATGAATAATTTTAAAAGGAATAATTATTGAATGTACAATTTTCAAATTTGAATCATGCGTAATAGACTGCCTCCTTTTAGGCTTCAACTTATTCAAAGTTTCTGTGCGACAAGACCTTTTCAAATTTGAATGGCCGTTAAATTGGACGTGTGCATAATAGAACCGGATTACTGAGTGCCGTATTCATTTCGCGAGTATTTGTCTCAGAAGATGTACATGATTTTTATTATTCTTGTTCTAATGCCAATGCGAGTCATATTTGAAACTGGTGCATCGATTGGAGTGGTTTGTAATTTTATATATATTTTTGACGTTCAGACCAGCGCAGTTTCAAATGTTGGCAAACAAAGAAACAAATGCTAGTAAAATTAAACAAATGCTAGGGACTGATAAAATGCAATGATTGGTGGTCATTGTGGCCTTCAAATGTATTTATCAATTTAAAAGAAATTAAAACTTCATACACCTTACAATTATTTAATACTCTTAATACTTAAAAAAATATATTCCTTGCATCAAATGTGTACATCAGAATATTCATATTGTATACGTACTGCAGTTTTACTAATGAAATTAATAGGGAAACTCTACAAGCTGTAACATTTACGGAAATTACAAGAAGAACTACATTTTTTCGCGAATGAATATATTAATTGTATCTACAAACATTTCCAGTCAGGGCATGTAAGAATTTCCAAGTCCGCACAAAAATTGTATAGTTGTAGCGTATTGAAATACGAACAAATGAAAGTAGCTCTACAATATGTACGTATCCAATCCAATTCATTTGCGTGATTGATTCCACATATTGTGGATAGATGCCAGGACTGTCACCAGTTTTCAAGTTGTATACCACTTCGGCGGGCCAGGCTGTGTATGATATACATCTGTTTAGAGTTATGTCGTGTACTAGGGTGAGTGCCTTGTGTAAGTGTTCCTGTAAGTGTAATGTATGGAATGGGTGAGAATGACAATGAAGGTGAAAAGGAAGGAAGGGGAAACCCGATACCGGCACGTAACCTACTCCTATCGAATAGCACCATAAGACTTCTCTTTATATGCGGATATATTTGGTATTGGTGCATAATCTAGTGATTATAAGTTGTGCACCTTCACCTCTTGTAGTTCCGAGGTAGAAATTTTACACAAAAGTGTCTGATTCCGCCGGGAATGAAACCCGGACCGGCTAGTCTGGAGTAGACACGTTACCACAGAGCTAACTCGGCGAACTTTTCTAAAACTTATTGACGGTATATTTTGGACAATTGAAAGACTTTCTGGAGAACTGATTCGCTTTGCTAAATTTAATTCTTCTTCTCCTCTTTTCTTCTTCTTCTTTTTCAAGTAAATTCACATTTTTGCTAATAATCAGTCTCGGTGAAATTTTGGCATATCTATGATTATATTATACATACTTACTTTTATCCCGGAACACGCAAATATGTTAAGTGAACTCACACTATTAATGGAAATCTGTCAGTGAAACTTCTCTATGTTTATCATTCCAATAAATAAGACTGTTGAACTCCATGTTCAGAAGAATATTAGCTGTTTGCCTAAAGACACCCAAGACCATTAAGTTGAAAACTAACGCGATTTAACAAAAGACTATCAATGGTAATAAAAACAGAAATATTTAAGATCTTATAATTTCTTAGTCAAATAAGATTACCGAAAATATAACAAACGTCCATTTTTTAAATATTACATACCAGATTTCCTTACAGTTCTACTCAGAGCTTTGTGTGGCTGTTACCATGGACACGCAGTTCACGATTTCCGTCTATCTCAGTGCTTCCTGCCCGACCCAGTGACCCAGAGTTGATCTGCCATGCAACAATGAGACGTGTCTGCTGTGTTATGAAGCTCCATGACTTCAGGATGCAATAATGTTGGATTTTCTTAATAACATATTTTATTCTGACAATCCAAGAACACAGCTGCTTCCTGGCATACCGCGAAGATGGCTGCTCTCCAGTCTTGAAACTAAGAATCGAATCCTGCCAATACAAATTGAACTCAGTACGGGTTTACTGGACACACTACAGCTTCTATACAGGGTGATTCAGTAAAGGCGTGCAGATATTAAACAAGAAATAGAGGATGTTCTACACAACATTTTCTGTGAACCTGATTAGGACATATCAGTCGCTATCCCTTACTGCAGTGATGTCAAAGCAAGCGCATTTTTCTGACCTTGACGTCATGCGCGGGCATCAAGCGCTAAGTATGGAAAGAGGAAGGGTTGTGTATATGATTAAGTAGCCTGTTGGATTGGTGCACAAACTTCAAACGGAACGTGAAATTTTATATCGTTATTTTTATATGGCTTCTTTCTGTTTGATATTATCTATATTGTCTGTAAAACAAAAGTACTAATCACTTATTTCTTAATATTGCACTTGTCTTTTAAAAGTTAATAACATAATAAAGAGTTAAGATGGAATATTCACTTAAATTCCATAGTAGTACAACTATACTGCACTAAATGGATGAAATACATCAATCATAAAGAAAGTGATATTCCAAAGAAAGAGATTGAGTATGACATAAGTTGGAATTGATATTGATGGTACCTTTAGCCTTATAAAAGTAATAATAAACTAATCAAAACAATATTATAGTACAAAGCAAAGTTACCTAGGTGCTGTATATGTCTTAAGTGTAACTAATCCTATTTCATAACAAAACTCTTATCGCATTATGCTTTTAAGGTGATATTGGTTAGCAACTTCCTAACATCAAAATATTAAATTATTTTCTCGAAATGTGCTGAAGCTATAGAGTTGACATTTTTACAATACATGGGCACGTATCTTTTGCTTATGTTGTAACAGCAGTTGCTTTGTTAATTCACTTCCTTACAAACAATTTCCATGCGAATATTTTCAAAATTTTCAATACACTATCTTCAGTAATACGTATTTACGATATATTAGATTTACAAAAACATTCTGTAAGGCTACTAAGTAAATAGGCCTATATCTGAAAATTTCACTTTTCTATAAAAAAAAAGTTGAGCAAATATTTCTTTTGAATAAAAAATAAAACTTGTGAAAAATGGGCATTAAAATTAAAACTTACATTCTTATAACGCACTTATACTTCTCAGGAAAATCTAAAAATTAACATGGATAGTTCAGTTTTAATAACTTCAGAAAATCTTCCCTTTATCTATTGAATCAGTGCTGGCCATCCCTGAATATTTTAGCTCGACCACTCTGTATGAGTTTTTAGATTTTCACGGTTATATTGGTGTGATCAGAAATAAGCTTTGACCTCTTTCGTCTGTCTCTTTCCTTTCACGGCTGTTAGAGAGCCTAGGCTCTCCTGAGCTCTAAAGCGCGGCTTGCTCCTGTGGGCATCAATTGACATGCCTGCCTATCACAGTCTAGCTTTGGGATCTTACCCACATTACCAGTGGACACAGCGAAAAAGCGTATCGACGAACTCAGGAACTACAGTGTGTGATGCCATGCTTCATGTTCAAATATCTTCAATTCCAGTTCATACTGTCGCAGTTGAACATGCCGAATAAGCTCGCCATCGGAAAGATAATGCAGTGAAGGCAGAAAAATCTGTCACAAAGCTATTGCATTTTTAATGTTCCTATTCAGAGAAGGAAGTTGTTTCATTTCCAGCCTCATCCCTCTTATTACAAATCGTAACGAGTGAGAGGGAAATGACTTTGTATCTGGGGAAAAAACACAGAATAACTGTTTTAAAAGATTTTTGGACAGCAGACTGGAATAAGAGCTTCTCAATGAATTTTAAAATAGATTTGGGTGAGCATTTATGCTGTTTTTAGATTTTCACGGTTAATGTGGTGTGATCAGAAATAAGCTTTGAGCACTCCACCGCGTCCTGGAACTTGGGATTTTGAGGTTTTGGAAGTACTGTACATGAGGGTTCCATCATCACGGCAGATAGTAAGAGCCTACACTGTTGGACTCGTTTTGGCTATTTGAAGTACTATCACAGTCTAGCTTGGGATGATTTTTGCAAATCTCGCGATAGTTGCTAGCCGTTTGGAGCTACTACTTAAGCTGTGAGTACTAGGAACAATAGACTGTGCCATGATCGTGATCTAATACAGGCCGTAAGGCAGACCATGCGACTCGCTTAACCAATTTTGATCACGAAGGGCGGCGTTTCAACCATAAATAAATTAGTTGGAATGCATAAACAGTAACATATATTTCTCTAACATGAAATAGTGTAATTCCATTAATACATTTTAAAACAATGATTATGAGACATTTCAGACATAATTCACTTGCGAGTTAAGTTTTAATATTATACAATAATTTACTTAATTACAAATGGCTTTTAAGGAACCCGAAGGTTCATTGCCGCCCTCACATAATTTCGCCATCGGTCCCTATCCTTTGATGAAAATATTAATCCAGTCTCTATTTCACCATGGAAGGAAGGTTCACCTCCGATCAAATCCATTTTAATATTATCCTCCTGGTGGTGAGCTACTATCTGTGGATGCATATTTCAACTGTCTATGTTTGCTTATTTAGTAAGTATTAAGCTTCGTGACTGTATATACTAGACTGTGGTACTACTTACTAACAAGTTGTTTCTATTTTATTCAATCAATATTTTATCACTCACGTATAAAATTTGATTTTAAATGAGAATAATAATATTATTGTTACTTGGCGTTGGACTAACTGATGGTTAACGTCTGGACTATAACTTAACGCTTCCTGAAAGGCCAGACCCCAGTAAAACACAAACGGAGCTACAGTATCTCCCTCTTACTTTTGTGGAAATATAAGCTCGGTCGGGTTATTTCCAGAATCCGTGGCAGCGCAGCTCTCCCCTTAATATCCTGTGCTTTAAATATGTATGAAGGAACTGCTTCGAATTATCATTTGCGTCGGTTTAAAAACAAAATATGGGCAGATTATTAAAAAAATATATAAATTAAAGTAGGTATAAAACTCTCGGAGTTTTCTATCGTTGAGCTCACTTCTTCTTCGACGAATAACACGCAATTTTGGTCATCCACAACTATAAAAAAAATTGTTTCCTGCTTAAATAAATCAAATAGTGATATTGATTGTAGGTGTGACGTTTCAACGGCTTCCTATATCGAAGATCATGTTTGTGATCTCACGGAGAGAAAGATAATTTCAACACACATTTCAGGTTCACCGTGCATGATATGCCTAAATCAGTAAAGACCTGCAAAGTGGTATTCCAAGACAAATATCTGCTTCAGCAATTACGATACGAGAACTTCATTGACTAATAGCCGTTTTCTGTTTCCTATATTTGATTTTAAAATCATGATCGTCCTACCATAGTACATCCACTTCTCTAACTGAGCCATTATGTGTACCCATGCTTTTTAACCTAGATGTGCTCTATGCAATGATGTTACTCTAGTTTTTCTACGTCTGTTAACCAATGTTTCCCATTTAAGTTCTTTTGTCGTATAATTCACCTTTAAAAAATTTAGCTGCTATATACTGGATTCTTTCTAAGGAATTTATCTGATATATTCTATAGGGATCCCAACATCCGAACATGTAGTTCTGTATTCTGTTTTTTTAGATTTGCTATTTCCCTTGATTTGGGGCTAGCCTTTTTCAAGATTCTCATAATAAAGTGAAGTGCCCTCCATGTGTTACCCGTAACATTATCAACATGCTCTCCCCAAGAAAGTTTGGAGTTTAAAACACTGCTGGGTATTTACAACATTGTTCTTGAGGAATTACAACTCCACTGAATTCGTAGTTCAAACTGATTTCCTCTCGAGTTTTACAAAATGTTATATGTTTACTTTTAGAACCATTTATCTTCATCCTGTGCTTTGAGGCTCAGTTATAAATTTTATTCAAGTCAACGAACATATAATTATACATTATAAAAATATTATCATGAATGTCGCCAACATATAAAGCAGAATTGTATGGTTATTACACCAGGGGAAATATCACACGTCCTGTAGCTGAACCTAAATGTTACACAACCACTGGACTAAATCACAGCCTGAATTACGGCCAAGATTATACAATTCCGTACTGATAATAAATGCAGACTTAGGTTATTTTCATTTTGATACAATTAAAAATATTAAACAAATTGTTTAATATTAACGTCCTATTTTTCTTTTTTCTTATCTATAATAATAATAATAATAATAATAATAATAATAATAATAATAATAATAATAATAATAATAATAATAATAAATAAATCTTTAGCCGAAATTTTTCTGGTAATTTTCGATTTTCCAAAAATAATTGGTCCTAACATGTATAATTAACCACCCTGAAACTGAAAATCGCTCTTTTGAAATTTTTGTTTGTATATCTGTCTGTCTGTCTGTATGTTTGTTACCTTTTCACGCGATAATGGCTGAACGGATTTCGATGAAAATTGGAATATAAATTAAGTTCGTTGTAACTTAGATTTTAGGCTATATAGCATTCAAAATACTTTATTTAAAAGGGGGTTATAAGGGGCCTGAATTAAATAAATCGAAATATCTCGCTTATTATTGATTCTTGTGAAAAATGTTATGTAACAAAAGTTTCTTCAAAAATAATTTGCGATAAGTTTTATTCCTTGAAAAATTTTGATAGGACTGATATTTAATGACATAAATGAGTTTTAAAATTAAAACAACTGCCATCTAAGGCCGTGTAATGAATTAAAAAACAAATGACTTCGTCTATAAGGGGCCTTGGCCAGCAACAATCGAAAGCTATGAAAGATGGCCTACAGAGAATGTTTCTGTCTTTGTATGAAGTAATATCGGAAGCTAAATTAACCGATTTGTATAATTAATTATTATTTCACCACTGGAAAGTGTAGTTTCTCTAGATGGACATAATGCTATAATGTTATTACAGTAACTTCTGATGTAATATAATATAATATAATATAATATAATATAATATAATATAATATAATATAATATAATATAATATAATATAATATAATATAATATAATATAATATATGATATAATATAATATAATATAATATAATATAATATAATATAATATGATATGATAATATGATATGATATGATATATATAATATAATATAATATAATATAATATAATATAATATAATATAATATAATATAATATAATATAATTTAAGTTATTTGAAGGGTTCAGAACCATAGTGGGCCAAACGCCATTTACAGAATACGTAGAAAACAAGGGTTAAAAATAAGTTATTACCATAATTCAATGGAAACATATAGCAAGTAAAATAAAGTATAGACATTAAATCTAAATGATGTCAATGTTCATTAAACTATGGTTGCATGTAATAACAATCAAGAAACATGTTAAAGGAATTGTCATTGCACCAAATGAGTGTCTCTGGACCGAAATGATCGCATTTTAATTATTTAAACACAATTTAAATTAAGTAACATATTAAATGAGTTATCCTTCTATCAAACACGAATGTTCCCTGGATCAAATGTCCTATTTTAATTATGTAATTACTTTATAATTATTTCTAACGGGTGCAGCGGAGCGCACGGGTACGGCTAGTTACCAAATATAATCAATGATTTAAACTTACATTCTGTTCTGTTCCTGATTTGATTATCTGCTTTTTACCTGAATAATTCAAGTTTCGAAATTATATTATTAAATTTTGTAATTTTACTGAATTTTTACTAAACCGGTATTTTATTTTACTACAAAGTAGTAATTCATAGGAACACGAGGTTGCTCAGGCGAATGTGCGCCATATTTATATTTCATAGTGATGTTTTTATTGTATTACTAGCCGTACCCGTGCGCTCCGCTGCACTTATTAGAAATAAATATAAAGTAATTACATAATTAAAATTGGACATTTGCCCCAGGGAACATTCGTGTTTGATAGAAGGATAAATAGTTTAATATGTTGCTTAATTTAAATTATATTTAAATAATTAAAATGCGATCATTTTGGTCCAGAGACACTCATTTGGTGCAATGATAATTCCTTTAACGTAATTCTTATTTATTATTACATGCAAATAATTAAAATATGATCATTTGGTTCAGACAACATCCGTTTTTGATGCAACGATAACCCGTTTAACATTTTTCTAAATTAGTCTTGAATGCATCTTTAATAAATCGCTCCAAATTAATAGAGTGGATTGTGTACGAAGATAATTTTTCTGTGCGTAAAGATCTATTTTCATCTTGCCTCATTCCTTATATGTAGTATTACATCCATCTAGAGAAACTACAAATTTCAAATAGTGAAGGAATCATCCGAATTAGCTTCTAAGATTACTTCATACAAACAGATAAATTTAATATTCTCTGTATATTAATATTGATAAACGTCAAGGCCTCCTTAAATAAACGGAGTCATTTGTTTCAATTTCATTATAGCCATCGATGTCGTTCCTGCAATAACTCCTTTGTGACATATCGATTTTCAGGTTTTTACTCTATTAAATAACTTAAATAGTTATACAGCAAATAATACAATCTCCTATATGTAATTATATTTCTTTCTTTCTTTCTTTCTTTCTTTCTTTCTTTCTTTCTTTCTTTCTTTCTTTCTTTCTTTCTTTCTTTCTTTCTTTCTTTCTTTCTTTCTTTCTTTCTTTCTTTCGAAAATGTAAGCATTCACGATCTTCTATGTACCACTGCCATAGAATGAATAAATCTGTTTTTTCTTCCTACTGAAAAATTTTATATTTTGCACATAGCAATTACGGCACAACGACGCTGTAATCTGAGCCGGCGTTGAAAATGTATTGTATTGTTATTTTAAAACTCTTGTATATCCTTAAATATTAGTCCTATCAAAATGTTGCCTGGAATAAAGCTTATCGGAAATAATGTTTAAAGAAACTTTTGTTATGTAATATTTATCACAAAAATCAATAATAAGCGAGATATTTCGATTTATTTAATTCAGGCCCCCTTATAACCCCACTTTCAAATAAAGTATTTTGAATGCCCTATAGCCTAAAATCTAAATTACAACGAACTTAATTTATATTCCAATTTTCATCGAAATCCGTTCAGCCATTATCGCGTGAAAAGGTAACAAACATCCAGACAGACAGACAGATTTAAATATCAGTCCTATCAAAATTTTGCCTGGAATAAAACTTATCGGAAATCATTTTTAAGGAAACTTTTGTTATGTAATATTTATCACATAAATCAATAATATGCGAGATATTTCGGTTCATTTAATTCAGGCCCCCTTATAACCCCCTTATAACCCCCCTTTTAAATAAAGTATTTTGAATGTCATATAGCCTAAAATCTAAGTTACAACGAACTTGATTTATATTCCAATTTTCATCGAAATCCGTTCAGCTATTATCGCGTGAAAAGGTAACAAACAAACATCCAGACAGACAGACAGACATACAAACAAAAATAAAAAAAAGCAATTTTCGGTTTCAGGATGATTAATTATACATGTTAACACCAATTATTTTTGGAAAATCGAAAATTACCAGAAAAATTTCGCTTACAGATTTATTATTAGTATAGATGTAGTAATAAATAGAATATAACAGTATATTTAGAACTAAATCAGTAATATTAACACTTCTGCAGATGTTATGAATTACTGATCGAAATGTATGTAGAAAGTAATGCGATGTTGAAGAGCGCTGTTTGATTCACAACTGTCTTCTTGAAACAGAACATCCCCAAACCGCATCTCACTCCTCATTTATAAACGTCTACAACTTTGGTTCTAAGGCAGGAGAGATAACAGGATTATGTCCTCGTGTAACGCACGGACTGCATTGTTCGTCTTCTTTTCTAGAGCCTCCTATCTATCATTTGTGCAAATAAAACGCGAGTAAAGGCGACCACATTGAAGCGATGCCTTCTTTATGTCTGCAGTGTTGACATTGCTCTGCATGAAAACGAAGTAAAATAATTCTTAAAAATGCAAAAATATTCAGTCCGTTTTAAAAATTAAAAACATTATGTGTTGAAATTACAAAGAGTTTCATTTCTCCATTTGTCGTTTAATACATATGCAAGCATTCCTTTATTCTTACAGTATATACAGCGTGAGCAGTTTTCACTTTTAGTCATTACTTGTTTCCATGACGACTGCTCGTCTATGCAAGTGTGTGTGTTTTTTAACGCACTGCCCGGAGACAGGTTTGTGACACCAATAACGCATCACTTATTGTATTGTATTGTATTTTTTAACATTCCATGGTATTCATACATTGCTTTACAGCTAGAATATGGAACAAGTCAAAAAACTTAATACTATTATAAAGTCTTAATTTATAGTCACAGTCTAGATGAAATATATACAGACGAGATTTACAATATAGTCTACTAGTACAACACAAAGTTTTAGTATCAATTTCATGAAGTGTTATTGAATGTCATGAATTCACCTACAGAATAGAAGGCGTGAGAAATTAGGTACTTCTTTAATTTGGCCCTAAATAAGCTTATGTTATGAGTTTCATTTTTTATACCGATAGGTATGCTATTAAAAATTTTTACTGCCATATAACGCACTCCTTTTTGATAGCACGATAGACTTGCCGATGGAGTATGAAAGTCATTTTTTGACGTGTATTTATGCTATGAACTGAATTAGTTACGAAGTTTTCACGATTACATATGAGGAAGATTATTAATGAAAAGATATACTGACAAGCCATGGGCATTATTTGTAGTTTTTTGAAAATAGTCCTACACGATTCCCTAGATTTGGAACTACCATTATTCTAATTACTCTTTTTGTAATAGAAATATACTGTTACTATCTGTGGAATTTCCCAGAATATTATGCCAAAACTCATTATTTTTTATTTTATTGGGTTATTTTACGACGCTGTATCAACATCTAGGTTATTTAGCGTCTGAATGATATGAAGGTGATAATGTCGGTGAAATGAGTCCGGGGTCCAGCACCGAAAGTTACCCAGCATTTGCTCGTATTGGGTTGAGGGAAAACCCCGGAAAAAACCTCAACCAGGTAACTTGTCCCGACCGGGATTCGAAACTCATTATCGAGTGGAAGTATGCAAAGTATATTGTTTTTAAGGTATTGATATTTACTATCTTTTGCATAGATCTAATAGCAAAACAAGCTGAATTTAGTTTGGGGGTAATTTCTTTAATAGGCCTATGATTTTTCCAATTTAACACATTATCGATTTTTAAGCCAAGAAATTTGGTTGTTGAGGTTTCTAATAAGGATCTATTTTTAATTATTGCGCCAGAAATTTGCGAGGTTGAATTTGCACGCATGTTTGCGTATAATATTAATAGTGGTGGTGGTGGTGATGGTGGTGGTGGTGGTTTACTTGACAACATAATTCAATGTACACATACAGACGCCACACTCGAAAGCACTTCTCGATTGGGTTAGGTTATTGTTTTATTTAACGTTACTACTTTGAATTCCAGGGATTATTCATCATAAAATTTCAACGTTGGCTAGAAATTGCTCCGGAATCTTGCCCTGCGCCCTTTACCAGGGACAGAATTCTTCCCGAGTGTGTGAAAGGTGTATTTCATATTTTTCTAATATTTTCCTGAATCTGAGAAAACAGTATTTCGGTTAGCGGTAATATTTCCGTCGGTCTAGGGAGACTGTCTGTAGCGCTTTGTAACAGACAAGTTTTCCTCTTTTAGGCCTCCGTGTTGCACCTACTTTTCTCGATTTTACCAAACGTCCGCACCTGCGTAAATCATGAATGCGGGTCACGCACAAAAATTTAAAATGTTCTGCTTTGCAATTTTCTCTCTCATCACTATATTTTGTACTGACTCCATGTGACTTGTCTGATTGTAACTCGCTTTGCTCAGGTTGTTAAGCAGATTGAAGTCTCTGTTCGTGACGTGTTGGGTTGCCGGTCGTTAAGTATATGTTGCACAACGTTTACACATTAGGTGCGTGTTTTCAATGGGAATAAATTTTTGCTCTGTAAATCCTGAATGATGCTGTGCAAACGGCAGCGGGTTTGTAATTAGTGGCATCCGCTTTATTAACCCACAGAATTCCCACATATCTGCAGGTCTGCTGTTTCTCACCTCGTGGTCCGTCACGCCTCTTGTTCAAACAGTTGAGTTTTCTCATCCACATTTATTACAATTGTTATAAATTTGATATGAATGATTTTATGCGTAATGCAAGTTATAGTTATGCGCATTCTCACCGTCAACTGTTACCCTTAAGACTCTAGTTCTGGTCTCGGCAAGTTCCGCTGCAATTTGTGGTGGTCGAACGGAGAGGATGCTTTAATCAGAATTATTTATAACCAATTTTCGTCGTTCTAGGATAAATATATATATATATATATATATATATATATATATATATATATATATATTTTTGAACTGGTAATGGAAATTACGCGAAAACGGCTGAACGGATTTTAATGAGTGACCCGTCATTTTGAAGCTTGGCATCCAAGGATTTTCAGAAAAATTGTAGCTTTCAATGAAGAGTTAGTTTTACTACATAATTTTCTATTTTTCCAAAATCCATCTTCCTTCAGTTTTGAGAACGAATTACATTTCAGCACTCGGCCGTGATTTCAGAATAAAACAAAACACACACTACAATAAACAATAGGCTATTACACGAAGGCCATGACCTGCAAGATTGCTGACATATGTAGAGTTCAAATTCAACTGGTTATTAAAACTTCAAGACTTACTAAAATAATTTACAGGTCTGATTCTGCTGTGTGTAGTATTCTGAGTACAGCTGTGTGTATGTTGGCAAACAAAGAAACAAATGCTAGGGACGCGATAAAATTAAACAAATGCTAGGGACGCGATAAAATTAAACAAATGCTAGGAACGCGATAAAATTAAACAAATGCTAGGACGCGATAAAATTAAACAAATGCTAGGAACGCGATAAAATTAAACAAATGCTAGGAACGCGATAAAATTAAACAAATGCTAGGAACGCGATAAAATTAAACAAATGCTAGGAACGCGATAAAATTAAACAAATTTGCTAGGAACGCGATAAAATTAAACAAATGCTAGGGACGATAAAATTAAACAAATGCTAAATAAAATTAAACAAATGCTAGGAACGCGATAAATTAAACAAATGCTTTAACGCGATAAAATTAAACAAATGCTAGGAACGCGATAAAATTAAACAAATGCTAGGAACGCGATAAAATTAAACAAATGCTAGAACATAAAATTAAACAAATGCTAGGGACGCGATAAAATTAAACAAATGCTAGGGACGCGATAAAATTAAACAAATGCTAGGGACGCGATAAAATTAAACAAATGCTAGGAACGCGATAAAATTAAACAAATGCTAGGAACGCGATAAAATTAAACAAATGCTAGAAACGCGATAAAATTAAACAAATGCTAGGGACGCGATAAAATTAAACAAATGCTAGGGACGCGATAAAATTAAACAAATGCTAGGAACGCGATAAAATTAAACAAATGCTAGGGACGCGATAAAATTAAACAAATGCTAGGAACGCGATAAAATTAAACAAATGCTAGGGACGCGATAAAATTAAACAAATGCTAGGGACGCGATAAAATTAAACAAATGCTAGGAACGCGATAAAATTAAACAAATGCTAGGGACGCGATAAAATTAAACAAATGCTAGGAACGCGATAAAATTAAACAAATGCTAGGAACGCGATAAAATTAAACAAATGCTAGGGACGCGATAAAATTAAACAAATGCTAGGGACGCGATAAAATTAAACAAATGCTAGGACGCGATAAAATTAAACAAATGCTAGGAACGCGATAAAATTAAACAAATGCTAGGGACGCGATAAAATTAAACAAATGCTAGGAACGCGATAAAATTAAACAAATGCTAGGAACGCGATAAAATTAAACAAATGCTAGGGACGCGATAAAATTAAACAAATGCTAGGGACGCGATAAAATTAAACAAATGCTAGAACGCGATAAAATTAAACAAATGCTAGGAACGCGATAAAATTAAACAAATGCTAGGGACGCGATAAAATTAAACAAATGCTAGGGACGCGATAAAATTAAACAAATGCTAGGGACGCGATAAAATTAAACAAATGCTAGGAACGCGATAAAATTAAACAAATGCTAGAAACGCGATAAAATTGTGCGATAAGCAGCCATGATTGGTTGAAATACGTCCTTTCGTACCGTTTTATTGGTCAGAAGTAGTGTGACGTAGTAGGAGTGTAATAGTCAGTTTAAAACGATGTCCTTTAATACACAATGTCATTGTGTTACAACAAGAGCAAATTTGTAATTTTTACGATTTTTTTTATTTATGTCATGTTTATTCGACGTTTTATTTCATTTGAAGGGGACAATTAAAATGATTTTATCAATTTCTTATTGATTATTACTGTACAAGTATTTTTAAAGGTTCATTTTTATTTTCCAAATTATAATTGCTGCTTAATATTTTTCTTTGTTCAACTTCAGTCGGTGGTAATAGTCTTCCGAGAAGCTGACAAATAACGTGGCGGGAAAATTTTACTTGGCAGTACAGAGTTCGCTGCACGGGAGGGGGAAAGAAACAAAATACAAATGAATAATTTAAAATAGATATGTTACTTTTTATCTCATAAATTGAAACGAGCCTATCATAATACGAGAAATTCAACTAATAGGAACATCAATGTGAGGCAATAGTGTTGTACATGCATTTTTGCAATACAATAAAAGTTATATTAAAAACGAAATAATAAAATTATTAAAACCATAAATGAAATTGTATTTTGTCCCACTGCAAACGATGTTACTTCAGTTTAAGGTCGTCCTAAACAGGAAGTTTTGGTATCTTTGATCTTCATGCGTGATATAACCGCCACAGTTTAAAAGAAGAAATGTAAACTGTGGTAGCAAGTTTGATGGTTTTCGTCGCTATGAATAATTGTTATTTTTTCAACAGTAATCTCACTAGAGGTTTTGATTTATCTAGAGAAAATCAAAACTCGAGTGGGATTTAATTGACTATTACACGATTAGAAGAAAGTAGGCTATATAAAGATTAGAAGTAACAGAGTGTACAATAAAATATTAATTGGCTTACGAAAATACAACTGTCTTCAAATGTATTATTGTACCATCTCAACATTACGCTAGATGGCAGTAGTGTTTTATGATTATGTTTTCTTGTTACCGGTATCAGTTGTGCCAACTATGGAGTCATCATTGAACTCTGTGGCCTATTACTAGTCAAGAAGGCTTTGTTGATTCAGTTTCATTTTTATTAAGACAGTTGCATTCCACTTCAATTATCCGAATCCCAGTAATCAACGTCACTTGATAGATGATGTTCAATAAATCTTAGTATTAAACAATCTCTGATACGTGACTATCCATAATATCATACAGCAGAAGCTATAACATAACCTAACTAATATACACAAGTGCTAGAAAAGTTTTATTTAACGACGATGACATAAAAAATAAACATGAATAATTTTAAAAGGAATAATTATTGAATGTACAATTTTCAAATTTGAATGTGGTTGGTGGTTCAATTGATATTATATTGGACGTGTGCGTAATAGAAGTGGAACTCGTTGATTTAGGCCTATATTCAACTTATTCAGGATTTCCGAATGAATGATTTTAAAAGGAATAATTATTGAATGTACAATTTTCAAATTTGAATGTGGTTGGTGGTTCAATTGATGTTATATTGGACGTGTGCGTAATAGAAGTGGAACTCGTTGATTTAGGCCTACATGGTGTATTCAACTTATTCAGGATTTCCGAATGAATGATTTTAAAAGGAATAATTATTGAATGTACAATTTTCAAATTTGAATGTGGTTGGTGGTTCAATTGATGTTATATTGGACGTGTGCGTAATAGAAGTGGAACGCGTTGATTTAGGCCTACATGGTGTATTCAACTTGTTCAGGATTTCCGAATGATGCTCTTCATTTATTTGTAAATCGGATTTCAGAAGATGCATAGGTATGATCAGTGATTTTTATTAATTCTTGTTCTTGAATGCCAATGCGAGTCATATTTGAAACTGCTGTGCATCGACTGGAGTGGTTTGTAATTTTATATATATTTTTGACGTCCAGACCAGCGCAGTTTCAAATGTTGGCAAACAAAGAAACAAATGCTAGGGACGCGATAAAATTAAACACATGTTAGGGACGCGATAAAATTAAACAAATGCTAGGGACGCGATAAAATTGTGCGATAAGCAGCCATGATTGGTTGAAATACGTCCTTTCGTACTGTTGTATTGGTCAAAAGTAGTATGACGTAGTAAGAGTGTAATAGTCACTTTAAACATCATAGGCGTACCTTATTCTATGTTGCTGTATACAACCATGGTCATCCACGAATTAGTATTAATTAATAATTTGAATACAAGAAAAGCGAAAAGGAGAAAGTAACTTTGATTAATTTTGCAATGTATCTGGCTTTTGGTGTTTATTTTCTGTCCATATACACTTCTCTGCGTTTAATTGTTTAATTTTTAAGTTATTTTTTTTTTATTTTAAGGGGAGCCAGAGGTGAATATTTCAAAATCCACAAAATTTATCCGATTTCTTTGAAATTGGTCATGGATGCTAAGTATGTTATTAGTAATGGACATACCAAGTTTCAATTTTCTAAGTACAATAGTTGTGTAAATATTAATAATTTTATAAAACTTCATATCGTTTGATATAAAATGCTCCATGCACCATATTGTAAGAAATGTTCAATATTTCTTTTTATTTATATGTTCAGAGAAGGTATATAAATAATGATAAGTATTAGTTTATTATGGGAATAATATAGTAATACAGTTATCTTGGTTTTAATTTCATACTTTTAAGGGCACAAAATCAAAAACTAATATCGGAATATCAAAATAAAGATAATAAAAATGGAAAAAACCAAATTTTCATTTTTTCTTCACTTTTGTTCGAAAATTTCACCTCTGCCTCCCCTTAAGACATTTTTATGTAAATGTTAGGGGATTTTATTATTTTCTTGTTAGTTATTTTAGATCTCAACATCCGCTTCCCTAGATATTACTGTTTTTTTTTTAATACACGCTTTAACATGTTGCCATATCGCGTGTTAGAATATGTGGGTATGCCAGTAGGCCGTTGTAGGCCTATTGTTGAGTTCCTGTTTCTGTTGTGTTGTAGATTGCTTGTGTTCATGTTTGATTAACGTTTGTGATATTGGTGACTGAGGCGGTGATGAATCTCCGTATGTAAATTTCCAATCCAGTATTTGCCTTTGTGATTGAGAGGAACCATGAAAACCCTAGTCACATTGACCAGGCACGGGTTTGAACCAGGACCTCCCGAATACGAGTCACAAACGCTACCGTCTGCGCGAACTTGCTCGGTATTTTTATTGTTTGGACTTTAAAGTATGCAACACAGATCATTTCACAGCTTGGCTATAAACATAATTTTAGAAATTTGGGTGCTTTTCATAGACATTTCGCTAGCCCGGGCTACGAGCGTGCTAAACAGGATTCATATGATATCATATAGCTGACACTGGTTTATGAATACGAAAAACGTTAGTTCGCTGATCATCCACCGAAAGCCCGCGTTAAGAATGTCTATGAATACGGCCCTTAAAGTTTATAAATGCGTTCTCTTGTACCTATAATACATTAACTCACTAATTCGCACAGCTTACAGTACATCCTCATTCAAGACTCTTTCACTGATTACCACTCGCCTTATTAATTGAAGCAGCAGCTATTAACAAGCTTCCGAAGCACCTCATGAAAATTAACTGGCTTTATTATTGCTCCTGCGTACCTTTCCTTAGGCAATCTGCCGAACGCCGTAATAACGAAAATAACAATAAAATTGATCACTGCTATTTCTACGAGGGCCATTCTTTTTGTATGATAATTATGATTTAGTGACGTCATGCCTTTATTTATTCTACAAATTTTGAAGATAGCTATTTATCAAAGTAGTTTTCTCTGGTTACAATGCAGTTGTCTCAACATTTCTGCTATTATCCTAGGACGTCCAGAAAAACATTTGTGACAGCCATAAGTACGTGTCAGCCTCCACCAAATTTTGAAAAGTTCGCTCCATGTATTTAATTTATTAAAATCCCTTTGCAGTTCAATAGAATTACCTAAACTATGAATTATGAAGAACATTTTACCAACAAAACGTTGGACTGATAAAAATGGGTGAAATACATTCAAATTACGAAAGGGGCTTATTTGGTTTTAATTTATCTTAGAATGACCTGCGAAAACATCTGTAATTCTACATGATTCCATGTTGAAACACGTATGCACACTTCGTCATCCCCATGTTAAGTAACTGATGAAACACCCTGTGGCACCAGTGTCTTGTATCCCTACCCTTCAACTCACCATTGGCTACTAAATTACTGAGACATGATTGGTTGTCACATCAGAGCTCTTTCTGTGTCTACTTATGACAGTTGTGTTGCAGTTACCGTCCGCAATTTTAGCGTCTTTTCTTATCTGTTTATGTGCTGTATTTATTCATAATTATTTATGATGGCGTGATTTACTTTAGCTTCTTTTGTCTTCAGGTTTTAAGCGATATTTGTGATTTCTAGTGAGGATTTATAATTTTTCCGTGTTCGCAGTAGTTGTGTACATAAAATATTTATTGTGTTAATTTACTGTGATGTGTGTAAGTGACGTAATATTATCAGTGCCCTGAAGAAGGGAGAATTTGCTGTGTTGGAGCTACAGAATCCAGACGGTTAAGGGCTCGAAGGTAATACCCTACTCTTTTATTCTTCACTTGCATTTTATTTCAACCATTACTAGTTTATTTTGTCCCTTGAATGCTATTTCAGATGGTTTACTCATATTTCCATGTCCGTTTCTTGACAAAGGAATTGCTGTTATTCGTTTTCGCAGCACATTCAATTAGTGTTAACCTCTGTTGTTAACGTAGATAGTATCATATCTTGGATTTCAATCCTGTCTTGAAAGAAATCTTACGAAATTGCAATGCTGGGTGTTCATATATTTAAGCCTATGTTCGGATAAAATGTGCATAGACTTGGTTGAGTTCATATTTGTTGTATAATACTGAATGTGAATTGGTTACAGCTTCATTGAGATTTTGGGTCACTGTAAATTATATTTGATTAAATTTCGATGCATTTCCCATCAAATCATTGTTAATAATCTCGGAATTAGGTGAATATTGAATTTGGTGTTGCCAGTATAGGGAATTTAAAACAAACACTGAAAATACCTTAGTTTTGTAGTGTGGAGTAGTAGAAACGCGATGTGATCACTGGGAGAGCTGTGGTCCCGCCCTAAATAGGTTCCTTACTTATATAGGAAAATCGTCGTACTTGAAGGAAGAAGGCGGCCATATTTCGTCGTTGTGACGTTATTTGAGGTGGAGTGGGAGAATGATTGCAGTGTCGCCAACTGTGGTAAACATTCATATTATCTTTTTTTAGCAGGTTATTTTACGACGCTTTATCAACATCTAAAGTTATTTAGCGTCTGAATGAGATTAAGGTGATAATGCCGGTGAAATGACCACGGGATCCAACACCGAAAGTTACCCAGCATTTGCTCATATTGGGTTGAGGGAAAACCCCGGAAAAACCTCAACCAGGTAACTTGCCCCGTCCGGGATTCATATTATCTTACACGCCTAACCTAACCTAACCTAACCTAACCTAACCTAACGTACTACACACCTATTCTAACATTCCTAACGTTTAGCACACCTATTGTAACATTCCTCACAGTTTCATTTCGTTTGCCGATGTTGGCATTCCTGCTACACCTATCTGCTGGAAATGAGAGTCACCTAGTGGAAGTGAAGTGAAACTGCGACTGTGTTAATTAGACTTTCTGAGTTAATTCTGTGTTATTGTTTCATTATAGTGATAATTGCATATATATTGTACAATAAAGATTGAAATGTATCGCGGCTGTGATAAAGTGTTCTAAATTGATTTCAAGCACCACAATCCCAGTGATAAACGTGTGAATATTCGTTTGGAGTCCGTTGAAAGTGGCAATAGGAAACTGCAGATTGTCCCGTTAGAGACACGATGTGATCATTGCGAAAGTTATATACTTAAGTAACGGTGAATCTTTCTTTTGGCACAGCCAGTATATGGAATTAAAAACAAACACTGAAAACACTTTAGTTTTGTGGTATGGAGTAGTAGAAACTCGATGTGATCACTGTGGTCACGCCCAAAATAGGTACCTTACTTATATAGGAAAATCGCCCTACTTGAATGAAGAAGGCGGCCATATTTCGTCATTGTGACGTAATTTGAGGTGGAGTGGGAGAATGATTGCAGTGTCGCCAACTGCGGTAAATGGCGCGCGTATTGTGAGATCTGAAACTGCGAGGGATGTGATATGAAGCTAATGGATTTCGCAGGTATACTGCGAAATACAGTAGAGTGGAAGGATTTTCTAGTTTCACACAATATTTTGAGGCAGTCAGTGGCGTGTCCAACATGTGCCGATATCAGACTGCTCTACCCACCACAACCATAAATGTGTAAGTATTACTATAAACATAACCTAACGTAACCTTTCATATAATCTTACACACTTAATCTAACCTAACCTAACCTAACGTCTGAGAATAGTACACACCTAACCTAACCTAACCTAACCTAACGTCTCAGAATAGTACTCACCTAACCTAACCTAAGCTTACCTAACCTAACCTAACGTTTGAGAATAGTACTCACCTAACCTAACCTAACCTAAGCTTACCTAACCTAACCTAACGTTTGAGAATAGTACTCACCTAACCCAGCCTAACCTAACCTAACGTCTCAGAATAGTACTCACCTAACCTAACCTAACGTCTCAGAATAGTACTCACCTAACCTAAACTAACCTAACCTAACGTCTGAGAATAGTACTCACCTAACCTAACCTAACCTGTTACGCAATACACACTTTATGTAACCTAATGTAACATTATACTACACACCTATTGTAACATTCTTCACGTTTGGCACATCTGTTGTAACATTCCTGACATTAGTTTCATTTCCTTTGCAGATATTGGCATCCCTGCTACACCTATAGCCTGTCGTCTGCTGGAAATCGAGAGTCATCTAGTGGAAGTGAAGTGAAAGTGTGTGGATCGTGATGGCGGGAGAGCAATATGGCGACTCTGCTAATTACATTTCCTAAGTTGATTTTGTGTTATCTGCAAGAATTATTGTGTAATTGTAGTGATAATTGCATATATATTGTACAATAAAAATTGAAATGTATCGCGGCTGTGATAAAGTGTTCTAAATTGATTTCCTGCGCCACAATCCCAGTGATAATATGGCTTTTAAGTAACTCGGAGGTTTATTGCCGCCCTCACATAAGCCCGTCGTCGGTCCCTATCCTGAGCGAGATTAATCCAGTCCCTACCATCATATCCCACCTCCCTCAAATCCATTTTAATATTATTCTCCCATCTACGTCTCGGCCTCCCCAAACGTCTTATTCCCTCCGGCCTCCCAACTAATACACTATATGCATTTCTGGTACAATAATTAAAATAATTAATTCATTCATTGTTTAAACATTGAGTAAATGTTGGTACAATAAAAACTTTGAATTGTCTTATGTATGTATAAAAATGCATAAACCTGTAAAATGTCGTTATTATTTATAACAAAATATGATTCAGGTGGAGAAAGACTCCAGATAAGTAGCATGAAGTCTATAGCTAAGTTGCGAGGGTAAAGAACGGAGACACTGATTTCAATGAATGAATGAATGAATGAATGAATGAATATTTTAATATATGTGGCTTCTGTTTGGTTTACAATTCCAAAAATCTTAAAGTGTACGAAAATAGCATTTTAAAAATAGCTTACAGTTCCAACGTAGCTCCTGTTCACATCTCTGAAACCAATATGGTGGAGCACTATTTTGACAAAATTACAGAACCAAAACGACTCTTGTCCTTGTTGCGTATATTCACAGACACACTAATATAAATGTACTTTCTTTATATAAATTTCTTTCTTTTAGTGGGATTTGTTTTACTCTGAAATTGGTAAACCTTCATCAGTAGCCAGTAATAATGGAATTAACATTAGACTATTCGATCAGTGTGTCTAGGTTGTTGTGTTATGTTTGGGCTAAATTAACCTTTGCACTCAACACTGTTGTTTGGAAAAAAAAATGAAATTGATTTATCTTTATTGACTTATTATTATTTAATACAGCTCTAAACAGGATCTTGTCCATGACAATATAGTTGCCTACAGGTCCAAAACGCAACTTGTACACATCACCGTTCCAAAGCGACACTTGTCAAAATTAAAAGTATTTATAAATTAAAAAAAATATATTATGCTTTTCATGATCGAACTCCCACACAATAATTTTATTCTAGCGATAAAATAAATATTATCGCCAAAATCCATGTATCTGCAAAGTAAATGTAACATTCCAAGTTTTTCTTAATTTCTCACATTTTGTATGACCGCCACATATACAGTATTTTTTTAAGTAGGTTATTTTACGACGCTTTATCAACATCTAAGGTTAATTAGCGTCTGAATGTGATGAGGGTGATAATGCCGGTGAAATGAGTCCGGGGTCCAGCACCGAAAGTTACCCAGCTTTTGCTCATATTGGGTTGAGGGAAAACCCCGGAAAAACCTCAGCCAGGTAACCTGCCCCGACCGGGAATCGAACCCGGGCCACCTGGTTTCGCGGCCAGACGCGCTGACCATTACTCCACAGGTGTGGACTATTATTATTATTATTTTGAAATTATTATTATTATTATTATTATTATTATTATTATTATTATTATAAACATTATTATTATTAACTTACTTAAACATGATCCGACTTATTTAACTGGTTACAATTCACTCGGGTCAGGTTGTTTTACAGCTTCATTTCAGATGTCCGTGTTATTTCCGTCCCGCCAGTATGAGTACCAATAACAAAACTTTTCTCACAACAGCGTGAAGCCATATCGAACTGTTTGCCCTCGTTCAGTTGCATATATTGATGAGTAGCCGGCGTGCAGAGCATGTGTGTTCAAATTGAATTTTGAGTTATCTCTACTCTGGATTTTAATGCAATTATACATACCTACTAGTAATTGTGAAACCTCGAAATATCGAAGTCCAGTGCGAGATTCAAACCCGCAACCACACAAACCACGGACTGCCAATAGCGCAGATTTCGTTTCGCATTAATTATTGCATACTACTGCAGCAGCCACCTGTGTGAATCGAACGTTTCTTAATGAGCGCTGGTTCATTACTTGGTCGTAATTGAATGTTTCTTCCTGGCGGTGGCTGCTAGTTACGGGGGGCGGCACTCTTTGAGGCAATTACAACCCAACACGAAGCACTCACCTGCTGAACTCCCACTTGCCATGTCCCAGTCTTAATATTTCTGAGACTGAGACCTTTTCCTCAGACTAGATTCGACAAGAATGAAATTAGAGTTCCATTCAGAGGGCTCCGTGTTTCTATGGTTACTATTACACTTCTACTACGTTATAGGCCTAGTATGTATGTATGTATTTATTCACACTGCAATGGGTATATACCCGGTGGCAGTGGTAACTAATTGCACTCAATAATGACAATAATAAACACAATTAATAAAAATACAATTAATAATAATAATAATAATAATAATAATAATAATAATAATAATAATAACAGGGAACAACCTGAATTAAATGAAGCACGATCACTTAAAATCTATACTTAGCCTACTTACTTACTTACAAATGGCTTTTAAGGAACCCGAAGGTTCATTGCTGCCCTCACATAAGCCCGCCATCGGTCCCTATCCTGAGCAAGATTAATCCAGTCTCTATCATCACACCCCACCTCCCTCAAATCCATTTTAATATTATCCTCCCATCTACGCCTCGGGCTCCCTAAAGGTCTTTTTCCCTCCGGTCTCCCAACTAACACTCTATATGCATTTCTGGATTCGCCCATACGTGCTACATGCCCTGCCCATCTCAAACGTCTGGATTTTAAGTTCCTAATTATGTTAGGTGAAGAAATCTTAAGAAACTTAAAATCTATACTAATAATAAATCTGTAGCCGAAATTTTTCTGGTAATTTTAGATTTTCCAAAAATAATTGGTCCTAACATATATAATTAACCACCCTGAAACCGAAAATCGCTTTTTTTAAATTTTTGTTTGTATGTCTGTCTGTCTGGATGTTTGTTACCTTTTCACGCGATAATGGCGGAACCGATTTACATGAAAATTGGAATATAAATTAAGATCGCTGTAACTTAGATTTTAGGCTATACCTATGACATTCAAAATACGTTATTTAAAAGGTGGGTTATAAGGGGGCCTGAATTAAATAAATCGAAATATCTCGCTTATTATTGATTTTTGTGAGATATGTTACATAACAACGGTTTCTTTAAACATGATTTCCGATAAGTTTTATTCCATGCAAAATTTTGATAGGACTGATATTTAATGAGATAAATGAGTTTTAAAATTAAAATACAATGCCATCTAAGGCGGTGTAATGAAATGAAAACAAATGACTACGCCTATAAGGGGCCTTGGACAACAACAATCGAAAGCTGTGAAACATAGCCTACAGAGAATGTTTTTGTGTTTTTATGAAGTAATATCGAAAGCTAAATTAACCGATTTGTATAATTAATTATTATTTCACCATTGGAAAGTGTAGTTTCTCTAGATGGACATAATGCTATAATGTTATTACAGTAACTTCTGAGTGGTCTCTGGACCAAAATTATTGCATTTTAATTATTTAAATACAATCTAAATTAAGTAACATATTAAACTATTTATCCTTCTATCAAACACGAATGTTCCCTGGATCAAACGTCCTATTTTAATTATGAAATTGCTTTATATTTACAGTATTTCTAACAGGTGCAGCGGAGCCCACGGGTACGGCTAGTAACATTTAAAGTAAATCTAATTTATATCTTAAACCTAAGTTCGAACTAAAACCCACGAGTATGATATGTTCATATCTGCACAAGTACCTTTCAGCACTACACTCATTTCGCTGTCAACTCACTCACTGCTCTGGAACTACGACACATTTCACTGATTCTATCCTGATTTCACTAACACTTCAAAAACATTTCAATGTTGAAATACTTTGCACTGCCACTATAAACTATAAAGCTTCACTGACAGGAACACGTTTCACTTACACAACACACTTCACTGACACAACATAATTCTTCACTGATACAACACTTCAATAACAAAATATCATTTACACCCTTTAAATACTGTGTATAATTACCGTCTATTAGTAAAGTCCTTAAACCTATTTATAAATACATTTTTGGTTGGTAAAGACTTTAGTAAGTCTGCAGGTAAAGCATTCCAGTCCCTGATAGTACGATTGAGAAAAGAAAACTTTCCAGTGTCCGTCCTCTGTCTTCTTTCCCTCAATTTATATGAGTGGTCGTTCCTTGAAGAGTAATTTGGCGGCTGCAACCTATTTTTTATTTCTCTCCAGGCAGGCTCACCTCTATAGTACTTTTGACCAATAAAACGGTACCGAACGACGTGTTTCAACCAATCATGGCTTCTTTCCTACAATTTTGAACACCTTCCTAGTATTTCTTTTTATCACTTCCCTAGCATTTGATTCTTTTTCTGCCAACATTGTACTTTCAATAATTTTAACTTTTAAAATGGTTCTTGTTTATTTCATCATCCCTAATTAAAACTTTCTTATAATTTATCTTGTTTATATTATTTAGGTTATGTGATAGCTTCTGCTGTATGAGATTATGGATAGCCACGTATCAGAGATTGTTTAATATATATTGATAATTTTAAGTGGAATGCAACTGTTTTAATAAAAATGAAACTGAATCAACAAAGCCTTCTTGACTAGTAATCATCGATAGAGTTCAATGAAGAATATATAGTTGGCACAACTAGTAACAAGAAAACAGCTGATCATAACACACCACTGCCATCTAGAGGAATATTTGCAATGATGAGATGGAACAATAATACATTTTCAAGACAGTTTAGTATTTTAGTAAGTCAATTAATATTTTATTGTATTTGAATACTTATTTCTTCTAATCTTTATATACTTTCTTCAAACCGTGTAATAGTCAACTAAGTCCCACTCGAGTTTTGAGTTTCTCTAGATAAATGAAAATCTCTAGTGAGATTATTGTAGATAATTTTCCTAAAATTTTTCATATCATTTTTGAAATTTCGTTTTTTGGTATTATGGTGTCACATTTTCGCGATAATTTCGCAATCAAATAATGTCAGTCATCATGTTCACCACATCTCCTCTACCAGATTTGCTTAGATCTGAAAATGAATTTAAACATATTATATTAATACAGTGTGTCCCAAAAGTAATGCTGTGGTTTCAGACGATTATGTTTTTGAATTGTCCACACCTTTAAAGTAACGGCTAGCGCGTCTGGCCGCGAAACCAGATGGTCCGGTTTCGATTCCCGGTTGGGGCAAGTTATCTGGTTGAGGTTTTTTCCGGAGTTTTTCCTCAACCCAATATGAGCAAATGCTCGGTAACTTTCGGTGTTGGACCCCGGACTCATTTCACCGGCATTATCACCTTCATTTCATTCAGACGCTAAATAACCTAGATGTTGATAAAGCGTCGTAAAATAACCTACTAAAAATGTTTTTGAATTAATAGAGGTACGTACAAATGTAATATTGTGTCTAATAATAATAATAATAATAATAATAATAATAATAATAATAATAATAATATAATTTTGTCGCTAGAATAAAAGAAGTTTTATGTTATTCACTTATAAATCGCTCTAGAACCCTAGAATGTTTATAATACTCGTTCTCAGGGAGCTTACTACAAAATGTTAAGACATTTTTATTAACATAATAAAAAGTAAAAAGAGAAAAACACAGATATTGAAGTAATTGAAACTGTTTTATATATTTGTTTACCCAAAAATGTAATTGATTTTAAAAATAATGAGCATTAGCAAATTGTATGTTTGGTAATTTAGCTGTTATCTTGTTATAAAGCCTTGGAATGAAGTTGCTGTTGTGATTATAAGCTACAGTTTTGGTACAGATAGGTTCTGCCAAGCTTATGTTGTCTGATCTTTTGGTTATATATTTATATGAATATAAATTAAATATATGGTTTTTATGAACGAAATTTAATACGTTTTTTTCGTCTGTAAGTTTGAGGCACTGAAGGAAACAAACGACGGTAACAAACGAACAAATGCAGTAATTTTCATTGTTGAAATTAATTATTATAAAAGATGGATATGCACAGAAAAGTTAATCTCAGTCCTTAAAGGTGTTCACTATTCATGTATTGCAGTCTTCAATGCACTGCCTTACTTACTTACTGGCTTTTAAGGAATCCGGAGGTTCATTGCCGCCCTCACATAAGCTCGCCATTGGTCCCTATCCTGAGCAAGATTAATCCAGTCTCTATCATCATATCCCACCTCCCTCAAATCCATTTTAATATTATCTTCCCATCTACGTCTCGGCCTCCCTAAAGGTCTTTTTCCCTCCGGCCTCCCAACTAATATTCTATATGCATTTCTGAGTTCGCCCATACGTGCTACATGCCCTGCCCATCTCAAACGTCTAGATTTAATGTTCCTAATTATGTCAGGTGAAGAATACAATGCGTGCAGTTCTGTGTTGTGTAACTTTCTCCATTCTCCTGTAACTTCATCCCTTTTAACCCCAAATATTTTCCTAATCACCTTATTCTCAAACACCCTTAACTTATGTTCCTCTCTCAAAGTGAGAGTCCAAGTTTCACAACCATAAAGAACAACCGATAATATAGCTGTTTTATAAATTCTAGCTTTCAGATTTTTTCACAGCAGACTGGAAGATGAAAGCTTCTCAACCGAATAATAACAGGCATTTCCCATATCTATTCTGTTTTTAATTTCCTCTCGAGTGTCATTTATATTTGTTACTCTTGCTCCAAGATTGCCTAATTATCTTAAAGCTTTGAAGAGTCAAGAGGAAAGGTTGAAAACAGAATTAACCAAATTTCTACATAGGGCCTACACATATCTCCTACTCCACTTATGAATTGCTTGTAAATAGAATTACTCTACTTGCTATGTATTGTATATTTTTTCAGAGCTACCAGCGTAGCTCAGCGGACAGAGGCGTTTGCCTGCTGATCCGAAGCTGCGCTCTGGCTTGGATTAAATTCCCACATGGGCTGATTACCTGGTTGGGTTTTCCCGAGGTTTCCCCAAATGTCAGGCAATCCTCAGCCTTACCTCATCTCGCCAAAGACAAAAGGGATATATTATGCGAAGTTTTACCGTTAGATGGCAGGAGCGTTCCATGCGGCGCAACATGTTGTAGGGCTATATTATGTCATATCCTATAATTGATTACGTTTCCCGTTTGTTGGTTCCCTGTGCATGTCAAAATTATATTTACAATTATTTTGTATAACCTAGTATAATTTAAAATAATTCAGTACTTTCTTACCTCATAATTTAATTTAATTTAGCCTACAATAAATAATAGCATAGGCCTAACCCTGTATAATATTGAGTGATTCCCCGAGATGGATGGGGAAATCTGCAGTATGCAGAATGTAGATACGAGTAAATTGAATGTTCATGAACCTAAACGAGAACTTTGAGAACGAGGTGCACGAATAAAAAAAAAGTAGGAACTATGTCGTAGGTGAATATTGCCCTCTTTAATCTCTGGTATTTAAGTACCGTAGGTACTCTAAAAATAAGATATGCAGCCACCAATGTCTTCTTTTTATAGGTAAGGGACTATCGAGATTGAATTCCTCGTATTTTTTTCTATGTTGCAGTAAGATGAAGTCCAATGTTCGATAGGTTGATGTAATATGATCGCAGTTGTATGAAGATTATTCGTGTATTTTGTAGGTTAAGGACTTGCAGCTTTGAATACTATGTAGGCTGATTTTGAAAATTTGAAGTTAAAACATGGTTTTAATAATTAGTCTACAACACATTAAAAACATTATTCACGGAATGGATTTCACTACGGATCGTCCTGGACAATAAACATCCCAGTTTATAGAGAGTTTACTGCAGGCGTAAACTTCGGAGACTCCTACAACTACTGCATATAATCTAAGCTAACATAGCTCGCTGTCAAGGTTGCACAATTATGTATTTATTGATTTTTCTTTTCCCTTCTCCAAAATGAAACTGCAGCCAGCAATTCATTACTTGAAGTAGTTACTTTTGTTTAATAGCTAGCACTTTCGAGGCGCAATTTAATTCGTTATTTTTAAGGTTTAAAGCATATATTCAGAATATTTCGGGACCTGAATGAAGACAAAAAGCTTTCCCTGGTTTTTACATGTAGGAATATAACAAAAAATTGGCATTTTGAGTTGTTTTTAAGAGTGTTTAATATACTAATACACTACGTATATCCTCAATGTTTATATACCGAAAAACAAATGCAAACGCAAAGCGCATCCCTCAAAGTACACGTGCGCTATCTGTTGGTGCTAGTTGAGGATATCCCTATTGTACAGTATAACCTTTAACCTTTTGCATATCTTAGAGTTTTAATGTGATGTAAGATCTATGGAATAAAAAAAAATAAATGAAACTGACCAAACGACCGAGAGAGAGAGAGAGAGAGTGGGAGTTTTTTATGTAATGTATGTGTTTATGCGTCAGAGTTTGTGAATACTGTTTTGTTTTTTCTGCTATATTATAGATTTTTTTCATTATTTTCTTCTTTTCCTAGTTACGTACCTTAATTTGCATTATTATATTTTGAGATGAAGAGATTGTTCTCTTTAATAGCTTTATAGAACCTAGTTTCCGAAATTAAATTAGGCCGGAGGGAAATGTTTTCCGTGCACTGGTGCAGAATACCGATAAGTAAATATTTGTATATGAAGATTACAGAATTTTGATTAACCAATAATATCAACTTCGTAGCAAGATACACACAGAGTTTATAATCGTCGTGTATTTTTAAATTAAATGTTGAGGAACTCAATGATGACCAGACATCGGATTCTAGGGCAAATGCCTATTTTGTTTCTTTAGGATAAAAGTAAAAATAATTATTAATATTTGTGTTTCATGGAAATTGAAAGGTATTCAAAGAGTTTAGTGCCCTAAAATGCCCTAAAACGGTTATTAGAGCCTAATTTGTTAATATTCGCCTAAAAATGCCTAACTCACTGTAAAGTTTCGCATTTTACTCATACTTTTTATAATTTATACATGCATTCACTGCGAAATTTAAGGCATTTAAAAAGTAGAAAGTTTGCTTCACACCGGCCATGAAACCATTGATAAAGGAAACAAAATGTTTTGAATCTCAAGACACTCGCAATAGATTTAAACGAATTTAACATGTTTGGAGGCATAAATGCCCAGATATCCCACTCCCACCTCAGCCGGTTGTTACACGATGGGGAACCTGGATTCGGTCAGTGGTGTATTATTCTAAGCATTTTAAAGAAGTGGTCACAGTTATTGATAAATTACCTGAAACTGATAGTGCAGCGTGTGTGAAAGCAGTGAAAGATTGTCTGAATGACTCACGAGTGAAAAACGATATTGCCTACATAACATCAAACTTTTCTTTCATACCTGCAAACACTGAACAATTACAACGTGAAAAACAATCTCTTTGTAGCCAAATAGCAATAGTAAAGGAAGCTCAAGTGAACATACATTCTGCTTTGGGCGAAACTGGGAAAAAAGTTAAAAATAAGTGGGACAACGTATTAAATAAGAATGTAGGATTTTCATTGTTGGAAAAAGTATCAAGAGTGATATCGGGAGAAAGTGTAAATGTTCCAGTAAGTATTGATGTTTCTATTGTACCTAACTTAAAATTTGCGCCTCTCACATCAGTTTCGGTTGAAAGAAGTTTTTCTGCTTTCAAAATGATTCTCAGTGACAAAAGGCAAAGGTTAACTGTGGAGAATTTAGAAAAAAATTCTGGTGGTGTACTGTGCAGATAATTATAATAAAGTCTGAGCATGGAACTGAATTTCAATAACTTAAAATGAGTAATCTTGATATCAATAATCATTATTTCATTAGTTTCAATATATTAAATTTGTGCAGCTCTGTTTATAAATATAATATAGTATTCTTTTTTAATGTTTAAACATACTTTTTGTGCGTATTTTAGTGTATAACTAAAATTTCAGTGAAAGAAATAAGTATGATACCTTGATGTGCCTAAAATGTCTATTTTCATTAAAATAGAGCCTAATTTTACAAATTTTGAGCTTATTTTAGGCGCCTAAAACTGCAATTTTTAGTGCCTAAAAATCCGATGTCTAATTGATTAGACACACTCACGACTTGAAGGCTTCAAGAAGCACAGATGCGGACTCCTGACCTGCTCGTAGTACTAGATTTTGTGTAAGTTATACTTACAGTGTACATAGAAGCCCACACTACATGGAACACTTTAGAAATCTCACGAAATAGGTGGGTCTGCCTACTCGAGAGGCCATACAGAAGTGAAGGAAGTACGAAATGTGTTACGATTTGGCATATGAATTTGGGAGGGGTGATATTAGAAGGAAGAAGAATAAAGTGCATAAGATCGGTGATGATACGGCGTTGTTAGCTGAAGAGGTGACGATACTAAGGGATATGTTACTGGAGCTAAATGACAGCTGTGACCAGTATGGAATGAAGATAAATGCAAACAAGATGAAGATCATGATTATCGGAAGAAAAATAAAGAAGGTAAATGCGTGAATTCGAAATGAAGTAGTAGAGCAAGTGGACAGCTTCAAATACTTGAGGTGTACTGTAAGTAACATGAGCTGCTGCCAGGAGGTCAAAAGGAGGATAGCAATGATAAAGGAAACTTTTAATAGAAAAAGGAGAAACTTCTGCATATCTCTGTGAAAGGTACCAAGGAAGAGGCTAGTGAAGTACTTTATGTGGAGTGTGGCATATTATGTGGCAGAAAAATGGATATTACGACGAAGTGAAAGCAAATGACTGGAATAATTTGAGATGTGGATATAGAGAAGAATGGAGCATATAAAAATGGACGGGAAAAATAAGAAATGAAGCTTTGTTAGAAAGAGTGGGAGAAGAAAGAAAATAACCAGGAAGAGAAAAATATCTGAATTACCACCTACGAAGTGCCCACTGAAGGATGCACTGGAAGGAATGGTGAACGGGAGAAGAGTTCGGAGCAGAAAAAGATATCAGATGATAGACGACATTAAGATATATGGATCATATGTAGAGACTAAGAGGAAGGCGAAAAATAGGGAAGATTGGAGGATGCTGGGTTTGCAGTGAAAGACCTGCGTTTGATAGAAAACTATGAACGACTCAATGAATATGATTTCAGTCAGACATTGAAATATAGCCGTTCAGAATAAAATGAGAGACTGGATTGAAAACAAGGCAAGTCAATCGATTCCGGGTTCGAGGATTTTCTCCTAATCCAATTAGGAAGAAATGAGTAAGATATTCCCGGGAGGCTAATGAAGTATAGGGAATTGAGAGGAAGGTAATATTGTTGGCTATGGCGGATATTATACATAATTTGTGATTTTGTTGTATGATATGTAATACTCAGTCATTTACAAAACTTCTGCTATCTTGTACAAAACATTTTAGACTGATGATGTATTTTTTTCGCTGAAATTAATATCTTGCTTTGATTTACATCGAAGTAATTACACTTTTCAGTTTAAACATATGTGAAATAGTAATATGCGTTACAAAAGCGGTATGTTGACGTTTTCATGTTCGAGGAAAAGATTGAAAAAGCGAAACGTAGTTGAGCTTTTTTAATTTCAGAGAACATGAAAACAAACATATCGCTCGTGTATCGTACATTATTTTGTGCGAAGATCGTTTATTACATACCTGAAAAACGAATTTCTAATTAGTTGCAATGAAATCTCCATGTTGGTTTCTGTTTAATGACGCCAACTTCGGAACACCAAAATATCTTTCTTCAACATTGTTGCTGTAAAATGTTTTCTGTGTTTACTATACTCCAGCAGGCCGTGCTATACGTCTGTCTTTTTTTCCCTCAGTCTATAAATGCGAACTTAAAACAAACGGTAAGGTTATGTAATGATTTATTTTTCATTTTAACATTTTAACAATATTATTTATATAACATATTGCAGTAATAACATCGGCATCTGGAATCTCGTGGATTTTTTCACGGCTTCCTTAATGTTACTTGTATCAGGAATGCAATAAGTTTCGTGGAGTAGTAGACTTTACTTAATTTTTGCAAATATTTAAAAACAATAATTAACATTGCAATTTAGGTGAAATTTCAGTGGTAAGTTTCAATTTATAATTATTACTATGTTAAACGTCTCTAAAAATAATATGTTAAAAGCCTAAAGCAGTAAAATGAATGTCGCGCTTAAGCGGTAAGAAGAGGGAAATTGTTATGTGTGTTACGTTGGGAATACTGAATGTGGTATTTCACACTTACCGCGTATTGGTTTTGTGCGGAAAACAAGCAAATACGCACGATCTCGGACAAACGTACATTGAAGATTGGAAGGTAGTTGTTCTGAATTGATAGAAGTTCAGTTTTATATCGGAATTCAATTTGATGAGCACTAGTATGGTTACAATCGAGTACTCTTAGAAGTTTCTGGATCTTGCCTTTTTTAATTATAGTCCGTGATCTGAAACCCAGCATTCCCATTTACGTAAACAATTGCCAATGCAGCCGGAACAGCGAACAGCGTATTAATTTCATCGAGCGAATTGACGAAGATTGCCATTATGCGACCCTGTTTCTTGTTTGTACACTTGAAGACGATTTGCATAACATTAAAATAAATGTCATAATATTCATACTTTTGACAGCTAAGATGCCGTTCATTCTGATAACAGTACGTCATCAGATTGAAATTCTAATGACAGTAACAAGTCAAATTTGGTTACAGTAAAACCTGTGTAAGGCGATCACTTTTCGTTCCAGTCAAAGCTAGTGAACCTGTTGCTAGAAGCAGTCGTGTCACAGTGGTTTTCCAACTACCTGTGAAGATTAGTTATGTGGTCTATCTAATGAATGGAATTTACAGTCATTAAATAGGTATAAATACTAATTTTTTATTTTATAGAAATACTCTTTATTATAGTTTTGGAAGTAAATCCCGAAAAGACAAAGTATATGATTATGTCTCGTGACAAGAATATTGTACGAAATGGAAATATAAAACATGAAAAATTTATCTTTTGAAGAGGTGGAGAAGTTCAAATATCTTGGAGCAACAGTAACAAATATAAATGACACTCAGGAGGAAATTAAACGCAGAATAAATATGGGAAATGCCGATTATTATTCGGTTGAGAAGCTTTCATCATCCAGTCTGCTGTCAAAAAATCTGAAAGTTAGAATTTATAAAACAGTTATATTACCGGTTGTTCTTTATGGTTGTGAAACTTGGACTCTGACTTTGAGGAACCGTAGGTTAAGGGTGTTTGAGAATAAGGTGCTTAGAAAATATTTGGGGCTAAGAGGGATGAAGTTACAGGAGAATGGAGAAAGTTACACAACATAGAACTGCAGGCATTATATTCTTCACCTGACATAATTAGGAACATTAAATCCAGACGTTTGAGATGGGCAGGGCATGTAGCACATGTGGGCGAATCCAGAAATGCATATAGAATGTTAGTTGGGAAGCCGGAGGGAAAAAGACCTTTAGGGAGGCCGAGAAGTAGATGGGAAGTTAACATTAAAATGGATTTGAGGGAGGTGCGATATGATGATAGAGACTGGTTTGGTCTTGATGAGGATAGGGACCAATGGCGGGCTTATGTGAGGGCGGCAATGAACCTCCGGGTTCCTTAAAAGCCAGTAAGTAAGTATAGTTATAATTTTATTGAAAGTTAAATAGGCCTGCATTCATATTCAAAATTTGCATAACAATTTTGTTTTGAATTAGAGTACGGTACTTAATTTAAAACAAAAAATGCCTTTATATGTGTTAGTTTCATTGCCAATTCAGATTTAAGCATCTACATTTCGATCTCTACATAATTGAAAGAGTTCTGCTACAGCATTTGAATTTATTATTGGCATTGCAATATTTAATTGATTTTGTTCGACAGAGTTTAGTACTTGTCTGTGTGTTGGGACTTCATACATGATTATAATACAATATGTACGTGCAGAAACCTGAATATACCTCATTTGTGCTCTAACTGTAACATTAAGAAACTGCCTAAGAAATAAGAATTCTCAAGGTAGAGTAGCACATATAAAATGTTATGTCAATGAAAGAAATAGAAAAAAGAGGTTCCTGTTTGCTAAAATGCATGTAAACATGACACAGGGGTTTTGGAATAGAGTCATATTTACCTATGAAAGCAAGTTTAATGTATTTTCGTCGAATGGGAGGACAATAGTATGGTGGAACAAAAACGCAGAGCTAAAGAGATATAATATTTTATTAAGTTTTCATGTTCGAGGAAAAGTTTGAAAAAGCGAAACGAAAAATTGAAAGAAAATATACCGCTTGTGTATCGTACATTATTTTGTGCGAAGATCGTTTATTACATACCTGAAAGAGGAATTTCTAATTAGTTGCAATGAAATCTCCATCTTGGTTTCTGTTCAATGACGGCAAATTTGCAAAACAAAAATATCTATCTTCAACATTGTTGCTTTAAAATGTTTTCTGTGTTTACTATACTCCAGCAGGCCGTGATATACGTCTGTCTTTTTTCCCCAGTCTATAAATGCGGACTTAAAACAAACGGTAAGGTTATGTTTAATTTTTGCAAATATTTAAAACAATAATTAACAGTGAAATTTAGGTGAAGTTGCAGTGGTAAGTTTCCAATTTATAATTATTACTATATTGAACGTGTCTAAAAATAATATGTTAAAAGCCTAAAGCAGTAAAATCAATATGTCACTTAAGAAGAGGGAAATTGTTATGTGTGTTAGGTTGGGAATACTGAATGTGGAATTTTATACTTTCCGCGGATTAGTTTTGTGAGGAAACCAAGCAAATACGCACGATCTCGCACAAAAGAATATGAAACCCACTGTAAAATATGGTGGTGGTTCTATTTGGGGGTGTATGAGCGCTGCTGGTGTTGGGGTGGACCAATATCAATATATTGAAAGCTCATTTACATTCATCAACAGAAAAAATGGGCATCAGAAACAATTTTATTTTCACTCATGGCAATGATCCAAAGCACTCTTTCATTGCTCCTTTAAAACACACCCAAATGTCTCCAAGTCAGCAGAGGATCAGTGAGATTATCTCGAACCAAATTCAGAGAAAGGCAACTGAAGCTGGAGAACAAACAGGATCTGAAGAATGCCCTCTTAGAATAATGGATAAAATTCCGCCTTCCAAGACTAGAAGTTTGGTGCCATCAATGTTAAAACGTCTGACAAGAGTTGTAGAAGCAAAAGGATCCCTCCAAGCATTAACTTCTGTTAATTTTATGACGAATGGAACATTAATTTGTAACTGTATGAATACTGTTTGTTTGTTTTTAGTTTGTTTTTAGAGAAAACAATTATTTTGTATTAACAGAATTGGTCATGATTAATCTTGTGCATATAAAGCAGTTAGTTATGTAATTAGTTGTATACGAAAAAATAATTCCTTTCTTACTATGTAATTTTTTATTATCCAATTTAATAAACCCTATTTCACCCTGAGGTATATTAGGGTTATAGTTGGCATCAAAATACCTATTTTATAACCAATAAACAATAGTAAAGTGATAATATAAAATAGTGGTCACAGTTACAATTCACATGAATTATGTAGAAGCATGCACATTAGTGAAAGAATGGATCCTGTTAAAGATTAATGAGATGTTTGAGGAATAATCAATGTAAAAAGTATACAAGAATGTCTAACCGTTTCAGAGTAAATCACGATCTTAAAAAGATAATCAATAGTACATTAATATAAAAAAGTTTGACTTTCACTTTCAAATTAATACTTAATTCATGAACAATGGAACAGTTAAGAGTAATAAAGAGATATTACAAGCAGTGATTTACGGTTACAAGTTACATACGTGATTCAGGAACAAGTACAATAGTTAAAATAATACAAGTAAAGACTTGCAACTAACGAATAACGAAATTCTTGAAGGGCAATATATAATGGTAGGGGCAATACAAAAGATTTAAAAACAAATGTAAACAGTAAAGGAATAGTAGAAAAATTGACTTAAAATTACAAATTAAACGCATTCTTTTTAAAGAAATAGGTAACAACAAAGAGATACTAATATAAATAGGCTACACTGACTGTAGTTACAGATTAAACTCATTATTTTAAAACAAACACGCAAAGGATCAATAGCTATTTTCAGGCATCATACAAATGGACCATGACTTTAATTCACATCTTCTTGATGTTACTTCGTATATTATTTTGTGTTTCAATCTATTTCAATTGGTTATTTTTCACTGTGACAACAAAATATTTTTCATAAAGCCTCAAGGCATTTCTCTATATTTATTGTATCACGGTACTCTTTGTCAATGGCAACCTGTAATGGTTACAAGAAGAAATATATATAAATAAAAATAAAGTAGCTATTAAACACATTATTTTAAAAACAATAAATAGCTATATTAAGATATGACTTAAAACTTACGAATTAAATACATTATTTAGTAATAACAATTGGCAATAAGGAGGTATTACAAGAAATGGCTCAAAATTAGACATCAAATACCTAATTTAAAAAATAAAAACCAATAGTCCAATTATAGTATGCGAAATTGAACACTTACAGTTTCATAATAGTTGATTAGAACTGATACGATTCCCCCTCCCTGGAATAATTTAACATTTTACAGTTTCACTAGTATTCTATTAAAGGACATGAAATAATTAGTGTATATGATTTCGAGTTGGTAAGTATATTGGCACTATGTAATTAAACCCCGTTTATAAGTCAATTTAGTTAAAATAGTTTGGTGTATGAAGACATTTTACACTCACTGTATTTTCAACTTGCTCTTGTAGTAAACTGTGAAGTTGAACATTTTGGATTACACAGTACCTACACACACGCATATTCCAATTATCGCTTTTCTATAAAACAGTCAAAACAACCTGCGTTGTAAGCCGTACTGATCACATTGCCCGCATGTATTGCTGGTTGTGACATATTTGAGGTCCCAGTCGTGGCGTAGTCCATTAGCTGACGGTCTCCCGCCAGAGGGGCCGGGCGTCCATCCCAGGCAAGCGGGCCGCAGTTTCCTGTCACAACTGATCTACTTATTTTGTTTTATCAACTCTTATTCTTCAATTTAGTTTTTTTTTCAGATAATTTTATTGTAAAACGATTTATGACATTGGCAAGTAGGCCTAACTTACCTAGACTAGAGATATTCGTTCGCAAGCAAAGAAATCATGGCGCGGTTGGTGTTATAGACTAAGTTGTGGGCTCGGCGCATTGCTGGCTCACCTACGAAAACAGACGGACACAGCATTCCGTCCGTTAGTCACTGCAGTAGAATTGATAGACTTCCTAATGGTAGGAATTAACGATAGATGTTAATATCTTTATTTAACTTGCATTTGATTTATTTAGAAAGACACTGTCCACACCTGTGGAGTAACGGTCAGCGCATCTGGCCGCGCGCCCAGGTGGCCCGGGTTCGAATCCCGGTTGGGGCAAGTTATCTGGTTCAGGTTTTTTCCGGGGTTTTCCCTCAACCCAATACGAGCAAATGCTGGGTAACTTTCGGTGTTGGACCCCGGACTCATTTCACCGGCATTATTACCTTCATATCATTCAGACGCTAAATAACCTAGATGTTGATACAGCGTCGTAAAATAACCCAATAAAATATATTAAAAAAAAGAAAGACACTCTATGAGCTTCCATTTTATTTAAAAACTGCAAAGGGATGAATTATTCGATATCAGTTCCTCTAATGATGAAAGTAAAAATCAAATCGCACGAACATTCTTATCGAGTGAAACAGTGTTAACAAATGGGGAAAGATACTGTTTTTTAAAGAAAAGTATTATTTTGGCACTAATGTGATATAGAAACCTCATGTTGTACTCTCTTTATACAAGAAATAAGTTGTTGATTCTGCACAGTGTACTATTACTTCCCTCTGTATACCGCAAACCTGTTTCCAATGTTTGGTGAATGAAATCCGAAATGTATTCACGATTGTGTCTTCGTTTGTGTCTTAGTTTGTATAGCTGTGATATGAGTTTATGATAATGGTATCATCTATTAGGAATTACAGGAACTTTGAAAGTTTGTCCATTTGGGCATTATATTTGCTTTATTTTTTTTTATTCAGTGGGTTATTTTACGTCGAAAGTTAGCCAGCATTTGCTCATATTGGGTTGAGGGAAAACCCCGGAAAAAACCTCAACCAGGTAACTTGCCCCGACCGGGAATCGAACCCGGGCCACCTGGTTTCGCGGCCAGACGCGCTGACCGTTACTCCACAGGTGTGGACTATTTGCTTTAATTCCGTAATTAAAAAGTTATGATACACTATCAGAAAAAAATAGTTCAGGTACCTTTGAACGCCAGTGTACAAGTTAATAATAGTAATATGCGTTACAAGAGCGGTATGTTGAAGTTTTCATGTTCGAGGACAAGTTTGAAAAAGCGAAACGTAGATGAGCTTTTTTAATTTCCGAGAATTGAAAGAAAACATACCGCTCGTGTATCGTACATTATTTTGTGCGAAGATCGTTTATTATATACCTGAAAGAGGAATTTCTAATTAGTTGCAATGAAATTTCCATCTTAGTTTCTATTCAATGACGGCAAATTTGCAAAACAAAAATATCTATCTTCAACATTGTTGCTTTAAAATGTTTTCTGTGTTTACTATACTCCAGCAGGCCGTGATATACGTCTGTCTTTTTTTCCCCCAGTCTATAAATGCGAACTTAAAACAAACGGTAAGGTTATGTAATGAGTCTGGAATCTTGTTGATTTTTTCACGGCTTCCTTAATGTTACTTGCATCACGAATGCAGTAACTTTAGTGGAGTTGTAGAGTTTACTTAATTTTTGCAAATATTTCAAAACAATAATTAACATTGCAATTTATGTGAAATTGCAGTGGTAAGTTTCCAATTTATAATTATTACTATATTGAACGTCTCTAAAAATAATATGTTAAAAGCCTAAAGCAGTAAAATCAATGTCACTTAAGCGGTAAGAAGAGGGAAATTGTTGTGTGTGTTACGTTGGGAATACTGAATGTGGAATTTTAGACTTTCCGCGGATTGGTTTTGTGCGGAAACCAAGCAAATACGCACGATCTCGCACAAAGTAATCTTTCACAACTTCAGGTAGAATCAACTTGACGTTTTGCAACAACTCTGAACCTATCTGAGAATGCAAGATACAGAATAACTAGTTGTTTTGAGAAACAGCGTCAAGATAGGTACGAGTATGTTCCACTCTCCTTTGTATTCTCCCCTGCCCATGTCACACTCTTCCTTACAGTAGGGACAGATTGGTATTCTGCACCCCTGTGTTGGGGGGGTCACTAGCCCCTGTGTTCACCCTCCAGGTAGGCGCATTCCCAGCACACCTGCCAAGTGTCTGCTCTGCAATCAGTTGTGTTCTGCTCTCTTTGAAATTTGTAAAGATTTTAAATACATAATTATTTAGAAAATATTAAAGGATTTATTAAATCTGGATTACACAATGAAAAACAATAATCATAACAAAAAAAAAAAAAACAATAACCATGGTAATCCATGGCCTTCAATATACGTCATATATTCCCTTCTTAGCTCTCAAAGTCTTCTCTTTTTAAATGATCAGTGTGCTCCTGAAATATTATTCCGTCAGAAGATTTTATCAGGTAGTTTCTTGGTCCCACTCCTGGTAAACATTCTTTTCACTGCGATAATTCCTATAGGCTAACATTCCCCAACAATGAAATCGCTGACCTTCCATTAGTCCCCTCTCCGTGCTATTGTTTCGTTTTATAGCATTTACTTCAGTGCAAATGTCACTACATTGTTTTTATGAATTTGAGCAACAATATGACTCGCCGGTCCCCAACCAATTCCTTTTCGTTTTACTATATAGCCCATAACGTTAATTTTTTATCGCTAAATGCCTTTTCTGTAATGCTTCATCGCTTGTAACTACGTATTAATCTATGTCTTAGCATTGTTTCAATTCTTGAATAATGTTCATCCAGTTTACTTACTTACTGGCTTTTAAGGAACTCGGAGGTTCATTGCCGCCCTCACATAAGCCCGCCATCGGTCCCTATCCTGAGTAAGATTAATCCAGTCGCTAACATCGTATCCTACCTCCCTCAAATCCATTTTAAGATTATCCTCCCATCTACGTCTCTGCCTCCTCAAAGGTCTTTTTTCCTCAGGCCTCCCAACTAACACTCTATATGCATTTCTGGATTCGTCCATACGTGCTACATGCCCTGCTCATCTGGATTTAATGTTCCTAATTATGTCAGGTGAAGAATACAATGCGTGCAGTTCTGCGTTGTGTTACTTTCTCCATTCTCCTGTAACTTCACCCCTCTTAGCCCCAAATATTTTTCTAAGCACCTTATTCTCAAACACCCTTAACCTATGTTCCTCAAAGTGAGAGTCCAACCATAAAGAACAACCGGTAATATAACTGTTTTATAAATTCTAACTTTCAGATTTTTTGACAGCAGACTGGATGATAAAAGCTTCTCAACCGAATAATAACAGGCATTTCCCATATTTATTCTGTGTTTAATTTCCTCCCGAGTATCATTTATATTTGTTACTGTTGCTCCAAGATATTTGAACTTCTCCACCTCTTCAAAAGATAAATTTCCAATTTTTATATTTCTATTTCGTACAATGTTCTGGTCACGAGACATAATCATATACTTTGTCTTTTCGAGATTTACTTCCAAACCTATCTCTTTACTTGCTTCCAGTAAAATTCCCGTGTTTTCCCTAATCGTTTGTGGATTTTCTCCTAACATATTCATGTCATCTGCATAGACAAGCAGCTGATGTATTATGATTACATATTGTCTTAAAATGCTTACACGATTAGTATTTGTCCAGGTTATAGGTTAGAAACTTCTCCATTAAAAAAACACATGTATTGGTACTTAACTCCTGATGTTTTTTGCATTTTCTTCATAGTATTATTTTTCTTCATTTTCTTGTGTTACTCCACAGAAGCCGCCCAGTACAGGCATCAGTTTAATTCATGTAATTAACTCGCAAACAACTCTTCTCGACCATAACTCGTATGTTTTGTAGGTCTTGGTTTCATAATATTTTGGAATTCCATTGATAAATTCCTTCAAAAAAATTGTCAAATTTTTGATAGATTGGAGCATATTGTTATTTAATTTCAAGACAATCAAAGACTTTTACATTATTGTAGGTGGTTTAACAATAAAACTTGTAGAGTATTGGTAAGCTTTGGATGAACTTTGTTGGTGTCCACGCAGGTTTGACAATACGTAGGGGAGTAGTGGGTACAGTGAGACACAAAATATTAAGACATATATATGCAAGTGATAATTGAAGTATTTTTAAAATCAAGTGCAATAGAAATACACATTAAAACATGGAGTATAATAATACATAAACAAAAATGTTAATAGATAAAGGACATAATATAAAATACGTGCTTGTCAAAAAACTGGAGATGTCTCACTGTTCCCATTCAGGAGGGTACAGTGAGACACCACAGTGTCTATTAACGGACATTGAAATTATTTGCATTTATTTCAAAAGAAAACAAAAACTTGCTCTCTTTTTATCTTGACATGTTCTGTAGGCTTATTTAGAATCATTTTGTTGTCTGACTTCGAAACCATTGAAACATCTGGAACATTTGGAAAAGTGAATTTTCCAGGACATTTCAAACTTTTGTGAAAAAATGAAATCAATTTTTGGTGACAACAAAGCTTACGATTATAAGAATTTAATGTAATTCTTTATTATTTTTTAAAATTTTCTTAAATTTTGTGAATAAATTTTTTATTTATGAAACCATTAAAATGAAATGTGTCCATTATTTTAAGCTACAGTTCCTAATTGGCTACTAATATGTTCATTTTTAATGTTAGTTACTGGTAAATGTAATATAATTACAGTTTGTTTTTGCAAATCATTGGTACCTGGGAACAGTGAGACGTCTCAGTGTACCCTTCAATGGCATGTCTCACTGTTCCCTTTACGCATAGTTCATTTAAAAATGACGCCATCACTTCAAAATTAAAACAAGAAATACGAAACTTTGCCAAACATAATCTCAAATACCATAGTATCAGGTAACAAAACATTCATATTTATATCTCATTTGTATATCCAAAATAACCTTCATTAAACACAAGCCAAAATTTTACTTCTAGAGTGAAAATTACGAATTATATTTTTCATCACTCACCTTTATAACTAGAATCAAATCGAGTATGAAATAGTAATAAGTGTTACAAGAGCGGTATGTTGACATTTTCATGTTCGAGGAAAAGATTGAAAAAGCGAAACGTAGTTGAGCTTTTTTTAATTTCCGAGAATATGAAAACAAACATATCGCTCGTGTATCGTACATTATTTTGTGCGAAGATCGTTTATTACATACCTGAAAGAGGAATTTCTAATTAGTTGCAATGAAATCTCCATCTTGCTTTCTGTTGAATGACGGCAACTTTGGAAAACAAATATAACTTGCTTCAACATTGTTGCTATAAAATATTTTCTGTGTTTACTATATTCCAGCAGGCCGTGATATACGTCTGTCTTTTTATTCCCCCAGTCTATAAATGCGAACTTAAAACAAACGGTAAGGTTATGTAATGATTCATTTTTCATTTTAATATTTTAACAATATTATTTATATAACATATTGCAGTAATAACATCCGGCATCTGGAATCTTGTTGATTTTTTTTACGGCTTCCTTAATGTTATTTGCATTACAAATGCAGTAACTTTTGTGTTGGTGTAGAGTTTACTTTATTTTTGCAAATATTTAAAAACAATAATTAACATTGCAATTTGGGTGAAATTGCAGTGGTAAGTTTCAATTTATAATTATTACTATTTAAACGTCTCTAAAAATAATATGTTAAAAGCCTGAAGCAGTAAAATGAATGTCGCGCTTAAGCGGTAAGAAGAGGGAAATTGTTATGTGTGTTACGTTGGGAATACTGAATGTGGTATTTCACACTTACCGCGTATTGGTTCTGTGCGGAAACAAGCAAATACGCACGATCTCGCACAAATGTAATATAATTAATTTGTTTTTGCAAATCATTGGTACATGGGAACAGTGAGACGTCTCAGTGTACCCTTCAATGGCATGTCTCACTGTTCCCTTTATGCATAGTTAGTTTAAAAATGACGCCATCACTTCAAAATAAAACAAGAAAGACAAAACTTTGCCAAACATAATCTCAAATACCATAGTATTAGGTAACAAAACATTAATATTTATATCTCATTTGTATATGCAATTAAACACAAACCAAATTTTACTTCTAGAGTGAAAAATTACTAATTATTTTGTGCGAGAATGTGCGTATTTGCTTGTTTTCCGCACAGAACCAATACGCGGTAAGTGTGAAATACCACATTCAGTAACCAACGTAACACACATAACAATTTCCCTCTTCTTACCGCTTGAGCGCGACATTCATTTTACTGCTTTAGGCTTTTAACATTATTTTTAGAAACGTTTAACATAGTAATAATTATAAATTGAAACTTACCACTGCAATTTCACCTAAATTGCACTGTTAATTATTATTTTTAAATATTTGCAAAAATTAAGTAAAGTCTACTACTCCACGAAACTTATTGTATTCCTGATACAAGTAACATTAAGGAAACCGTGAAAAAACAACAAGACTCCAGATGCCGATGTTATTACTGCAATATGTTATATAAATAATATTATTAAAATATTAAAAAGAAAAATAAATCATTACATAACCTTACCGTTTGTTTTAAGTCCGCATTTATAGACTGGGGGAAAAAAAAGACAGACGTATATCACGGCCTGCTGGAGTATAGATATTTTTGTTTTCTAAAGTTGCCGTCATTAAATAGAAACCAAGATGCAGATTTCATTCAACTAATTAGAAATTCGTCTTTCAGGTATGTAATAAACGATCTTCGATAATGTACGATACACGAGCGGTATGTTTGTTTTCATGTTCTCGGAAATTAAAAAAGCTGAACTACGTTTCGCTTTTTCAATCTTTTCCTCGAACATGAAAATGTCAACATACCGCTCTTGTAACGCATATTACTATTTTCATCAATCACCTTTATAACTAGAATCAAATCGAGTATGAAAATACTGTTACTTTACTCATTCAACATACAACTCCACTGTTACCAACATCTCAACATCAAAATTTACCATCTAATAAAAAATGTCTCACTGTTCCCCCTGTCTTACTGTGCCCACTTCTCCCCTACCGCTCAGGCCTGAAGCCGTGGGCATTTAAATACAGACTGCAGGCACCAGGCGTGTTGGACTGCGACTTGACTGTGAGGACTGCAGGTCGGTCTTGCCTAAAGTAAGGCGAGACAATGGAGAGCCGGTTTTGTTAGGTTTTTCTTGCTGGGGCAGGGGGAAGGGCTCGAGCCCCGGGCTTCCGAAACCCACCCGGCTGGCCGGCCGGCAGGCGAGCTGGGTCGTATCGAACACTGCTGCTGCTGCTGCTGCATCTCTCGTTCGCTGTGCCCCGTGACGTAAGCACTCCCGACGAGCGAGCTAATATCGACCCCTTCTCCTGAGCCTCCCTCCACTATCACGAAAAGCCAGTCACTATACCTATATTCCAATGGACACAGCCTTAAAAGAGTATTCCGCCCAAGGCCTCTGATTCTGGAGACAAGTTGAATAAACATTTCTTCGCAGGCAACCAGACAAACATAAAGTTTTGTTGGATAAAAGGGAGGAAATCCGCAAAGACTCGTCTTGTTAGTTCCAACGTCCCCATAATCTTAGAGAGGGTTGTATCGCTCCCTTATTGTGCAGAGTTCGACGATCGCGGCACGCGAGACGTTGCTGGTTATCATTGCTGCTGTTAACTCGAGGATCTTGAACCTTTTCCGTGCCCCTTTTTTAGTCACGTTATGGCCCCTACTTTTGAGGTTCTGATGGATTATTTTCGGAAATATTAAGGTTGCTGACAGGCACTTCCTGGTAGGATCATTCATAAAATATCAGAGCGTAAAATACGTGACATTTTTGGAAAAACCATTGCAGTAAATATAGAGCGTTGGTCATGAAGTTTTCTTAAACTTATATCGAAATATTTGCATTTATACCCCTAAACGGTTCAATTTCTTACAACTCTTCGAAACCGACATCAAGCACTTCTTTCTATCCTCATCATAGAACGTCTTTATACTCATCTTCCTATACTGCAGAAATACCTCGCCTCTGGAATTCGTTACCTAATGACGTCAGGGACTGCCGGACTTTATAACAATTCAAAATTAAATTAGAAAATTTTGTCTTAGTTAATGTTTTTTAGGTATTGCTAGAACTATTGATTTGCGTTTTTTTTTCTTTTTCTTTTTACTCTAGATTAAAATTGCAAGTTTCTTGTTTGTGTTAGTTAATTACTTAGGATAGAATTAATTATGATACTTAATCACTCATTTAAAGTTTGTGTGACTGCAACCTGTGTATATTTTTGTGTGGCTTTACTTTGTTTATAGTGTTTCTCTCTCTCTCTCTATTTCTTGTGTAGCTTTACTTTGTATATAGTGTATTTTTTTCTGTTTATTTCTATTATTGTATTTGTATTCCTGGTGTTGTGGAAGAGAAAGCCTGATGGCCTTAACTACACCAAAATAAATAAATAAATAAATAGATAAATAAATAAATGAATAAATAAATAAATGAATAAATAAATAAATGAATAAATAAATAAATAAATAAATAAATAGAACCCCATATACAGGGACCTCGGAAATTATTTAAAGAAGTAGAAGAAGAATGAGAGTTAATTTAATATCGCAAAACGAATTAGTTCAGGAAGTCCTTTAAAAGTCTAAAAATTACTGTTTCAGTATTATATTTCATTTAGCCTATTTTGTCCATATTTAAAATGCAAATTTTGACGGATTTAGAAATTCTACATTATGGCTATAATACAAGTGTTGCAAAAACAAATGCATTTATTCGCGAAAATATAGTTCTTATCATCCAATACATTACATAGCAAATGTTTAATGAATGATACCAGTTTCTATTATAATATTGATGATGATTATGATAATAACTATTATTATTATTAGTATTATTATTATTAGCCTATTATCATTATCAGGGAAAGGATTTATATGTAAATTATTTACTTATAAAGCTAATATAATTTATATTTTGCATTATCTTTATGTTTCACAATGTGTAGGGTTGAAAAATCCTACTTTTATTTTCCATATTTTTCCATATTTTAGAGTTTAGTACATATTTTCGTTAATTTCCATATATTTTCCATATTTCATATAAAACAGTCCATATTATATTAGGTTTAACAATAAAACAAAACAAAATTCCATTAACTTTTAAAAATACATTTCAACAATAGAGATTTAAACACATGTTCAGTAATCCCTTTAACATCAGAATTTGAAAATTAGCAGTCCTATCAACAATGGGAAAGTAAGTTACAAAACTGTATTAATTTAATTTAAAATTTTTAACAGACTTCAGTTGTGCAGCTCAACAAAGTTAAATGCCAGTCAGAGTACACATAGGTTCAGTTTTGTAAATCATACTATAAAGACGGTAAATATGCCAAAAGTACGTCATTCAGTCAATTTAAAATCAAAACTAACAAGTTACATTTCAGAATTTAAAGAAGATGGTTTATCAACTGACAATAAAATATTATTTTGTAATTTGTGTCAGTGTGCAGTATCATCTACACAAAAGTTCCTGGTGCAACAACACATTACAACTTGTAAACATCAGGCCAACAAACAACTAAATTCCAAGCAGAGACAATTGTTTTTAACACAACCAACAACATCGAATGTAAGATCTGAGTTTAACATCGACCTGTGCCGTTCTCTCATCTCTGCTGATATTCCTTTAAAGAATAAGGTCTTCAGGAATTCCTTGAAAAATATACTCAATATACAATCCCGGATGAGTCAACACTTAGGAAGACGTATGTCCATCCATCTACGATGAGACAATACAGAAGATAAGAGATGAAATTAAAGATAGTTCAATTTGGGTTTCCATTGATGAGACTCCCGACAAAGAAGGTAGACTTGTTGGTAATGTAGTTATCGGTTTGTTAAGTGAACAATATTCTGAACGAATTCTTTTACATTGTGATGTTCTAGAAAAGTGCAATAACAAAACTATAGTTAAACTGTTCAACGAAGCTATGGGTATCCTGTGGCCAAAGGGTATTATGTACGATAATGTGTTATTCTTTATTAGCGAAGCTGCCCCTTATATGGTCAAAGCTGGACAAGCATTATCTGTCTGTATATCCTAAATTGACTCATTTTACTTGTGTGGCGCATGCATTTCATCGTGTGGCAGAAGTGGTCAGAGACAATTTCCTAAAGTAGATTTGTTGATTTCATCAGTGAAAAAGTATTTCTCAAAGCTCCCAGTAGAGTTAACGTTTGAAAGAAATGTACCCTGAAATTCCATTGTCACCAAAGCCAATTTTAACTAGATGGGGTACATGGCTAGAAGCAGTTGAATATTATGCCGAACATATAGACTCTAAAACAATGTTCTCCTTGAATTGGACTCTGAAGATGCAGTCTCAATTGATACTGCGAAAACAGTTACCTGTGACATAAGTGTGAAGAATGACTTAGCTCACATTCAGCATACATTTTCATGCATCATAAAAACGCTCAAAAGTCTCCAAAATAGGCACCTTTCACTATCTGTTAGTTTTGAAATTATAAATAGTACTGTGGAACAACTGAATCGTGGTAGAGGTAAAGTTGCAGATGCAGTAAGAGCTCGAAAGGTGGACACTGTACTTTCAAAAACCCTGGATATGAAGAACTACAAAAGGTTGTTGCTGTGATGAGTGGTGAATCAACAGTGAAGATTAACTTGGACTTATCCCCAGCAGACATTGTGAAATTGAATTATGTACCAGTTACTTCTTGTGACGTCGAACGCTCTTTTTTCTGTCAGTATAAATCTATCCTCAGAGACAATAGAAGAAGATTCACTTTTCAGCACTTGAAAGAAATGTTTGTAACCTATTGTTATGGTAACAGACAATAAAAATTGTGTTTTGTTGAAACTACATTGGAAGATAAGGTACGTCCATTATATTTTTGTTTAGTTTGATTAAAATGTACCAATATTTAACGTACATAGTCATTTTTTTATAATTTTAAGTCCATATTTAATTCCATATTTTGGTAAAAATCCATATTTAATTCCATATTTTGGTAAAAATAACTACATATATATTTACATATTTCATATATTTTTAGTCCATATAAATCCGTTCCCTGATCATTATATTCGTGATTGCTCTCCTGCTGAGCAATGCTGTGATGCTGATGTCAGTGTGTTTTATAATTAAGTACTCTTCGCGATCAACTTCATGGGCTGTATTAATGTTAAATAATTCACATCGTCATTGAAATATACAGAAACACAAAAACACATCCCAATGAATGAATTTCTTAACACACAACTGAATTTCAGAACACACACTCTTTGACTCCATATTAAACCACACAAACACACCCTCACAGTAAACAAAACAAGAGGCGCCAAGACCAACAACGACAAGTTCTGAGGATGACCCATAAGTCGAAACATGTAAACCAGGTACGACAGAATTTAACACAAGAAAGTCATATAATACATATTCCGAAGTGATACAGTGTTAAAAGTTGTGTAATCAAGATGTATGATTATTTAAATTGTGATATTCCCAGTGGTCTTTCAAAGTATTGGTTTTTTCCATAATGAACTTCTTGATTTAATCTAATGTTTTGACACACATTTTATTCTTTGTCATTATCATCGTCATTAATAATGTGCAGTGGTGATTGCTTCTGTTAGATAAAACAGAAGCAGGCACTTGAATAAAACCTGATCCACGGCTTCTTTGTGTAGCTTTTTCCGGCTCTCTTGGATGAGAAATGACTGCTCTGAATTAATATAACAAAAGGAGACTGTACATGAGTAGAACAAAAGATGTAAGCACTTTCAGTGCTTTATAAATCGAAAACTATTAATGTTATTATGAATCAGTTTATACTGATTTATAAAGTAAATACTTTGGGACCTACAAAAGTTCAATACCTGCACGACACACATCAAGGCGACAGTCTAGTTCATCCCAATCGAAAACATTTCGTCCAAATCTAAAGACTCCGTCTAGAAGTTAGTCTAAATCACTAGAAATTGGGGGAAGTAAACCTTGTCTTTCACTAACCTCCTCTCACTACAAAAATTTCATTGTGTGAAATCGGGACTCCTTGATGGCCACCGTGTGAGAACGTAGTTATCGTCTGTTACACTGTGGAATTGTTTCGTCCATATAGTTTGTAACATTTAGGTGACTCACCGTGCTGGAAGATAAAGTTCCTATCACCTGTATGCAGCTGAGGAAGTTCCTCAAACTAGCAGCGCAGAATGCATGTCGATATTACGGATAGCCATCTTAACTATTATGCTGGCACCAGTGCAACAATCAGCGCTGTAGTAGCAACAGTTTGTCTTATCAAAACGTCTACAGTTTCTCAACCTAACAGCGTAAAATTCATGTCAATATAACAGTTTCTTTAGAACATTGAAAGTGTCTGTTTCTTTTTATAGTATTCCAATACTTCCCATGCATATAGGGCCACCATAAAAGAGGCAAATATTTTTGCCAAAAAAGTCTGTAAAATGCCTAGTAGGCTATATTCACACAAAAGGTAATGCGGTTTTGAAATAGCACGAAGGCTAAGGGCTTTAATTCGACCCGATGTGTTTCTCGCTAGTGTCTTGTTGTCTTTCAGAGATCTTGTGTAGTCAAAGTCATTAAGGAGATGTTCCGTTAATTGATTGCGTTCTTTGACTGTGATTCGTTGTTAGGCCGCGGAACAAATTAATAGACTTTGGGATTAAAGCAAAACAAGGTACAGCACAATAGTTGTTGTGTTCATTGAAATTTACGAGAGGCAGCTCTTTCCCGGCGTATTTGCCCAAGTTCCGATGCCCTCATTGAATTGAATGCAAGTTCTTTTACCTCTTGTTTTCAATTTCCCTGCGAACACGCAATTAGGAACTCGTAATTACACGGTGGGTCTGAATAAGCCAACCTTTCATGTTTGTGACGTTCGGGACGAAACAAGCGCGTTATGAGAAGTAGAAGAATTATAAAAAGCTAATTTCCGTGGAGTTATATAGCGAATTCTTGGTACCTTAATGAAAGACGCAGAAAACCGCTTCAGATGTTATTTCTGTTCATCGTCGTGTTAGATTGGGGAGTTGGCAACATTGCATTGTTTTCCTCTATTTAATCCTTCTAATTTCTACGAAAGAGGAAGGCAGAGGATAGGAAAGAATGTAGAATGCTGGGTTTGCAGTGAAACACCTGCCCTTGGGCAGAACACTATGAATTAATTGATTTCTACGTTTTAAGATATTGCTTAACATTCATGCTAGAGAAGATCTTGATACTATTGAAATCGGTTCTAGGAATTTGAAGAAAATGCAACAGAATTTCTTGTACACCTGATACTATTGAAATCGGTTCTAGGAATTTGAAGACATTGCAACAGAATTTCTTGCACACCTGATACTATTGAAATCGGTTCTAGGAATTTGAAGACAATGCAACAGAATTTCTTGTACACCTGATACTATTGAAATCGGTTCTAGGAATTTGAAGACATTGCAACAGAATTTCTTACACACCTGATACTGTTGAAATCGGTTCTAGGAATTTGAAGACAATGCAACAGAATTTTTGTACACCTGATACTATTGAAATCGGTTCTAGGAATTTGAAGACATTGCAACAACGAATTTCTTGCACACCTGATACTATTGAAATCGGTTCCAGGAATTTGAAGACAATGCAACAGAATTTCTTGTACACCTGATACAATCGAAATCGGCTCAAGGAATTTGAAGACAATGCAACAGAATTTCTTGTACACCTGATACTATTGAAATCGGTTCCAGGAATTTGAAGACAATGCAACAGAATTTCTTGTACACCTGATACTATTGAAATCGGTTCCAGGAATTTGAAGACAATGCAACAGAATTTCTTGTATACCTGATACAATCGAAATCGGCTCAAGGAATTTGAAGACAATGCAACAGAATTTCTTGTACACCTGACACTATTGAAATCGGCTCTAGGAATTTGAAGACAATGCAACAGAATTTCTTGTACATCTGACACTATTGAAATCAGCTCTAGAAATTTTAAGACAATGCAACAGAATGTCTTGTATTGCTACTACTATTGAAACCGAAGCCAGGAATTTTAAGAGTGTGCTACAGAATTTATTGTGTAGGTGATACTAATCAAACCGATGCGAGGAAATTTAGGAGAGTGCTACAGAAATTATTATATTGCTGTGATGATATTGAAACCGAAGTCGGGAATATTTTAGATTTTATTACATAATTTTGTTGTGTAGCTATTATTATTGAAATCGATATCAGGAACCTTAAGCGTATGGTACAGATTCTATTCTACTGCTGATATTTTTAAAACGCATCATAGATTGCGATATAGGTGATCGCCTTTTCGAGATATTCGTCGTAAGTCAGAAAATAATTTGTGTAATGGAATTGAACGTCAACCTCATCGTCGATGATCGTAAATTTGCATAACATTGTTGGTAAAACAATATAGCTGAGATACTTCTCCACATTTTCTGCGGTAGACTCCATCATGAAGTTTCGTTGTCTCGCTGACCACGGGTGTTCTCTGTCTTGAATAATTTTCTTCGAGTCGTTTGATAATTTGTGCCATTTTGAAATTCATTAATCTCAGACGTCATGAGGGCATGTACTCAATGGGAACAAGACCGAAGCCAGAAAGCGTCGCCTAGTCTGCGAGACACAATTTAGGAGTGCAAGTGGACTGTGTTGAGATTATGATGATAATTGTGATAATGGTGACGGTGATAATTATGATGTGGAATTTATTTCTAATGTTCTAATGTTCAGCAACAAAACAGTTCCGAGCAAGGCTGGGAATCATGTATTCAGCCGTGACGTCTACGCACGCAATGACGCACAATCCGTGGTCACACATTCAGCAAGACAGAGATGTTATATTATATTATTTGCTGTTAACTTCTAATAACTGAAAGGTAATAAACGAAACGGGGAAGAGGAGGGGGGTGCACATCATCCCCGAGTGAGAGTACATTTCTTGGAACTGGAACTTCAAAGCCTGGAGAAATTTACATCCATTACATTAATGGTGCTGGATTTGAAAATAAGTTTTCAATTTATAAAATTTGTTACTCTTGTGTCATTTCCGTACAGTGAAAGGAATCTAACTGTGTTTAAGTCTCTTATTCATAGTGTAAAGACAAAAACATATTGGATAAATATAAGCCGATACGTTTAAAATTTCTGTTAAAAGAAATGGTTCCTAATACATTTTGAGAGAGAAGTCAACACGCCTGGTTCTTAGATCAATTATTTTATCGTCATCGTTTCTAGAAATCAAACTTCTTACATAGAAGCTTTATGGCTCTGTACGAGGGTCGCGGGTTCATCAACTTGGACTCGGCTTCGCTTCCTGACGTTCACTGGAACTGAATTTGTTTTGCACGAGATCGAAGACTGAAATTTCTTTTGATGATCCAACTTTACATTGGCTTTGAATATTTCATTCTAATTCAATTTCAATATAAATTCAGAATCAAGGGTGCAGACTTTCACCCTGTCTTCAATACAGCGAGATTAAGTCATGTTAGGGCTACAACTACTGCTTTGCAGTCACATTTATTTTTCATGTCTATGCATGTTAAGATTAAGTTGACAATGGCCGTTGCCATGACGTTTAGTTGGTGGCAGAGACAATTGAATTTGATGAAAATTTCCTATAATTCCTAATTTACTTTCAGCAATAGCTTCTCACTACAAATGACCTCAGAGCCGCTAGGACGTGGGATCCATTCAGGGTCGGATTAGTCGTCACTGGTTCCGTTGCACGAGTGGACAAATGTGGATTCACAGTGCTGCTTGGAATTTGGCCAATTTTAATATTCCTCCCAATATTAAATACCGAATTTTATAAATAGCAAAGTAATATCTGGGGTGACTACATTGCAACTTGAAATTCGGTACGGTAATGCATCTAGAAAAGCAGAATGAAACATTTCTAGTGAAAACTTTGCTTTTCAAACTATATCTCCAAGGTTCTGTGTTTTGTAAACTTTGCAGTCTGTTTGTTATTTTCGGCCGAGAAAACTCACTACTATAGCGTTCCATTTCAATTTGTGCAAAGTAACTTTGCAAACCCTCACATATACAGCACAATTTATAAATGAAGTTACGTAGTTCAACTACAGTTAAGTAGAGAAGTAGTTACAGTATTTTATTTGAACTTGACACACGCCCACTTAAACAACACAACTTATAAATTAAGTAAAGTAGGTTAATTACAGTAGAGAAGTAGTTACAGTATTTTATTTGAACTTGACACAACCATTTAATGTTCATATTATTGAGGGAAGGTAGTTGAATTGTTGAGACCATAAAATTAATTCTATGTAGTAACAGCGAGGTAGAGTTGGTGTCTTAGTTTGGCGCGTAACTGTTCATTTAATGTGTATATAATTATGTGTACATATACACGAGGTACGGAGTTACAGAAACCACTCACTATCTCTCGTGTAGTCCGGATTTGAGCGAGGCGGGCCTCGCACCTCGCATGCGTCGGTTCAGAAAAACCAGGGCTTAATAGGGACGCATTTTATTGTTGGACGAATTTGCATCCGCACATTTTGTAGCTAGGAACGCAACCATCGAGTAGTGGCATGGTGGGAAATATTAGTCTTTATCTACAGCAGGCATGTCAATTGATGCCCATAGGAGCAAGCGCGCGCTTTAGAGCTCAGGAGAGCCTGAGCGCTTTACAGCGGAAACGAAAGAGACAGACGAAAGAGGTGGTATATGCCGCTTGGTCGAGCTATATTCAGGGATGGCCAGAACTCATTCAATAGATAAAGGGAAGAGAACTTATTAAAATTGTATCCATGTTAATTTTTAGATTTGTCTGAGAAATATAAGTGCATTATAAGAATGTAAGTTTTAATTTTAATGTTCATTTTTCACAAGTTTGATTTTTTTGTTCAAAAGAAATATTTTCTCAACTTTTTTTTTTACAGAAAAGTGAAATTTTCAGATATAGGCCTATTTACTTAGTAGCCTTACAGAATGTTTTTGTAAATCTAATATACCGTAAATACGTATTACTGAAGATAGTGTATTGAAAATTTTGAAAATATTCGAATGGAAAATGTTTGTAAGGAAATGAATTAACAAAGCAACTACTGTTACATCATAAGCAAAAGATACGTGCCCATGTGTTGCAAAAATGTCAGCTCTATAGCTTCAGCACATTTCGAGAAAATAATTTAATATTCTGATGATAGGAAGTTGCTCACTAATATCACCTTAAAAGATTAATGCGATAGGAATTTTGTTATGTAATATTAGTTACACTTAAAACAAATATAGCACCTAGGTAACTTTGCTTTGTACTGTAATATTGTTTCGATTAATTTATTGATTACTTTTATAAAGCTAATGGTACCATCAATATCAATTTCAACGTATCATGTCATACTCAATCTCTTTCTTTGGAATATCACTTTCTTTATGAATGATGTGTTTAATCCATTTAGTACAGTATATTTGTACTGCTACGGAATTTAAGTGAATATTCCTTCTTAACTCTTTGTTATGTTATTAACGTTTATGCTCGACCATGCCGAAATGTAGTAATTATACACCTGGTAGCAGATCTTTAATGCATGTCATTAAATTACACCTACTCATTAAAGATCAGGTCTTTCAGCCAATGACGACTCAGGTTACAACTGTTCAGCCAATGAAAGGTCAGCTTTCTACCGTTATAAAACTGCAAGTATCGATTATTCTCGGATATGCAATCGAAAGACAATTAGCGAAAAGTCACGGAGGCTGGAAATCCAATACTGTCGCAGAAGGTTATGTTCTGTTACTATAATAATTAGCGTTAATTGTAAATAATATTCAAATAAATTCAGTTTGTCATCTCGTTTTTCAATGTCTAATTTAATTTCAATGTTATCTCTGTAGGTTCTTATGGCCTAGCAAGGTCAATGTTAACATCTGTTCCTCGGAAAAAATCAATACTTTCGCGCCTGCCAACATCTCACAACATACGGGACATTGCTCCAGGTCAGATACAATAAAATTAATAATATCAAGTTAAAAATATGGTCGAGCATAAAAAGTCGTATGAAACTCGCCTATAATGGTAATTAAGAAGCTCGTATGAAAATTATGAAACTCGCTTGCGCTCGTTTCATAAATATACATACTCGCTTCTTAATTACCTTCATTATAGGCTCATTGCATAATGTACTATTAAAACACAACTGCAATATTAAGAAATTGGTATTAGTACTTTTGTTTTACAGACAATATAGATAGTATCAAACACAAAGAAGTTTGTGCACCACTGTTTTCTTAATCCAACAGGCTGCTTATTCATCTACACAACCCTTCCTCTTTCCATACTTAGCGCTTGATGCCCGCGCACGACGTCAAGGTCAGAAAAATGCGCTTGCTTTGACATCACTGATCTACAGTATTTACTGTGGTTTGCTGGAATATGCTACAACGGCCCCGTTGCCAGTTCCAAGGAATATTATGCGGTAAGAAGAAACAACGCAGAGAGACTTAGGAAATGATTTGTTGTATTTGAACCGGACACTTGTAGCAGAGATTCTGATGTAAACTGCTGAAAGGGAACTTCATAAAAAGGCCGCATTCTGAGGGAAGTTCTCGTAAACCCAGCTTAACATTAAGGCATCCCCCGTACGTTGAACAACATACTCCGCTCTCCTCGCCCACATCCCCCTCCTCCTTCCCCTCCCCTCTTCTAAAAGTTTGGTTAGAAGT